>CM076735.1:7801124-8356624 GCA_038501795.1 Pseudopleuronectes americanus
GGTACACGTGGGCACGCGCACACACACACATGCACACACACACACCCTAATTAAAAGCATAAGGTTGCTGATATTTCAGGAAAGCCTGCGGTGAGACCCAATAATGCAATTTAGTCCAACTTAACTTGCCTCTGTGTCTGTATGTGTGTGTGTGATTGGGTCCGTGTGTGTGCGTGTATGTGCGTGTGTCTGTTTGCAACACCCCCACCATCACTCCCACAGTAGCTTAGCAGCTCTGGTAAACAGTAAGGACGCCTGTTCTGGGAATTCTGGTCGTCCGACATGCCTGAGCCACACCCCTGTGGTCCATTCAGTTTGCAGCCACAGCAGACACACACACACACACACACAAATGAGCACCAACAGACACACACACACACATCTTCATAAGGATGGAGACACAGTGACTCTGATGATTTGAGGCCGCTTGTGCCTGCTGCTGGATGAGTTACATGTGAGGGTCAAAACACCGGGATGAGCACAAAGCGAGTGGAACAGAAAACACGTCACCGTAAGCTGAGAGCAAAGTGGACCCAGAGATGAACAGGTACACATGTGTGTCTTCATGAATCACATTGAAGTTCAAACACAACACCAGCTCACCCCTTATCAAACGGTCACTGGTTAACTACCGCAATCTACAATGTATTAGCACACGCGGTCTCCATTAAACACATGTTCTTCAGTGGTGAATTTATGTGACTGTTACTTATTAACATGTATTCACGATGATGATGATCATGGTTCAAAGATATCAACAGTTTAAGAGCCTGTGATGCAATGTTTCAATACGTGGCACAGATTATAGTTTAACCAATGAGGGGCCAAGAGAACAATAACAAGTAACAAATGTTACAAAAAGTATATTTTAAAACTTAAATTCTAAATAAATTCAAATTTTAAACCTGTAAAATGCTGGTAATTTAATACAAAACATTTTCTATTTATAATATAAGAGGTACCCGGTAGGTAAAAAAAAACAATGCTATAAGTCATTTTTATTATCCTGAATTATTTCGCTACGATGTGAACATGCAAAAATAGATTTTATTTTATTTTGTGCAATTTAATTTATAATTCATTAATGAGAAGGTTTAATAGTGCAACTGCTTTCTGTCTCCAGGACATAACAATAAAAGGTTTTATTATACCTTTAACAATAAAGGTTTTATTTGAAAAACAGATCCCTCGCTCAGAGTGACAGAATCAAACCGCCATAAACTCTACTGAGCATTTTAGCATTCAAAGCACATTGTTTTAGTCGTCTAGTCTATTCTACTCTACTGTACTGTACTGTACCCTACTATCTTGTACCGAGTCTCTCTGCTCTCATGGGACGGTTAATCAGGCTCAACACCTGAAACACCACTGCACACCCAGCACAACAAAAAGCAGTGAGACAAACATAGCGGCTGCCTGGTGAACATGGTGAAGCATTTAGCAACTAAAGAGCCAGATATTTCTCTCCAGCCTTGATGCACTTAAAGTTCATCAAAAGGCCAGAAACAGTTACATGACTCCAAATGAAGAGAGTGTGGTAACATATCCGCTGGTTGTGTAAATAAGCAGCTGTTTAGCCAACAAGTTCCCCATTTAAAGAAAGAAAGATCTGGTATACGTCAGTGTTACTGGTTTGAATTTGGGCTGCTTTCAACAGTCCCAGGTTCCGTGGGGAGAAATGTAACATAAGCCCTGCACTCATTAAACGAGTCTTATCTTTACTTTTATGTGGGACCGAAGTTTCCAAAACCAAAGCATTTCAGGCAATTCTTTTTCCATGAAGGTTTCGAGATTGCGGCCCCAGATTTGCAGCAGCGGTGCAGCACAATCCTGCCTCGTCTAAAGTTAGCTCCAACTCCAGTGGAAACAAATCCACCTACGCACCAGAAGCGGAGCAGCCGGGGCGGTGTGCTGCAAAGACGATGGAGACGAGATCCTTCAATCAGGAAGCCCAGATTTAACCATATCAGTGTCAGCCGTGCAGCATCCACCTTGCTGAAGTGTCCTTGAGCAAGAGACTAAAACCCCTACACCAGCTTCACCACAGCTGTAACTGACCCTGCAGTCTGATCTGCAGGCGGCCGAGGAAAAGGTGAATTTCCCTACGGGGATCAAATATCACGTTATTATTACAGTATGCTACTTACAAGACATCTACAGTGCCGCCTTCAATCCCACACCACGGAGAGTCACAGCTCAGTATCACTGGAGCAGGATGTGTGTGTGTGTGTGTGTGTGTGTGTGCATTTATGTATAAGCTAGTGTGTGTGTGTGTGTGTCTGCGTGTGTGTGTGTTAGTGTACGTGTGTGCAACCACACCGCACTGCATCACCCTCCATCATCGTGAGTTGAGGGGTTGTGGTTCCTAGAGAAGCACTTTACTTAAATTAGACCCTCAACAGCTCGACATGCAGGTGTCAGTGTGTGTGTCAGTGTGTGTGTGTGTGTGTGTGTGTGTGTGTGTGTGGTGTGTGTGTGTGTGTGTGTGTGTGTCTGCGTCTGTGCTGTTTGTGTGTAGCGTGTGTGTGGGCATCAGACACTCGGTGTGTGTAAGGGGGAAGAGACTGAACAAGAGAGAAGAGCGGGATCAGCAGACAGCGAACACGAGGGAGAGAGAGAGAGAGAGAGGCAAAAAGGGAGGAAGAGAGAGGGATGGCGATGGAGGGAGGCAGAGAAAGGAGGGGATAGAGTGAGCAAGTGAGCGACGAAGCGGGAGAGAGAGAGAAAGAGAAAGCAGGTGAGAATATAGTCTGACCTTATTTCAGCTTGCTTTTTTCATTCTCTATATTCCCTCATTGCTGTAATATTTACACAGGAATAAAAGATTATTGGAGGGATCCACAGAGAGGAAATAAAGAGGAAAGGAAAAGGGGGGAGAAAAGGAAAATAAACAAAAGAGAGGGTGGAGAGAACAAAGATGATGGAGTATGGGGGGGATTACCGGTTGTAATAACTCTCAAGTGAGTCGCGAAGAATAACAATTAATATCATTGATTCATCTTGCAATTATTTGTCTTTTATATGAGTCATTCACTTGAAATGTAGAAAAATTGTAGAAGAAAAACATCACAATATCTCAAATTGTTCAAGCTTCAATCATAACATTTTATTCAACTGCCAATGATGTTAAACTGAAGAGATAAACAGTAAATTCTCACATTTGAGAAGCTGGACGATGTTAAAGTTTAGCATTCCTGGGGAAATTAAGTGAAATTAAAAAAAGGTTATAAAGTAGTAATCATTTTCACACACAAACAAATTCCCTGATGTCTTAGACAGAACAGATACAGAAACATTATTTAAATAGAATTTAGAAAACTATTGTATTAATTTAGATAAATCTTAAAAAATATGTTTTAAGCAAAAAGTGGCTAAAGCAATCCTAGTTCCAGATTATTAATTGGAAAAAATTAAAAATTTTACTGTGTCTGGATCTACACTGTTTTATGACAGAGTAAAGGTTTTTGATTTAATTAATTTGCTGAAATTGTGTTTCATAATGCGATAAAATTATTGAATTAAATTGAATTTGAGGGTTTTAGTCGTAGACATGCGTAAACATGTCACATAAAATGCCTTTAAAAGTGTCGCTCAAACCGCAAGTGAAATAAAACAAAACGTATCCTTTCTGTCTACTACTAAAGACTATATCATTATTAATCTATTTATTCTCATGTCAATGTATTGTATTCAGTAATATGTACTTTAGCTTTGGTAATAGCAGTAACATCCTTGCCACTTATTTGATTTAAAAAAAAATAAGCTGAAACAAATGGGGACGATAAAACAACGAGACCAACGCTAAGAGGTTCTGATGAAATGAGACGTACACACACCCACCCACACACACACGCACACACAAAAGCTGAGATAAGTGCACACTGACACACTAAAGACATTCCTATATTATGCATGCACACATGCTTCCAAACATTACAAAAACACACATCAAAACGAGTGGAAAAGACAGTAGGCAGTTATTAAAGAGATAAGAGAGGAAAAGTAGATAGAAGGAGAAGAGACACTTTACCAGCAATCAAAGACGTGGAGGAGAAGAGAGAGAGAGAGAAGCAGAGAGAAGTAGAGGTAAAAGAGAGGGAGAGAGAGAGAGAGACATGCAAAAAGAGAAGGAGAGTTTGCTTCTAATCAGCTGGGATCCAAAATTTAGACAGGCACACACAGAGGCAAAAGCAGTCCCAGTAGGATTAGGACCTCAGCGCCGTGTGTGTGTGTGAGTGTGTGTACATGTGTGTGTGGTGTGTGCACGTCCCACGAGACTGATTAGCCATGAATGACTGATGACGGATCTTTGTTGTTTTTTCTTTTCTTTTTTTTGCTCTCTCTCTCTCTCTCTCTCTAGCGCCTGCACTCTCTTTTCTTGTTTTCTTTCTTGCTCTCAGCTCAGGCAAAAGCATGGGAGGGGATTGGCGCACACACACACACACACACACACACACACACACACAGAAACACATATATATACAAAGCTGCACACAGCTCCATGTATATTCAACGAAGGCTCCTGAATATACTTAAAGCCTTCATGTGTGTCACTGTGTAACGATCCATGCTGTTCCACACAGCTGCTTCTCTCTTTTTCGTACCTCCTTCCCTCACACATAAACACACACACGCACACACAAACACACACGCACGCAGATATGAACCTATTTCCCATTTAAGAGCACATTAGCTGTCTTTCACGCCAAATCGTCGATCAGTTCTAATCTGAACGGCTGGCAGCAGTGTGACTTGAAGGGTGTGCGCGTTCAGGAGATATAGTCCAACCACTCTGGCTTCTTTAACCTCACCTCCGGATGAACCTACGGCCCCCTCCATCCATCTGAGCCCATGACAGCAAAACAAACTGGACATAGACCCGCCTGAATGGAGGCCATTACAATATGAATGAGCCAAACAGAGCTGAAATGAATCGAATGGAGAACCAAAACAAAACAGCCGAGCAAAGGGCCCCGGCTGAGTCAAACGAGTCAGCTCCAGTGACGATGAGTCAGGGCTAAATGTGATCCCGGGTCCGGACAAACTGCAGGCCCCGCTCAGGTGTCTGGTAGCCGCCGCGATAAGGGTTGCCGTGGTTGCACGGGCCCTCGCTTTTGCAGTGTGCATTGGATGTGGCGAGACTGTGACATCATGTCTGCGCTAAATGATGTCACCTCTCTGTCACGTCGCGTAAACAGGGGTTTGCCTTGACCCCTCAGAAGAAGTGGAAAGGCCGTAAAATACTGAGGAGCTGTAGTGTCTGCATTTGTGCACACCCACGCTTTCTTTTCACATTTCCTCTGACTTTGTTCACGCATTCGTATCATGCATTCCAGCCACAGCAGTCACATATTCACATAAAACACCTTGTATTGGATTTTAAATGAACACAGACACAGACACACACACACTCAGACACACACAGTCCCCCCTCCTCCTGCACAGAGTAAGAAGCTGTTTTAGCCTTGTGTTTTGCGGGCTGTTTAAAATGTCATTTTTCTCTCGTTTCTCAGACTTCAAAGACGCCGCACTGAGCTCTCACTCCCTCTTGCCAAATCCTCCAATCTTTTCTGATTTAGTGAGTTGGCCATAGGCCGAGTAGCACCGGGACGGGCCCGTTAACAACCGGTAGAGTGGCGGGGGAGAGGAGACGTGGAGAGATGGTGGTACGGGGGAGAAGCAAATGAGGCAATGTGGAAAAGGAGAGGAAGCAGGCTGAAATTGAGACAGAAATGAGAGGAGTGCCGAGAGAAACTGGTCTGCTAACAATGCGGAGAGTTAGACAGAGCTGGGAGTGGATATAAGAGGTCGTGGTTCGATTGATAGGAGAAGAGAGAGCAAAGGGAGGAGAGAGGAGAGTATAGGGAGGAACGGCGTCTGTGAGGACAAGGAGGAAGGAGGGCTGGAGGACCACTCGAAAAGCCAAGAGGAGTGAAGGGGAAGCGAAAGGGGGAAGCAGAAGGAGGAGGAAGAGGGGAGGACGAGCATGTGGTTGAAGAGGAGCAGGGAGGACGGGTGGAAGGGGAGGTCTGGCCAGCGAGCGACGGAGAAGGAGGTAAAAAAAGGGGGAAGAGGAGAGAGAAAGAGAGAGGAGAAGCACATTGAAACAGGAAGTCTGGCGCTCGCCGTTCACATGCCAAGTCATCAGATGGCGGTGTGTGTGTGTGTGTGTGTGTTCGCACCCCGGAGATGTCGCAACCAAACGCACCCCCCCCACTCCCTTCAAATCACTGCTACGGACAATAAGCAGCTGTTCACATGTTGGATGAGGAGACAAAAGTCTTTCTGTCACTGCAGCGAATGTGCCTCCGAACAAATACAGGCCTTCACCCAGAGCTCCCACATCAAAACACGACTTTTACTTAATATATTCAAATGTCTCTTATCTCTCCACTGATGTGACCTTTTGGGCAGCTTAAATCTCGGTCACAGTTAGTCCGAGGTCAATGTGATTAGATGCAGTGAGACATTCAGGAATATATTTAGACCATGGGTAGTGGTTTGCTTGAAATATCAAAGCGCACACCACAGTGTTATTTGTAATGGAAATGCCTTTAATGACTCTGCTGGCTTTGCTTAATGACTTAATGCCGCTAATATGTCAACAATTTTAAAACAGTCGGACCCTTTTAACTGATTTCTTTGGCCTCGCTGAATATTTTGGTTTGAACTTTAGATACAGTGATGTGTCTATGTGCTCGTGGCTATGACTGACATTAGCTCTTAATACAGTCTAAAAACAGACCTAGTCCAATATACTTTGATGTAATACATTGGTTAACTTTTTCGAGAACCCATAGCCTATGGTGACCTACTGTAAGTGTGATATTTATAAATTAAAATGTGGCTATTTTGATGTGTCCCTCCATTAAAGGGGCCTGTTAATTAGCTTTTTGGAGAGTAACTAGTTTACAATCCTGTCTTCTAGGTTTGATGAGGAAGTTACATGTTGCAGCAGAACAAGAAGCACGACGCTATTTAATTTCCATTATAAAGACTGCATTCTACTGGGGTCCACACTATTGTACAAGCTGGATAACTAGAACAACTGAGTGGGACACACAAATAAGTGATACAGTAATTCAAGTGTTGCCGTAAAGCTGTCACAAATGCATAAATTGTTGTACAATATGATTTACATGTAATGTGCAAATTACCCATTATTAACAATCAATCAGTGAGTAATTGTAAACAGGCATTTTTTGATTAGTTCTACACTGCTTTTACACAAAAAGTAGCAGGAATAGGCCATTTTATTGAGTTAAACCTGCTAAAAAAAAAGGTTGATAGTCTCTTTTTCACATTTGCACCAGTCATGTTCAGTCATGTTTCTACGTTACAAGATACCAACGCGTCGGGAAACTAGCTGTCTCTCGAGTGTTGCATCTTGCACGATTACAAAAAAAAATGTACACGTTCACCTGGGTTTAATGTTTCCATCACTGCCAATCAGAAACCTGCCTCCTCTGCAGAGCCATTTGACCCGGGGAGCCGATCATATCCATTCCCATTTCAAACCAGAGCTACATATTAGTGGGTATTAGTTTGAGTAAATAACCTTAAAGCAATAAAAACAACCCAGTGTGTTTGGTGCTTTAACAACTAAGCACTGACTTGAGTCATCCAAGTACAACACTGTGTATTTTTTTATATGATTTTTAGCATTACGCATTTTATTTTATTTTTATTTTTTTAATTGCAGTGAATTGACAGTTTACACTCTGCCCCTCTCTCACTGCGTCCAGTCACAGCTCGGCTGGCTGCAGCCTCCACCACCTGTCTCCTCCACGCAGGGGGGTCGTCTTGCACGCCGCACGCAGGATGTGCCCCTTGTGCCCAGAGTACCACTGGTGAGGTGAAGGGGGCTGAGCACTCATCCACTGCTGACTCATCACACAGACACACACACACATACACACAGAAAGACAGAGAGAGGGGCGAGTGTCTCCTCTCTCTCACTTTCACTCAGTGGTAGTCTCGAGAGGCAGCGGAGACGCCAGGCTGAGGAGTCGGGGATGGCGGCCAGTGGGTGCTGTCAGGCGGTGGTAATCTGACTGGATTACCAACCAGGTGGAAACATTCAGCCTCTCCACTCCCTCTAACCTCCTCCTCCTCCTCCTCCTGCTCTCTTTCCCTCTGCTCTATCCATCATTTATTCTTATTCTCAATGTTTTACCCTGTTCCTCCAATTCTTTTTGGATTTGAATGGAGCTTTAATAAACCCCCACTGCACACTCACATACACAAGTAAATGTCACAACTACTTCGTCTTGTCAGGAACATCCAAACATGCAATCACATCCTCCTCTCTGTCCACGTCATGGTGGTATTTTGTGTGTGAAGGTGTGCGCAGGTAGGAGGGTCAAGGGGTGTGTCACATCTGCGCCACGATCAAAGACAAACACGAGGAACTTCCAAGAGAGGAGAGACATTACTGACAGCTGCATGATGAATGAGTAGGGTGGCTGCATGCCGTGCCACACACACACACACACACACTCGAACACAATAGCAGAGAAACGGCAGAATTTTCACTGCAAGATGTCGTGCTTCGCAAACAAGACACAATCGCATGGAAGAAGCCGGAGATGAGATGATGAGCAGACGGAGAGAAGAAGAAGGGAAAGGTCAGGGGATGAGGCCTGAGCGGACAGATTGAGAGAAAAGACTGAGAGAAGCAGCAGAAAGGTTATCTAGTCTCACCAAAACATTATGATTACGGCTTTCTACTTTTTTCAAAGCAGAGAGCAGCTTATAGGTGAAAACTCTGCAAGTGTGTGTGCAGCTGTGAATGTGCATGTTACATGAATGTAAGCGCTTACTGTCTGTATTACTAGGTCACACACACACACACACACACTCTCGCACACACACTCTCCCACATTCACAGCCGTGTAAACAAAAACCGTCTGCCGTCTGGTAAGTAACACACCTGTTCAATGACAAGCTCTACCACGCCCTCCATAATACTGCACACCTGTGCTACTGCAGGGTAAACCTAACCTTAATCACACACACACACACACACACACACACACACACACACACACACACACACACACACACACACTTGCACAACTGCTGCCCAGGGGCTAACATCACAGAAAAGGGGAAGAAAGAAAGAAAAGCGAAGCATTGAAACAGGGAGGGGAAGAGCTGGAAAGACAAGAGAGAGACAAAGGCTTTCCCACTGCTCCCTATCAGTAATCTAAACGTCTGTGTAATATCATTGTGGGGGTTTTATCAAATGGGGGCCCGGGTCCTATGGCGTTGGTATGCAGCTGTCATTCCATCACCTTGTCAAGCGCGACCATATTCAAGCAGACACCATGCTGATCTAAATAAGAGGCTTCAGCAAATTGATGGATTGCAGGTTTTCCGGGATATGAAGAAACATGGGGGGCGAGAGGGTATTTTTTTTTCTTACTTCAAATTTCTGTAACAGATACACCCAGTTTGGTCTTGTGAGAAAGTCAAAAAAAGGGAAGATCTGAAATAAGCCCCCCTCCACACACACACACACACACACATATCCCGGTATGGCCAACCCCACCTCATATCTACCCCCTGTGCCGAGGCCTAGGGCCAAGAATACAGCTTTCTGAAACTCTGAGGGAGGAGTGGGGGGAGCACAAAGGTAACCCCCATCCTAACCTCCCAGCAAACACACACACATGTAACCCAGCCCCCATCCCAAAACAACAATCCTCTATGCCTATCATGTCAGTCAAAACCCCATCAGGGACATGCATGGAGAGTCTGGATATCTGGAATCTCAATACAGTGTCATGCACCTTGAGTCCCTGTGAGAGGGCCTCTTGAATACATTTCAATAGTATTATCACCCTGCATTACTACGCTTTTTTTTTCTTCTCTTTTCAACATTACAGAATCATTTTACACTGGACCATAATACACGTCCGCGAGCGGCATTATCGGTCAAAGTGAAGTATAATCTGTTTAAATCATTATGCAGGCTCGGTGTGTATTTGTCATGGGTTTAAAAAATGACATATTTCTGCTCAAATTATTTCAGTCAAATTTAAGGGAGACATGCAGCAACATGTCTCCTGAAATATAGAAAATATTTTATCAATATAGAATAAAGTATACTGTATGAATTATTGTATATAATACTCTGATATAGTATTGCGTAGAACTAAAATTATATAAATTAGTTAATATGCATCATACTTTCATACACGTGTGTATTGCAGAATAATATATAGTATAATACATTTTGTAAACATTACATTTACAGCAACACTTATATTTGATACAGGGAAGATTAAATATGTCGTGGTTTACAATGTATTTCAACAATTTCTAAATTATAACAAATGATAAATGTAAATTTGGTAGAATCAATTGCTACATATATCTTAAATATAAAAACATAATAATTAAGTGTATACATGCATATACACTGCTCTTATTGTGAATGGGGAGTTTTGTAATAGTAAATATAAAAGTGCAGGCTAATGTTGTGATGCGTGTATGAACACTTCTCAAACAAATCAATGGAATTAGTTTTAATCTGTGTCCTCTTCAAGATCAGAACCTGAAGAACATAGAATGTCAAACAGGTTCACTTTTAATTTTGGGGAAGAAAAAAAAACAGACTAGGTCAAAGTGTTGACATAGAAACGTATATGGGAATTGGGCTTATGTGCATTTCATAAAATAATAATAATAATAACTACAGGTAATATTCTGCACTGGACTTGTGCGTTGGCTTTGCTGTTGTCTAAAAGTAATGAAAATGCAAATGAGTGGAGACAGAGGGAGGATATATACGTCGATCTCTCTCCCTCTCCCTCTCTCCCTCTCACACACACACACACGTTGATACGTGCCCGAGTTCCAGCGTCTATTTAAAGAACCCACTGCATTTGCAAATGATAATTAATGAGGTTTTTCAATGGGCACGTTCACATTCACCCAGTTAGTCCATGTACCTGTTATTAGACACTGTATGAATCCGACCAGAGCCTTTCTTTCTCTCTCCCTCTCTCTCCACACACACACACACACACACACTACACGCACACACACACACACCTTCCCATCCCCCCTCCTCTCCTATTGAGACAGGATACCAAAGCTACTTGTTAAATCTAATGCATGCACTGTCAACCCATTCGCACCCCGTCACGTCCCCGCTCAATATAGAAACCGGATTTTCTGGTATTACCCGCACCTCTATTAGCCAGAGACCCCCACCGCCACCTCACCCAACCCCTGCACCGCTGCGACCCCCAGTTTGCGACCGGTACAAACCAGCGTGTGCCCCCGCAGCCTGCACCACCACCATGCCACTGTGAGTCTGTGCGCTGCTGGAACCACACATGAAACGTTGCAAGGAAACTGCGCAAATAAGAGAAGGACTCAGCTAATAGCTTTAATTTATTGTTTAATGGGAAATATAAGCAGTGGAATTACCCAATTCTAATTAATTAAATCAAACGGCAATGATTAGTACTTTACTAATTGATGAAACCATATAAATCTATGACAAGATTACGTTTAATAAGCCCCGTGTGATAAAGGCAAATAATCCTGGAATATGTGTTTTAATTGTTGGCAGATTTAAAGTCTGAAACAAAAAGGAAAAAGGGAATAAGGTAGGCTTTGTCGTATATTTCAAAGTTAATCTAATTTCCAAGTTTCCCCGCTATGTTTCATGGCCTATTTTTGCTTTTACGCAAGGCTGAAATCCCTACACTGACAAATTATATTTATTCTCATGTAATACGCACAGCAAGCAGCTATATGCCATAAACAGTTCATTAAATAAAGTAAAAACATAAAACTCTTTAATATGCCTGCCCCTTATTGCTAATCTCCAAATGCCCACAAAGTCGTAATTTCCTTCCACAGTAAATTCTAGTTTGTCCCGAAGAGCTTTCTCCAAGTTTGCAATATGGAAAACATATGCTTCAGGCAAAAGACAGTAACTGATTATTCTTTTGTGAATAAACGCACACTTGTCATTGATTCAGGAGAAAAAGGGCTGCATTGAAAACTGACCTGAGTGCGGAGCCATGGAGAGGTGGGACGAGTAGTATTTCCCGGGCTGGAAGTGAGCCGGGTGCTGCACGGAGCCGTGGCCGCCCGGCGCCATCCGAGACGCGGCGCTGTGCACCAGCGCGCTCCGCTCCGTCAGGAGGTGGTGCGGAGGAGCGAAATCTCGGCTTTCCATCACTGGCGAGAACCGATAAATCCCCAAATCCAAAAAAAAGTAAAATCCGGAGGCACCGAAGGTCTCAGGCACCCAGATGCAAATAATCCCTTTTATGAACTTCGGGCTCCCCTCGCATTGAGCGGAGTTTTGGCTTCGCAGGGCAGGAACGGAGTCCCCGTCATGTCCTACAAAAGAGAGAGCAGGAGACGCGTCAAAGCGCTGACAATAATGAGCCGACCGGGGATGTAGCGCAGGAGAAAAGGCTGAAGCGTCATGTTTACACAAACAAGCAGCATTTCCCCAAAAAGCTTTTTAAATGTCACAAAAGACCAAATTCACACACTATTCTCACTGATTGGTTTCCATCAGTCAAGTTAAATCTAATGACGAGTTGTGCCAGCTGCAGGAAGACGAGTGTAAAGTCTGAGTTGCAGATAAAAAAAAAGGTGAGTTTCTGCGGATTTACTCCACACTACATATTTGACACCAAAAGCGGAGTCTTTACCCCCTCCTCCTCCTCCTCTTCCTCCTCCTCCTGTGACCAAACACGATGCAAATAACGCACGCAGGAGCCTTTTTATATCAGCGAAAAGAATGGTAAGTAAAGGGGAGATTTGGCTCAGGTACAAACAAATGGTGCATCTACGGTGCAATAGTTCTCAGCGGTTAAAACAAACCCTTCTCGATGAAGGACGAGTCAGAACTGAGCGAGGACCAGTCGTAAACAACACGGAGCTCGGGGGGGCTCTCGCACTAAAATATAAAGAAACCATTCTGCACTGGGCAAGAATGCGTAACAGCAGGTTTTATCCATAACAGAAATCCATTCCCAAACTTCTTCCGTCCACAAAGCGTCCAAAACAGAAGGACGCACACACATTTCTGCCACGGTCAGTGGTTATTGTTTATGCAAATTAAGTTTGATTTCTTTCTTCATTCAGATGTCATCAGATGTGAGCACATGGGTTACAGTTAATATGTGGTTGCGCCCAATGGACGGTTGGCTATTGTGAATTTCTAGAATTAAAAAAGCGTTGAAAGGAGTCATGTGTGCGTAATGAATCGATGGTGCTTGTTTTAGAGCTTTTACCAAATCAATCTAACTTTAACCTGATTTCATTTATGTATTTACCATTGTTCACCATTGTGCTTTTGTCAATGGACGGTAGCCCTATTGTACATTTCTAGAATAAAAACAATTCATTGACAATGGACAGATGTGCGTAATCAATGGTGTCGTAGAGCTTTTATCAATTCAATGTAACTTTAGAGAGCCTTATTGTTGTTCGTGTATTTACTATTGTTTCGCCTTTAATGCTTGACTTCTTATACGTGGCAGCGTTGTGATCAAGACTCTTATTTGTAGTGTTGCTTATTAATGAAAACAGGGATAATAAAAAAAATATATACAGACATTTCTATTAACTCATATACGGAGTCAGCAGCAGTGGCCCTCGCCTCCTGACAATGGCAAACGCCATGCATCCCCGCTACATATACAATACAGGCTCAGTGTAATCACAAACACAAATCAAATCACCTTTATGCTCCATGTGCGAGAGAGCGGGGCAATAAACAGTGAAATAGACTAGGAAATCATCGACTTTATATGTGTGCCTTATAGCCCAGGTCATTTACTTAAATAGGACTCCCTGTGACGCGCAGATATGGGAGAGCTGGGTGCCTGCCTTCACCAAACACACACACACACACCTCAGCAGTCCATCTCCTCACGGGCCTTTCAATGCATGGCACGTCCATCTAGCGCTCTGTGGATGCTGATAGCACCTCCCAGGAATCAACGATAAAGGAACAAAGAAAATATCAAATGCTCTGGTGGACCAGAGGCTTTTGAAGTGCGTAAGAATATATAGGCTGCATGAGCCGGGATATTCAGGTCTCCTTTACCTTGCACAGACACACACACAGGCACACATACGAACACACAGGCTCACACACACACACACGCTGGCCAAGGACTCCAACTTTCAGGAATTGTGTTTGGGGGAAAAAACACATCTCCGAAGTTCAGCAGCTCCAGCAGAGGCTCCAAAAGTGTTCGTGAGCGTGTTGTGCGTAAGAGCACTACAAAACATAAAATAGCCCAAATCAAATTGCATCCCATGATACATTGTTTTGCAACAAATGTGAGTGCGTTCAAATAATTTACCATTTAACACTTTTCATCACAACTCGTCGACGGTGAGGATGGAACAAGCACAAGGAGAGAAAGGCAGGCTACTGTACGAGCGCACGGGGAAGGCAAAATGGACTCTCTCCTCTCCTGTCCCCTAGGCTGTGAGAAACAATGGCCCGTCTCTACGGGACATCAATCACACACCACTCTCGCCTGACGTTTGTCTATACGTTTTTAAATTTTTTAGGCCGTAAACACACGTCCTGCGTGTTTACATTCCACGTCAACAGAGACCCACTCAGACTGCATTTAACAACCTGGATCTAAATCCAGTGTTATCGCACGCCAAGCAAACACAACGACGTGAGCGAATCCTGCGTAACAGTTTTGGGAAATTATCATTTGGATGTGCTGTAGTAGTGTGTGTGTGTGTGTGTGTGTGTGTGTGCGTGTGTGTTTGTGTGTGCGCCTGTGCGTGTGAGTGTGGAAGGGGTTCAGACTTCCTTCCACTCCAGCCAGCAGACTCTCTCAAAACCCCCATACACACACCTCCTGTACGCACGAGCACACACACCTCCACAGACGCGCACACACACACCTCCACCACCACTGCCATGCAAAGGGTCAAACTATCACCAGACGAAAATGCCCCCTACAAAAAGTAGCCACAACTGTGGAAAATGACATTTCACGAACTTAACACAAAAAACAGCATATTATGTTTTTGTCCATGTTTCATTTTTAAAAAATTACGTATTTTGTAATCTACAAAATCTGAAATAAATGGAGCTTTTTAAAAATATAATAAGAGATAGAGCACGTTCATTTCAGCTGGCCGTGGGCTTACAACAATTTAGCAATAAAAGTAAAGTCGCAGAGCTTCACCGAAGCACTAAATCCTTACATCCAGAGGCCCGCTGAGCAGGAGAGACAAGCCCGGCCGAGGCGAGGGCAAGCACGGCGTCTGCACAGCCGGCTCACCGAGGGGTGGGGGGGAGCAGCAGGCAGGGAGTGGGCTGCTGCAGTTTGCAATAAACCTCTCTGTCTCCCTCTCTATCAAACACACACACACATACATACACACTCACACACACTATCTATCACATACACACAGGCACATGCTGGAAAACTAACAAAGAAATAATCTACAATTTATAATCTATGAAAGTGAGGAAGAGCTGAAAGGCGAGAGGCTGTGAATAGTGCCATGGATGAATAAGAAACACACAAGTAATTTGGGCTGTGGAGACAGAGAGAGAGGTCAAGAATACCGAGCCCAGAGGAAACAGGCTGTTTAATGAAACACGTCAAAAATACTGTATAGTCGCCGTGTAGCTTTTACGCAAATATCACAATTAGCCGGCAACAATTATGTCTGTAGATCTTTAGTGTTTTGTCAACATTATTCTTTGAGGTGCAGCAAAGCATCAGCTTTAATCTCCACATTCCCTCCTCCTTGCAAAAAACCCAGCGCAGTCTTAAAAAAAAATACATGCATCCCATCATTTAAATAAAACGATAGAATTTCACATCTACAGTCTCCATGCACGCAGCGTTCGCCTTGAACTAAAAAAAAAGCCCATCCACATCCAGCACCTTCATTATAAAGCTTATAAAGCTATAGAAATGAGTTGCTGTACTTACTGGTTATAAGTTATATATATCCTGTGCATGGCGAGCGGGGCTATTGTAAAGACGGAAGAAGAAGAAAAAGAAAGTATGGTAAAAAATAGTCAAAGTGAAAATCCCCGAGTCGCAGAGGAGGAACATGTGGGATTGATTACATCCTATGCTGCTGCTGCTGCTGCTGCTGCTGCTGCTGTGTGGACTGTGCTGTGCAGTCAGTTGAGGTATGGGAGAGACGCATCGTAGAAGTTCAGGCTTGTAGTGAATCGAGGCTCGTTCATGCAGCCGGAGACTCAGACACGCCGAGAGGAGGAGGAGGAGGAGGAGGAGGATGAAGGGGTGTGTGTGCGAAGGAGAGAGAGAGAGTGTGTGAGCGTGCGTGCGTGTGGGGAGGGGAGGGGGGGGGGCGAACGCGTAGGCCTATTGGTTTGAGAACGACAATGTGAAAGCGTGCCCGTGAGGCGCCCACCCCCTCCGCCGCCTCCACCCTTCCTCCTCCCCACCCTCCCCCCCCTAGACGGTGAACGCGTGCAGCCATTGGCTGAGGCGGCCGGAGCCAATGAGGGAGCCAGCGCCGGCGCCGCGGAGCCAAACGGCGGGCGTTTGATTTGCGAGCCCTCGGCGCACAGCGAGGCGCACGGCGGAGAATGCGAGGAGGCGAGGCGGCGCAGCTCAGGCCGCCGCTCCTGCTCGGTGTGCGGGGACGGAGAGGAGAGGAGGCCGTCAGCGCGGTCTGATCACCGGTGGAGAGCACACACAGCATCTAGCCTATTCCGTGTGTGATACCTCCATGCTCCGAGAGTATATCGTTATTTTTTTTTGCCATGTGACAGCGGTGATGTGATAGTTTTATTGATGCTCCTTTAGGGAAATCCGCTTTTTTCCCCACTCGGCCTGACTGCATGAGTTTAGCCAAATAAATCCTTATTAGCGGGATACGTGTCTTGATTTATTGGACATGAAGAGTTTGGTTGCAACGCGAGACATTTTGCAAAAGAAATGCGCAAGATAAGAAGTTGCAACAGGTTAAGTATGACAGTGGAAACGCAGCCACTGGAATACATCTGGAAGGAGGAATTTACAAATCAGATTTAAATTTTGCAAACCAACGCTTATGGACAAATATTCAACAAGTTTAGTTTGATGGAGAAAATGTGTCCACTGGAAACAAAATAAAGGAGTTGGATTTAAATCAGGTTTAAATTGTACAACAACAACAACAACAAAATTGTCAAGATAAAGATTTTATAGCCAAATGGGCAACAAGTTAAATCTGAGAGATAAAATGTGGTCACTGGAATATAGCACCCAAGGATTTTTTATTTGTCACATGCACAGAGATACACATGCAGTGAAGTGTGTGTGTGTGTGTGTGTGTGTGTGTGTGTGTGTGTGTGTGTTTGTGTGTGTGTATGGAGGGGTGGGGTTGCTCTTATAATATTCAGATTTTTTTCTATGCTCGGAACACCGACATGCATCTCATCAGTGCGATACATTTAAATGAATGTGTCGTTCGCCCAGCGTTGGAAATGACACATGAACACAGACAGGCTCGTGTGGAGGAAGGGCTAGTGAAATAAAGTGCTTTATTTTTATGTGCATTTTTGGAGGGGGCGAGGTTTAGGAGGGTTTCACGTAAATTTAAACGGCATAGTATAACTTAACTGCACGTTCAAGTATTTTGTGTGTCACTGCTGTTGTGTCTGTTTACCTGTCTGTGTCACCCACACGCACACGCACGGGCAAATTGAATCAGTGCATATTTTGAAAGCGTTGCTGTCTTCGGGGGTGAGCCTTGCGCACGGTTCACTAATTTCGCCAATTAAAAGTGGAAGGATCCGGGCTCGTGTGTTTCCATGTCGAAATATATGAGCCGCTATAGGCTGACGTGCGCGTTTGTTTACGCGCGGAGGCAAAGGGTTAAAACCTCGGGGCCGCGCCTCTGCGAGCCGCCCGATTGGCTGGCAACTCGCCAGCGCGCTGTCAATCACCGAGTGTAAACAAGGCTCTGATTGGCTGCTGGCCAGTCCGCACTGGGCTGCCTGAAAAAAGCAATTACCGCCCCTGCGGTTTCAAGGCGGCCCCGCGCTCCACGATGAAAGCAGATAAGCAGGGCCGGTTTCAAGGCGGCCCCCACGGAGAGCCCCGCTGGCCCCCCGAGCCGCAGCAGAGTCAAGAGTGACTCAATCAAAGGGAATACGGTAAGAGAGGGGAAATTACACGTGGTATCGAACCCAGACTCTCCGTCCACGGAACGGTGCAATAACACCGGTGTGTTCGGGGGGAATATGGAGGACAGAGCGGCAGCAAGAACCGGGAAACCGCGGCTGCTGCCAGGGAGCTCCTCTTCCTCACACACGGAGCGAGAAAAGTTTTTCACAACAAAGGAGAGAGAGAGAGACACACACACAGGTCTGCTGACCAACTGAGGGATGGAGGATTGTCTCTGCTGTGTGTTAAGAAGGCCACAGCGAGAGACGGTCCGGACTCAGCTCACACTGCTCCGCCTGCCTCTGAAATTTCGACTTACAGTTTTTTATTTTATCGCATAAGTGTAAGTGAGGATTAAGTGAACATTTCCTCTGTCAAACTGCAGCCTCACCGGTGGGTCACTTAGAATCATGAATTAGCTCATTCATTGTTTCTGAGGGGAGGAATAGAGGGACGGACTTTGGAGGCGAGCGTTTCAGTACAAGATTGTAACACAAACAAGGATCATGTAAAATATAAAAACACTAAAATTTTCTAAAATATTAAATTATTTTGACAATAAATTATGGTTTTTATTTATAACAAATGCACAAAAAATAGGCTGTAAATAATAATATTAACTTTTACACATATACACTAATTTATATATATATATATAAATATACCGGTATTCACAGTTTACAGAGAGATATAGATGTATATATTTGACCTATAAATAAATAAATAGTATATATAAAATGAATAAAGCACGTTATGTATACTTGTGCTTTTTTACTAAACCTGTCCAGACACATGCAGCTCATAAAGTAAATGCAGACTGTGTGAACTGAAGTTATAACAGAGACCCACTCCTTCCCTTTGCTTTGCTCCAGCCCCAAACACAACATAACTGGACCGAGGCAGAACCGGGCTGCTCTTAAGTCATAGATTGATATATGGCTAAATATGAATTTTCGGGACTGAGCAAAACTTTCAGCCATATACAGTGAAATTAATTGATACATACATAATTTAAGTCAAATAACGCCAAAGCGAGCAGATTTATCATGTCTGTAATTAGATAATCGTTACCCCTTTTCCCATTTTCACAGCAGCCTGCATTCCACAGCCCTGCATGCGCTCTCCAATGGGCTGCAGTACCCACGTGCACGCAAACACACACACACACAGGCTTCACACACTCAATATTCTGGAAGAAATCCAAATTATATGAAATTGAAACTCTGTAGGGACCACTAGATATATGTGAAAGACCACTAATGCACAAGAATGTATGTTCAAATGAAAAGTAATAAAGTATGGTGCAGTTGTGTAACTCTGTCCATCAAAATGCAAACAGGCTTCACACCCATTTGCTCGGCCTCTGTAGCAGGACGATTAGGTGGGTAACTTTTTAAATAGGTTTGATCTCATGTGCTTTATAATAAAGCATGTTGTCACTTTCTGGTTCCAACAGCTGAGGACATATCAGGACCAGGACAAATGCCAGGAAATGCCAATGCAGACGGCCGCCTATCCATTGCCTGTGTAGAATATACATTGTCCATATTCATTTATTTTGGATAGGACTTGGTTTCCATCCTCTATCCCTCCGCAGTGTTGTCCTCGGCCCTAATGACAGGGGGACAATAAAGAATCTTGTTCCGCAGCTCACAAAGGGGGTCCCGCCACTTATAACAGAAATCTGCATTTAATTTATTTAGTGACAAGGAAAAGCCCTTTATGGCTTGATTTTTATTGGCTCTTTTTCACTTAAAGGGTGGGGGTTGGGCGTGCGTGTGCGTGCATAGACTAATGTGAGTGTGCGTGTGTATAGAGAGAGAAAGCAAAACACACGGCACCCCAACCTCTACGGGTCCGTGTGCCAGCACGAGCGTGCAGTGTGTGTATGTGTGTGTGAGTGTAGAGTGTTTGCGTGCACCGTGTTTGTGTGCGTGTGTTTGTATGTGTGTGTGCGTGTGCGTGCGCGCGGGTGTGTGTGTGTGTGTGTGTTGGGGGATGGGGTGGGGGTAATTAATGCGGATTGACTGATTGCTCTTGAAACAGACCGGTCCTGTGCGCAGTTGTCCTCGAGCAATGAAGCGTTCCTGACTGACACTTCCCACCTTCCCTTCTTCGCTGCTTCCTTCTTCCCCCTCTCTTTTATTCTTCCTCACACTCTACAGACCCCGGCGTGCATGACCTCTTCCTCCGCGGCGAGGGAGCCACACATCCCCGCAGCTTTTTTTCCTCCTGCCGTCCAGCCCCGCGGCCAGGCGAGGCACGGTCCTCCCTATAGTTCTGGAGGAAGGTGTGGCGACTGCGCACTGTGGTCTGTATGTCACCATCGAATGAAATAAATGTATAAATAAATCATAAAAACAAAATTTATGGTGTTAAATTCAGATTTAGCCTCTTTTGTTTCCACCCACATGGCTGCGCAAGACCACATTTTGGCTCAGCCCGACGTGCGTAATTTCAGTGTTGCCTTTTGTGAACGTGAACTCTTGCAACTTTACCTCACGGAGAGTTATGTCTCCGTAAAATGAAAGGTGAACAAGCTATTTTTCGCGCATTTAAAAAAGTGGATGAAGCCTGTTTAGAGTCAGATGCAATGCGTCCTCGACATTAACTAAATAAACATCTGAACGTCTAAACGGGACCACATTAAAGAGAAAGCGTTCGCAGTCAACGGGAAACACATTGGCGAGGCTGGTTTCAAAATGAAGTCCAAATGGAGAGCTGTCTCCACGGGAGGCCCCTCCATGCAGGGCAACCGTCACATCCTTGGCAATATTTCTGAACGCGTTTTACCGAGAATTTCCACACAAGGTTGCCTCCACCGGGGGAGATGCCCCGGTTGTGTGAAGGTGGTGCTGATTTAAGAAACAACGCTGTTGCTTTGGGGAGATGTGGCTGCATCGTTCTGAAGCCCGTTTGTGCTGGTGGCCATCTGCAGCAGCGTAGAGGAAGAAGAAAAATAAGAAGAAGACACGATGGAGTCGGAAGTCAACTGGACACAAAAACAACATGACCTTTTCTCCGCTGTGTGCGCTGGACAGATGCTGCTATCTCTGATCACCCTGACAGATATAGGCTGGAGAGGAGCTCATGACTCACACGCGTGAAGGGGGTCTGGTGGGAAAGAAAAAGCTGCGAAATGTTGTGGTTCTCCACCAAAACGTTTTAAAAGTGCCTAAATTAAGGAGAGAAACTGTTGTGCCATGTAAGACTAAACTCTCACGTAGACTGACACCTTTAGATCAAGAGGATGATGGTGCAGTAGAAGAAGAAGAAGATGATGATGATGATGGTGACGGGGGGAATAGCTTGGGCACCAAATTAGTACCTGTCACACCGCCATATATCCGGCTGTAACCACCACCAGGCCTGTATGGCTGAGATGAAAGCGCCAGCGTCTATTTATGGGCCATCAAAACACGCAGGTGGAGGCTTTAATTATCATTACCATTTGAACGTAAACAGCCATAGCGTGCCGTCCCGTGTGCGTGTGGGTGCATAGTAGTTTCATGTGCACAAAAAAAGAGTTGAATTGAATCTTAACAGCGACCGAAATGTTAATACTACGCACGCAAGTAATGGGATTAAACACATCTTGTGTTTGAAGTGTGACACACCAGCTCCTTGCGCGTTCATCGTCTCCCCTAGATTTCCACAGCACTTCCTCCTCATTGCAAAATGCATGCACAGGCACGATCATATGACTGTGATAAAAAATTGTTTTGTATATGCGTGTGTCTCTGTATAAACCCATATTGTCCGATTGAAAAATCTCTAAACGCAGCGCGTACAAAAAAAAGCATGCGTAAAAGTGTTTGTGCCAAATAGTGCAACACTGCTCGAGTGTGGGGCACGGGGTCAACAGGTCACGTGACCCCATGCCGTTCATCACTCAAATATTCAAGTAATTCAATCGATTCTTTCAACAAAAACAAAGGGGTGATTTTGCAACACTCAGAGGTTTAACTGTAACGTGCTGTACTGACTCTCGAAAAGAGACAGAAGGAGAAACAGGATTTCTGAAAACTTACAACACACAAAAACATTTTCAACATCGTGTCCTATAACAGATTGTTTCTCATCCAAACTGGTCACAATTCAACCGTATTTGTGATTAAAGATGATCCAAAACGCCTCATCACATCACACCGCTGCGCCTGGATCGTCTCTCAGGAGAAAGCTTATCTAAGACCAAGTTGATTTTGAATTTGACGCTGCAAGTCAGACGGAAACAATTGGAACTGAGTTAAACTTTGAAAAGAGAAAAGTAACTACACAACCCACATATTTTAAACCAGACATGCTTCCAATAACCACTGTGTGATCCAGAAAATAACCATTTATTACTTTGTGATTTATACACAGTAAATCGATATTACAAAATTAAAATTTATAATGTTTTACCTAATGTAATGACTGTGTACATATGTGTAAAACAAGATTAAATAAAAAAAATATTTTAAAATAATTAAATAAAACGTGTGTATGAGTGATGGGACGAAGCAGGTATTAAATGTAAGACTTTCCCACACAGGACTGTGCAGCTGAAGTTTGTTTTCTTTTCTGCAGCTAAAGTGCTAATGTGATAAACTTTGTGCGGATGTGAACATTATATCCGACGTGACTCCAGGACAAGAACCACAATTATTCGTAAATTAGACATATGTGACTGCGAGACTGCGGCAGCAATTATATAAATTAACCAGGATATTACCCAGTTAAAGTAATGTAAGGTAATAAATCACATAGGCTGTATGGGGATATGTTATAAGAGACTCTGAAATCTGAATGGATGCATCGATGAACTTCGACTTTATTTGCAAACCAAGTCATACAGGCTCGTCCAAAAGTGTGTTTGTGTGTGTGTGTGTGTGTGTGTGTGGGTGGGTGTGCGTGCTTGCGTGCGTGAGTGGGAGAAACCGAGAGAACTAAATGAACAGTAAGGCAGTATCCTTACACAACGTTACCGTGCAACTTCATATAATATGAGTAACCCTGACAATAGCAGCCAACTTCACATGTTTGAAACACCTTGAGTGTGTGTGTGTGTGTGTGTGTGTGTGTGTGCCACTATATTGGCACATGCCCCCACAGAGGCCCCAACTGCATATTCAACGTTCAAGAAAGGGATTAAGATTTGTTTTCCACTCATAAAAACCTGCATCCATCCACACACAGTCAGGTATTTAACAAGTGGGATTAAATACAATGTCAGGTTTATCTGAGGCCTGGAATAACGATTACGCAAAGAATCTTCCCCGGAGCTTTAGTCCTATAATGAAACAAAAATCACCTCAATCGCGTAATCACTGTGTTTCAAAAATCATACAAACAAATATTATTTTCCGTTTTGTTAGTGTTTGGCACATACTCGACCTGGAACCACAACCCCAAACAGCTTGAGTGGTATAAACAGCAAGTGTCAAAACTCCTGAAAATTACAGTAAATAGACACATATATCGAATAATTAAAGATACAAAATAAAAGACCTACCTATAAAACGAGCGTCTCCATACAGCGCATCAGACTATTTAAAGATGTGAAATTGAAAAGGAAAACAAAACAAGTCTTTCTTCTTTCCTCCTAAACTTGTCAACTCCGGCTTCTTCTACACGACGTATCCAGACCAACACACATAGAAATGCATGCACTCAAATAGCGCCGCGCTTCTTGTACGCATTACTGTCGCTCTCTGCTGGATTTATCCACCGAGGGGGTTTTCCCGACTCACAAGCGCCGGATCCTGTGGACGTGAGTCTCCGTGAGGCTGTATAATAGCAAATGTATGTCTGGATGACGCGTCAACCCTCTCCCTCTCTCTGTCTCTCTCCCTCTCTCTCTCTTTCTTTCTGTCCCTCTCTCTCTCTCACACAATGGAGCTGAAAACCAAAACAGAGAATCGATGGAGAAACTCCTTCTAATGCACACTCTCTCTCCTCGTCTGGTCTAGGGGAGACTGGAAGGGAGCTTCCTCGCATTTTTTTTTATTCAGGGGAGGGGGCAGAGGGACATCATCCAGCACGCTTGTGCAGAAATACACCCACTTCCATCCTCACCAACAAAGATACTGTATATCTTACAAGTAACCACACACACACACACACAAGTCTCTCAATAGTTGTGAGGACACTCGTTGACATAATGCATTCCCTAGCCCTTAACCCTTTACAACTTATAACTAACCACCCTAACCCAAACCTAATTCGAACCCTTAAACCCTCAGACATCCCCATGAAATTGTGAGGACCAGTCAAAATGTCCTCACAAAGATGGTATGGAGCCAAAATCGGCCCTCATAACTATAGATAAGCACGCGCACGCACGCACACACACATCCTTTTCTGTCCAGTATTGTTTTGTTTGCATTTGTGATTGTGCTGAACCTGTGCGTCAAAGTGGATGAGGAGAAGAAGTATGTGGAGGAGGCGGACGGCCTATCTCCCCCCCGCACATGCATCTCTCTGGTATCCAGCAGAAAGACAGATTTGTTCTCCATTTAATCTGAGTGAACCACGGGTTTTTGGGGCCATCCTCCCGCTCTCTGTGCGCCAACCTGCAGTCCTGGTGGAGTGGAAGTCAGGACACAGCAACACTGCGGTCGCTTTTATTTACGGAGTAGTTTTAAAAATGCTCTCTTCTGGAAATCTCACTGATATTTGTTTGTCAAACGATAGGCCTAATTACCGGCTGGAGGTCACAGTTTACCCACCTTTTAAAAATGCAACACCACCCACACAACGCCTGCTACATAAAGCCGTCGTGCCGACTTTCAGAGGCGTTTTGTTCCCGGCCATGCGCACACGGCTTCAATTGTTTTAACACTATAAACATTTAGCACATGCGTTAAAGAGTCCATGGCATTTTTGGAAGGCTTTGATCAAGTCCAAACGGTCCAGACACGTTTCTGCGTAAAAGTTAATTCTTGTGCCGTGCTCGCTCCACAGACAGGGAGGCACGGTCTGCTTCGCTGTGTCGCTCTGCACTAAAGAAACAAAGCAACTAATCCTGCAGTAAAAAAAAATTGTTTCCACGCGGAAAAAAATACGTTTTAACTGATACCTATGTGCGCAAAGCAGCCGCAGGTTGCAGATGAATGCGGAAGACGCGTAATCTACACGAGCAGCGTCTTGGTTAAACGCAGAGGAAGAATTGCGGTGCTCGTTGGAGTCTCTGTTCCCAAACAGGACCCCAGCCTCGGATCTCTCTCCCTCTCCCCCTGCAGCCCCCGCTGGCTGCCCCCGCGGGTCACCGCTTCGGGAGCACCACGTCACCACTTTAACCCGTGCGTGGCCGCGGCCGGGAAAGAAGCGCGCGGCCGAGAGAACCGAGGGGTCGTGCTCAGGGGGGGAAGAGGGGGATCCTCAAATTGGGGTGCGAGGGACCTCCGGGCGCCCCGAGGGGCGGGTCCGGGGGGGTCTGGCAAAAATGAAGAACAGGTTTCCCTCAATTTAATTCAATTCGCTGCAAACTCGCCCTACATGCAGCCCATATTAGAATAACTGCTCTAATTAGTCTGCATGGGTTCACTTACTGAGGTTTACTCTGTGCGCAGTGTAAAAGCTGTGGTCATGAATATAGAAAAAATACTTCCCTATTTGCAATTTTCGAATAAATGCAATTCAGTGTTAACGTAAAAAAAAAGATAAGTTGTGACTCAGTCATAAGCAAAAACACTTGAATAATTTCTTTCTCATACAAAAATATATATCAAACAAATTCTAATTTTAAACATCAAGATGTTATTAATTCATGAATCCTCATCCAGACTTGATTTTCCAATAAATCTAAAAGTAAATTATTAATGTGGCAGCCGAACCCAAAGTAAAAACCACCCAAATAACACAAGAGCCCTGATGGAACAATAGAAGCTCACAACAGCACACAGCGGCCCACAGGCATACTTGGGTACATCATATTTTGGAAGGTCCATGAACTGCGCTCAAACATGAGATCTTTAACGTGTCATCAGACGTTCCCATTTAGCCAGAGAGAAATATGCTCCACCAGGCCCCAGCAGGCAAACCCACTTAAACAAACTGACCAGAGTTCAAGCTAAATAACTCTAATTGTGACTTTTCCCAAACCATTGTTGTCCCCATCGAAAAACTATTCCCAAGAACAGAAGTAACAATACACACATAAATCCTTCTACTAAGGTTTGGGCCTTGCCTTTGAAAGGATTTATGGGAAGGGGAAGTGGGAGGGTCACAGCAGACCCCACCCACTGAAGGACCTGACCTTTATTTGTCTCTGTGATGACCTACTGTTGCATTGTGGGTCATGCTTTTGGTCTATATATTCTTATAATTATCCCATAATGCGGTATTTTTGATTCTCATTAGAACTACCACATGATACAATTTAAAAAACGTTCACATACGCTTGAAGATTTTTTTCAGAGCATTACACAGAAATGTTTTGTTTTATTAGAAAATCCTATTTCGGTCACTTCGAGGAAAACCAAGTGTTTTTGATTTTTATTGAATAACTCCCAAACATTACCAATATTTTCAAGTTTGACCCAATTTTCTTCTCTGCAAATACTTTGTGTTGGGTTGTTCTCTTTTGAAGTTATAGTTTATAGTTTAGCAAAACATTAAAAATTTGCATTGGAAACGCTCTAAATAAGACAAACTGTTTATTACCCTCTATGACAAACTGCTGCAAGTCAGATGCTCCAGACGTCTTCCGGAACTTTTCCTGTTAGCCCCCTGGTAAAATATCATGAGTGGGTCAACGTGACAAAACAGCCGAGAGCAACTGGATGTGTTGATGACATTTTAAAGACACAACGGGAAAACATTGCAAACATCTTACTATGAAGAAAGGTTTCATGCATATAGAAGACGCAGATGAAGATGTCAACTTGGTTTTCACGTTGAGTGTCGATGTGCTGTACGTTTTGATTTTTGCTGCAGAATTAACACGCCATGTCCTGCCTCCTGCATGCTCTATCCAGGCTCCACCCCTCGCCTTCATTTTCGGAATATTCTCCTGTTGGGAATGCCTCTGACCCGGACAATCTAATAAATACCGATGCCAATGCAATTCCATCTATTACACCTCTAATTACAGACAGCTCTGTTGCATCAACGCCTGCAGCCTCAAATCATCAGGACGATCTCGAACAAGACGAGACCAGTTGAGAGCGAAAAACCCCGGACCAGTCCCGGCCCCTGCCGGCTTCACGCTCAGCCTGTGTTGGGTAAACTCGCCTCACCAAGATGCTATCAGAGGTGTCTGCATGGTTCTCTCTCCCGGACTCCTTCTCACGCTGTGGATCCTACACGTTGCACCTGTTGAAGCAAAGTTGTCTTGTGGCTCTAAAACATCTTAAGTGGGACACATTCTTTGCTCTGGGGTTGCGAAGATCCTTAAATAGCGTCATATTCTAGGTTGTTTACCGAAAATAGTCGCGCTGTGTGTCATTATGCAGTAAACACATTCACGCAGGAAACATCTGTAATGTTCATTACCGACCCCGGCAGCTGCAGAGAGGACAATACTTGTCCTTTACGACACTCGGCGTGCACGTTTCCGACAGGCCTTTAAGCTGATGCTGCACACATATGGCGGTATTGATAAATGCGGACAAATGTTTGAGATTTACGTGATGCCTCTCATTTGCTGCGGTGTAGCACAGTTGCTCATTCTTAACCGTGTTCGGAGAATGCTCGCTCGCTGCATGTGTGTGTGAACCCCTGATATTTGTGTGTGTGTGTGTGTGTGTGTGTGTGTAAGTGACACAGCTGCGATAGGTTAAGATTTAGACATTAAACCTGTCTCTGGTTCCAATTTGAGGCCAGCTCCTTCTTCAGCAAATGGAAAACACTTCAAGGTGCCACCAGAACCTAAAGTTGGTGCCGGTCTCTGCAGTTTACATGGTCATTTGATTTTTGGAGACTGTTGGCCCCCGGAGGCAAGTGCACTGCACACACACACACATACGCACGTCTGCACAGAGACCCACACACACACATACACACACTCCTCCGGGTTTATAGAGGCCCAGTGACCCCACAGGTGAGCATAGCTGCATAACTGGGGCGGCCACAGAGGGGTGAGCTAAGAGAGCAAAGCATCTTGGGATATGACTTCTTGCCAAGGCACTAAATTCTTTCATCTTTGCTCTCTCATATTGTAATGCACATCAGTCATAAAAGAGCGTGACATCACTGGACGCACAGTGCTGCCTTTCTCTCCGATGTGTCGTGTAGGTTTTCATCTCTCCATATGAATTATGGCGAGTATGCATATTCCATGAAGCCACATTAAAACGCAGTGTGCTAAAGTGACAAACAGAGACGTCTCTTAAACGTCATGCCAGGCCATTCACCCCTCCACGCATCCTCTTCTCTCTGAGCCCTTTTTTTTTATTGCAGCTGCTAATGCAGAAGCCAGAACAGAAACAAAGCTGGCTTTGTGGACCCCCCCCACCACCGCTCCCCTCCTCGCTGTCTGCTGACGCGTTCGCTTGTTCTCCGTGTCACCCCCTAGCCCTTGTTCCCTTTCCAATCTTTCACTAAAAACTTATTTTCTTCCTTTTATAATTTTTTTCCTCTGTCTCCACATCTGCAGAAGCATCACGCGGCCTGGCATGGCCGGGCCCGGAGAGAGAGAGAGAGTCATGTGATCGGCACAGTGGCTACAGCCCCGGGAGAGGAAAAAGGGAGATGTGTGTCGGAACCGATTTTTGGCCCAGCTGGGAGGTCAGAGGTCAACTCAACACTGATCCAACCAGTTCATGCAACAAAAGGGCCAACTCAGGTTTACTCTGCCTTTTTGGTGCCGTCGTTCTTTTCTTCTTTGCTTTCCGGCCCTTGGTCTGACCCAGAATCTCTCTTTTTGACGCTCGGGGCTGATTGCTATTACGGATCTGCAGACGGAGTTAGTAAACCCAAACATGACCAAAATATCAAGGGCTTCACCATAACAAGGCCCAGAGCTGGATGTTGACTATCCAGGGAAGAAGCACAGCCATGCGTAAACACATTTTTCAAGTGGTTACAGAAATTGCCATTTTCAGACATGAGATCAACATGAACTTTGCGTTTCACAGACACGTACGCAACAGGAAAAGATCCAGGGCATTCAAACGAGGGCTGGCACAGGGCATGACGTAAAAATTCCACCCCAAAAAATGTTGTGTTTTTATGAACAGCACCCTAACACAGGCATCAGCCATTTTCACCAAAAGCTTTTCGTTTAGACGTCTTCATCGGCATCTTTTTACGGCATCTCTTCACTCTATGATATTTGTATTATTTAGTTTTATCAGTTTTGCATTTGTGTTGTTTGTCGTGTTAGAAACTTCATCAACACACCCACTCTGTTACATAGAATCCCACGGACAATGTTTTGCCGTTTTCTCACATGGACTCACTCGGACATTTAACTGGGGGGGCAGGCGGGACAATGTAAAATGTAAAATGTCCGCAACAGCTGAGTCTGACATTTGCGTTCTCACCTACAACCTCTCTGGATAACTTCAAGAGAATGTCAAGAGTTCAGTGCGTGTGAAAGCAGCTTTAAAGAGTTTGAACTGAACAAAGAATAAAAACCGCTGATAGTGGGACACACAGGACTTTGTTCCCGTTATATTGCTGTTACCTTTTTGATTATAGATAAGAATATATATTAAAGTCTAATGATATAAAGGGCAAATCTGGGTCACTATAAAAAAAAACGTTAAAATACAACCAATATCACGCTTTTTACCTCTGTTGAGGAGTTTATGTATGTGTTGCCCCGTCCGTTAGTTTGTTTATCAGCAGGATTATGACAAAATGACTGAACGGATTTCCACTATACTTGGTTGAAGGATGGGACATGAGCCAGGAGAGAAAGCATGAAGTTTCAGAACAGATGCGGCCAAAGGGGAAAGTCCAGGAATTTGTTTCAATCACTTTCTTAAGCGTTTCAAGATAGGGCATATTTAGTCTTTTCTAACCGCTTTCCCATGGAATAGTTCCTGGATCTTGATGAAAATAACAAGGCATATTCAGAAGACTGATATATTTACGACTGTGTACAATTTGCTGCAGCTTGATTGAATTTAAGTCATTTATTTGTAGGGCACTTTTCAAAGACCAAAGAAGTTTAAAACAGAGTTACGTATTAGAAAATAAAAAATAAATAAAACAAAGACACACACTCACAAAAAGAACAATATAGAGTCCATTAAAGTGCAAAGAGACAGACCTTATGCACATAAGTCACCTGAAAGCCTGTTTAAACACATGCTTTTTATTTGGTTTTCGAACGAGTCCGTGTCCATAAAGACGGATGTGATTCCAATATAAGGAGACTGTCGGGTCTTTGCAGAGGTGTGTGCTCTGCTGACTGCAGATAATGAATAGAACTTCAGATAATTATCAAGATTGTATCTGCTGTGATGCAACTCTTGCGTCCTCACTGCTCCAGAGGTTTTAGAGATGCAAACACGGTCATGCTTGGAAACACTTCTTGACCTGTTTTAGTTTGAAAACTTTGGGGCTGCGTTTTAGTATGGACGGGGAGAAACTGAGATGCTTGGGAACGATGACGTCGCCACTCAGACCCGCTTGCTGATTGGGTCGTTTCAGGTCCCGATATAGCCTTCGCTGATTTGTCAGGGTCCTATCACGTGACCCAGTCATATGAAAGTAGCCTGATGCAGCTGCAGGTGTATCAGGAAGTGAAGATGTTGTTTTCCACATGACAGAGCTCCGTCACCGACCCTCCTCCGAACAACAACAACAATAGCTTGTGTTTATTCACCGTCTGTTAATCATGGGACAATGCGGCGGAACCAGGGGCCGAGTGAAAAGTTTACCGAGCTGCTGAGCGGGGGCTGAGGAATATTTGGAATACAGAGATGGTTTATCGGTTCATAGCTTCTGTAATCGCGATCGCTCTCTGTGTTTGCTTTTGCATTGACCAAATATGGTTTGAAGAAACCCCCTAATTGCCCTTTGGTTTCATCAGTCCAGAGCTAATCCGTTTAACAGATATCACAGAAATCCCTTTGACTGAGTTGAATTTACCAAGATATAAATCATGTGTTATTCTAACACATGTAGACAAATTATTAGTGGCTTCTTGCAGACACACACACACACAGAGACACACGTCCGCGCTGCTTCCTCACAACACTAACAACTCTTCATGGCTTTCGTCCTCTGGTATCATCCCAGTCCATAAAGTCACATGTGTTTATGTGACATGTTATGGAGAGGACTTCACATGAAGCAGAGGTATTAAAACATCCATCTTACTTGGAGGAAATTATTCCCCCTCTTCTACCTCTCTCTCCCTCTCTTTGTCTCTTCTATCGTCATCTCCAGCAACAAGTGGCCTCTTCCCCGGATGAATTTTTACATCCGTGGTAATGCAGTCTGCTCCTGACATGAGCAAATGGGGGTGTTTCATTGATTGTGCTCAGGGGTGACAGGTATACATGGAGGAAGTGGGTTTATTGTTCACAAAATATAAAAACTGCACACACACACACACGTGCGCCTAAATACACCACACACCTCACTTTTCTCTTTCCCCCCTCTGCTCCTCATGATCAACCTGAGTGAGCAGGCTACTAAAATAAAATTTTAGTGCCGTGGTAATGTTGCGGAGCAGCATGGCGCCACAGCTAATGGGGGATCATATCTACATCCCCCTGTTCCTGCACCCAGCTCCATGTTAAACCCCCAGCGTCTGTCATCATTCCGTGACGCTCGGCAAGGGGATACAGCAGGCCGGAGAGTTCAAATGTCCACACATTAAAAAACAGAATTACAACAATGTGATATTTCTGCTGTTACGGCGGTTATAAAAGGAAGGAACAGTCGCTGAGCGTGTTTGCAGGGTTTCTTCTACGGTTGAAGAGGAAAGGTTGGTCACAGCGGTTGTGCGGTTGGTGCAGATTTCCCCCGGCAGGGCTTGATTTAATTTAGAAAGCGCTGCACGTGGAGAAGAGGCCAGAAAGTAAAACAAATAAAAACGCCAGTTTGGTGATTAATGGTCATTAATGTGCTATAGCAGCAAGTGACGTGTTTTTCTGCCCCGTGTTCCTGATGATGACGGTGCATATAGTGTCAACGTTCTGCAGACAAACTCAACATGTATTATCAAATCAGAGGAGAGTGACTGCCAGGGTGCGTGTGTGTGTGTCAAAGTGTGTGTGCATCATGTGAGCGGAGCATTATTAGGCCTTTCTGGGGAGTTATCCATTAATTTGAGGTTAAAGTCCATTTGCATCTAGACAAAAGGGACATGGGCCATCCATCTCCACGCTGAGGGGAAGGGGGTAACGGAGGGGGGGGTGGGGGGAGAAAGGGAGGGGGATGTGTGTGTATGGGTGTGTGAGAGTGAGAGAGAGGTGAACCGTCCTCTTGCAGATAAATCTGTTGCCCTCAGGGGTGCGTTTACATAGGTGAGGACTGACTGTTCTGCAAGCCGAGAGTGATTTATCTGAAAATACCACCAGTCACACCCCCCACCACACACACACTCACACACCTATAACACTGACCTGAATCAATCCCCTCACTATGAATGATATTTGTGTGCGTGGATTAACTCGCAGCTGCACACTCACCGAATACATAACAAAAAATGCACACAAACACAGGAGCACAACACACAGCTACTCACTGCTCAACAAATCCATACCTTAGACTTTCAACAAAAGAAGACAAAAAATAACGAGATCTATATTTGAGAACAGGATAAAAGTTGATTTGCTTTTGCAGGAGGATTTAAAAAAAATATGTCTGCAGCTGCTTTCTCACCCTGAGATTGTGGATCCTCCCTCACACTTCCACAGAAAGGATTTCCTAGCAACGATTATAATGCGCGCGCACACACACAATACACACATACAGGCTCAACGCACCGGGGCTCCCTCCAGCTATCAGCGTGGGTTTCCCCCCTCCTCCCTCCTCCCTCCCCTGTTCGCCTCCCTCGCTGCTGCTCCGCTGAGGAGGGAAGGACGAAGAGAAAGAGAGGGAGGGAGGGAGGGAGGGGGAGAAAAGAGAGAGAGAGAGATCCCCTCTCCACAGCTCTCCCCTGGAAGCCCCGGCTGCTGGCTACACTGTGCGGTTACACGGGCTGTCTGCGCGCCGGAGTGGCGGCCGCGCGGCTGTGGAGAGGCGGTTTTTCTTTGCGTTTTTACTCCAAAGCGAAGGCACGGACGACGGAGAAAGTGCGTGGGTGCGCGCCGCGGATTTGCGGGTAAAAGTCGTGGAAGGAACGCGAAACAGCTCCGTGTTTTTCGAAAAGAGCGTCGCGGTGAGACAGCAGAGGGGGGGATGGGGGAAGCCCGAGCCAACCGCCACGGATGATGCCCAAGAACTGCGCTTTTTATTCGGTGCGTAACGACACGACGCACCCGTCTCCCCGGTGGCTGCACCGGCCCGATGTTCACCGGAGGGGACGGAGGGTGTTCAACGTGTGAGGCTGCACCGGCGAATAACCGGGGACGGTTTCATATCCAGATACAGCAACCGACGCGGGAGCAGAAACTACAGCCCCATTGCGCGCAAAGCGACGACGCACATGGCACGCCCATCCCTCCCTCTCCCTTTCTTCACCACCACCTCCTCCTCCTCCTCCTCACTGACAGGGAGGTGTTTGCTTCAGGGCGCCATTTTCAAAAAAGCCTTCTTTTGCATATGAGATTTATTTTTTTTGCTTCAGCCGTCCTGCTGCCGTCTCAGGTTACACACATTTCTGCACAACAACACCGAGGACAGAGGAGTCGCCAAACCGGACATCTGGACACCTTCAATCTATTCACTCTATTCTTCTGAGATTTTTCCTTTATTTTATCTTTTTTAAAAGGTGAGGCGTTTTATGTATTCCTTTTAAATGTGACGATTTGGAAATTAGTAAATTTAAAAGTAAACGTATCTAGGCTCAGTTGGCATGGTGTTTTATTAATTTGCACAGCATTTCAATTTAATTTCAGTAGTAAATAAATTGAAGATAATAAAATAATCTGAGGAAATGTGACAAATTACCGAGTTTCAAATATTAATGGATCCCTAATCACAAAAGTAATAAAATAAAATAAGAGTCAACTTAGTAAACAAAATAATTTACGACTTATTTTAGGTAATTACGCTTTTACAGCTAAAACACACATGACAAATGAATCTTTGAATCAAATGAATGAGTTTCGCGTTCTAATATTTTTTAGTCTAAATATAATTATAATTAAATAAATATTTAAATATATTTGAAATGTTATGGATTTTTCATGTTTATTTTAAATCAATTTTAAACACTCCGTGGTGCGTTCGCGGCTGAAAAAACCCAAACCAATAAAACCTTAAATCGATCATTGGCGGGGTAGGCGAGGCACATACAGCCATGTAGGTCTTTTGTGTGTGTGTGTGTGTGTGTGGTGTGTGTGTGTGTGTGTGGTGTGTGTGGGTGTGTATGTAAGTGTGTCCAGAGATCCTATTACCATGACCTTTATCTTTAACCAAAAATAAATGAATATAAATATTAACATTTATAGATTTTAAAGTAAAAAATAACAAATAAACAATAAATAATTGTTTCTTATTTTGTTGTGAGAAACAACCGATTCAGACAGAACGCCTCAGTGGATGTGACGCCAGTGAGAACAGCTCTGATGCTCTTAATTCCTTTTCTTCACCGATTCTGAGTCTGTTCTATACTGATAGATTTGAGTTTAAATTAAATCTCCCTGTTTCTTTAAATGTCGGACCATGTCTTGCGTGTTGTTCTAAAGTCTACAGCCTTATCAAAATGTGAGATTAGAGTCTGGCTGCAGGATCAGGCCTGTTTTACATAATGACACACACACTGGACTGGTCTGCTCACTTTGAACAACACGCTTTTACTTGTACTCATCATCCCAGTGTTAACCACAGCAGCTCATTCCACTGCAATCATATTATCTGTATTATCTTATTCGCGCTTTGTGTTATTCCGCGCGTGCATTTTTGGCAACAATTAGTTTTGTTCTGTGTGTTCAGTTCTTTTTACGTCTCGACACAAACTGACACCTGGACTCATTTCTTGTTGAATCATCTGCAATAATGGAAAACAGCAGTAAAACCTGCGTTTGTATTTAGTTGTGTTTGGCTGAAATTTTGTGGAAAACAACACAGTGGAGCTGTGTGTGTGTGTGTGTGAGCGAGTCTGTGTGTGTCTGTGTGTGTGTGTGGTGAAGTTAATTCAGCAGGACGGGCAGCTTTTCTGTGGCAGCACGATCAGGCGATAATAACAAGAAAAACAAGACACACACTCACACAGAAAATGTTGACGTTATAACATAGAGCAACAAGCCTGAATGTAAACAACTGCTTTTATTTCATTTGGTTTATTGAATGTATATACTCTATTATATTTAGTTTATTAGTAATTAGTAATTTACGTAATATCGTTATAGATGATTGATACGTGAAGCTGCAATGAGACCCACGGTAATTACAACTACACTAATAATACAAATAATAATAACAACAATACAAAATATACATATAATAATCTATTTTATTATAAATAGTTGATGCATTAAAATCAAAAGTGTCTCATTAATTAATATAAATTGATGTCTAGAAATCGTATACAATTATAAATTAAATATGGACAGTAAAAAGTACTAATGTAGACTAAACATGGGAAATTTTAAGAAAATGGCTCTTAACATACCACTTATTTAAAAATAAATAAACATGAGCAAGTAAAATGAACAAACAAACAAATTAGTAAATAGGACAGTAAGGGCTGGGTAATAAAGCAACATCTGTTATTATCGCAGTATGATTTAAATTAATAGCATTATAACTAAACTTGTGTGTATATATATATATATATATACACATAATTTGATCTATGGCTTATGGATTGTCCAAGCACAGTGAGAAATCTTAACGGATTTATGTCAGATTTCTAAAATGTTTGGTGGTTTATCATTGACTCATAAAGAAGTTTAAAACTACAACTTTCCCTCAGGAGCAAATATGAGTATTTAAACAAAATGTAAATTAATTTCACAAAATGTAAATTAGAATTTTTGTACAACTATTGGACCATATTGCCTAGCTTTAAGCCCAATACAATAATTATTAATGTGATTAATAATAGAGATTATACTATATGATAAATATGTATTTTTCCCTTGTTAGTTTGGAGTGGTTCTACTGATTGTATGGGTTACAATAAACCTAAATATTGTCTAAATATTCACTTTATCAAAATGAATTTGAACAGTAAACAGTGTTTTATTACTGTACCGCTTTGTTTTGTCATCTGTGTCACAAATTAAAATATTTTTAAGAAACTCTTTGGATATTGTGCAGTTTGTTCTTTTGTTGATTAGATTATCATTTGCTTATTGTGAGAAATTAGTTCATTTGGACACGTCATGAATATTAATCAAACAAATAAGATTCTTTATTTTAAGTTGTTATATTTGCACATAAAACGATGCTTGTGCATGTGTTTGTACATTGTGTGGATGAGATTGTAATGGTTTCAGAAACAAACTGAATTATTTACTAATTCGCAAGACACACAAGCTGCGTATGTGTGTGTGTGAGAGAGTGTGTGTGTGTGTCTGTGTCTGTGTGTGTGTTGTGCAGCTGAAGCCTTCTATTGAATGCAGCCCAAAGTGCAAACAGAGGTAGATTGATTAATTTTAAAAGCGTACTCCCACTCCCAGTCAGTATATAGGGTAGAAGCTGGGGTGTGGTGGGGCCCCAGCAGCAGAGCATGCCGGGATGTGTCCGTGCTGAGCCGCTGTGGCTCTCGAACGGGTGATGGTGAATGTTCGCAGCCACAAAACAGCAAAGTTTCGCGGAGTCAAACCGGGACCGAGGGTTGTCAGTGGAGTTGATTTAGCTCCGTGCACGCTCCTCACGCAGCCCTGATGGGCGTCACGCAGAACATACACATCTCCATAATTGCATGGCAGACAATTAAGACGCAAATTAACAAAGTGGTGGGCCCATGAAGTGGAATATAACAGAGTCAGGTGACGCGCAATGTGTCCGCGATCATTCACACTGCGCTCGTGCATTCGTCAGCACAGACTGGCAAACAGCACAAACCCAGTTCAGCTCCAGATCCATCAAACCTAAACCTGGTTTCTTCACTTTGTTTATTTCATTCATTAACAGTTTCGGGAGATTAATCAGAGCAGATGTTTTCTCATAGAGGTTCTTGGTTCACTTACTTTCTACAATTTCCCCATCAGTACTGAAAACTGATAAATGCCTTTGATTCAAAGCCACTCCTTGAATACAGTGTGTGAATAATATGCAGCCTCTTGTTGCTGATGTCCATTTTCTCTACCAGTTGATAGTTTGTCAAGACAGAGGCGGAGCCGAGAGGGGGGAGGAGGTGGTGGCGGGGGTCCCTTCTCCCCTCTCCTCTCCTCTCCCCCCCTCCTTTGCATCCACCTCCCCTTCTCTGCACTGCATGGGACGGCCTGAGAGAAGCCCCCCTTCTCCCCTCCCACCCTACAGCGAGAAGGCACCCAGCTACGAAAATACAATACAAACTCAATTAAATGCAGTCTCCGCTGCGATTTACCGCAATGAATGATAAATTGCTCGTCGTTCTCACACCGTAGGATCTCTGAAAACGCAATAATAGGCAAGAATCGTTATGCAAAATATGCACGGGCGGGCGCTCATTTACCAAATTTGGTCCGGGAGGGGTAACTTGTGCGTCTGCTGCCTTTTGTTGGGAAACTCCTGCTCAAATAACCAGGTTTGTCTCTAAAAGCGTGTGGTTAAGGTCAAACTGCCACATGGGCTAAATTGCCACATTGTTACCCCAGAAAAAGAGAGAGAGGAGGTCCGCCGCAGAATAAAAACGCACTCACGATTCTCACATATTGCAAGAGGGCTGAATAATTTTGTGGCCGTCTAGCGTGAAATTAGTACATAGCAAAAAGATGGTTTAGCAGTAAACAGTGTAAACAATAATTACAAACAGAGAGAGAGAGGATGGGGGGGGTCGTCACCTGCAGCCTCTGGAGCGCACAAGAACAAAACCACGTAAACTAATTTTAAACATTTGCTAAACCATATTGACAATCGTTCACATATTTAGATTTGCTTATTAAAAAGAGTTATGTGGTGAGTATGCAAATGTGTCGGTGAATGTTTACACACTTTTTCTTTTTAACAAATGTAGTCAAATGTCACAGGTACACAACAAATAGAGGATTTAAAGTTGATTAAGGAGACAAAAAATGGGGGATTTAAATTCTATTGGAAGAAAAAATCCAAACTCTATCAATTGAGCATGTTTCTTTGTGTGAATAACTCTTGTACTTTTCTATACGATAAGGACTTTATTTTATTTTATAGTGGATCGAAACACAATTAAACGTCTTGGTTCTGTTGCTCACACATTTAAGACGCATTTTATTTGACAGATGTGTATAAAAGTACTATAATCTGTATTAATCTTTGAACATGTGAATATTGCACCAAGTCTAATCCCACCAATGTCAGTTAGTTGATTGTGAGTTAAAAGCTAACATTCAAATTTCAACAACATTTTGTCGCTCGTAAAAAAAACTCAGGCGGAAAAATTGGAAAAAATAAAACTAATTTACAATTTATATTAAAAAGAGAAATAATGACATGACACTGCTGCTTTTGGGATTGAATTAATGGTATATTTTCCTTCAAAATTATACCATATAGATCAAACCACTGAAACTATTCCTCTTATTCACAGCAAATATCAGGGCGCATCAGAATCTAGCGAAATGCTCCACTTTCATTTGAAATGATAGATTTTCGACTGTGAGTATTTCAAAGCGTAGCTGGTCAAACTCTTTCCACGACTCATATTCATATAGCAAACATCAGGAAGCAGGTGGTATCATACTGCTGACACGTCTGAGCTCATAAGCCCCTGAAAATGGTGACTTCTGACAATATGAGATTTGGCAACTTTGGAGTGAAACAGGGCCGGTGCTGGTGAACCTACCCCTCCCACCAGGCTGCGTTCACTCTGAGACATTCAGTTCAATTCTCTTCTCACTGAGGCAATAAAACAACAAGCCAACCATTCATTTGTGGACATATCTGCACATTCCTCTGTTTTTTTTCTTTCTTTCTTTATCTCCATCTTCACGCACTGACATTTCCTTATACAAGCTTCACCCAGTGACCTCGCTGCGGTCCTGAAACACACTGATTTAACAGAACAGGCCGTCTTATCTATTCATTAATTTATTTACAGACACTAGCACAACCAAACATTGAGGAACTCTAGGTGCAAAATATCTGCTAAGTGAGTTTTGAGTTGTATTTTTGCAGCAGTGTTTAAAAAAAAAGAAGCTATAGAGTCATTATGAGTTTGATTTTAGTGTAAAAATTTAAAAAACCCCAGGAATATATTCATAAACAAATCAAATACAACAATTTCAAATGCACCTGTCTCAATAATTTGGAAGTCCTATTGCTGCTCAGGACATTTAATATTTACGGGTTTTTTAAGGGGATATCTGGAAGTGTGTATACGGCCAAAAGGTAGAGCTGTACAAGCATGGAGAAGATATTGATTTTTGCAGTGGCCTCAAAAAGACAGGACACCCCCTCACCCTCAACCCTATTCCATTAATCTCTGGAAGCAGTGTGTAAGATACTGGAGGGGTTAGCGTAACATCGTGCTGCTCTAAAATATTCCTACCCTCGCTTTTGCCTGTGGCATCCATATGTTTAATTTCAGTACAAATGTTTTGACAGCAAATGAAACTCGTTCCCCCCCCTTGCTCCTTTTTTTCCTCCAACATTAGGGGATTTGTGGAGGAAAAATAGTTATTTCTCCAACCTTCCTTTTCTCTCTACATTGAGAGAGCTTCTATTGAGAGATTGTGTGTGTGTGTGTGTGTGTGTGTGCGTGTGTTTCAAAAAGAAGCACAGTGATGCTTTATTTAATTGGTTGCGGACCACCTGGAGTTTCAACATTTCCCCTGGCTGATTTCAGACTCCCTCAGGTCAACTATACATGTGATGTCTGTAGCTGCAGCAAAAGAAAGAAAAACATGTCATTTGCAATGCTAAACTGGTTTAATGTTGCGCGGATTGATTTTTAAATTCTGCGTTGTTGACTTTGTGTTTCATTTTTTTTTAAAAAGCTGTTTTTTTTGTCATCTTTTAAATAAAGAATGGAAAGGGACGTCTTTTAACTTTCTATTTGTGTGACATGTAATCCTTTAGCCTCCGCCTCCGCACGCACACGAACCTGCAGTGCGTTTAAAGGCATCCACTCGCACAAAGCACACAATAAACACAAGCACATGACCTGCAGGTGTGTGTATGACACTGGACACCGTCGACAAGACACTGTGCGCTCTGTATTAGACACACGCACACACACACACACACATCATCAGGAGTGTGTGTGTATGTGGGTGTGTGTTGGGAGGGTAGACCAGGAAGGAAGGAGGCTTATGAGGTCACCAGGGGAGAAAGAGGAGGAAAAAGGATAGTGGATTGGAGAGAGCAACGGAGGGAGTGAGTGTGTATGTGTGTGTGTGTGTGTGTGTGTGTGTGTGTGTGTGTGTGTGTGTGTGTGTGTGTGTGTGGCAGGTGTGCACGAAGCAGGGCTGTGGTAGGAGTGGGGGGGCTTCTAACGTGTGCTTCCGGTGCAGGATAGCCCATTCATCATTCTCACATGGTGGGTTTACTTTGCCAGTGATAGAAAAAGGGGTGAGGAGCAGCAGCACTACAGGGAGAATTAATGTGTGTGTGTGTGTATGTGTGAGAGAGAGAGAGAGAGCTGGAGGAGGGGCACGTCAAAGGAGAACGAGACCGATGACCAAACCAGATGTGAAAGTGTGTGTGCATTTGACTGCATGAGTGTGTGTGTGTGTGTGTGTTTACGTGGTGGGGTGTGTCACCTGGGTCAGATTTACTCCCCCCTCCTCCCCCCTGTAGCTGACATACCTGTCATATGCCACCTCTGTCTCCCCCCCCATTGTCCCCCATGCTCACATGGTGCTGCCTCACCTACACACAGATGCCCCTCTACACTCCACACACAAAAAATCACGTCTGTGCTCAACACACACGTTAAGTTAAAGGTGGTCCTCCTTGAGATGACGTCCCACTACAATTGTGTGTGCGGGTTCAGAGTTGGGGGTCAGGTGACATAATGGATGATCCCATCACATCTCAAATAAAACACTGCTGCCATGACAACTGCTAAATATGCTGTCCTGAGAGAGGGGAGAGGTGGTGGTGGTGGAGGAGGAGGACACCGGGAGTCACATCCTCCGTCGGTGTAAGCTTCAACCACCACAGGGACTTCACGCCTCCCCTCGCCTCTCCTCTCTCGCCGCATTTGACTCCTGTTAGATTCTGCACAAGCTCAACTGGAACGCCCCCGGCCCTCCTCGCAGGCCGTCTGCTGACCTCTGACCAGCAGGATCAGCTGGCTATGGGAAGCCACAGGAAAGGTCTTAAAGGATGAGCTGCAGCCTCCCCTACTGGACGCATACCAGACAACAGTCTCATGGGAGAGAGAGAGAAAAAAAAAGAAGAAAAGGGACTGACCCTGAATCATTTGAAAACATCAACTAACCAATTAAAGGATCCTTATGATAAAAGGTCTGCAGAGGAGGCGAGATTTGATGGAGAGCTTTTCCCTTTTTTTAATCTATACGGGGAGAGGATGAAGGGTGAGGGGGTGAGGGGGTGAGGGGTGAGGGGTGAGGGGGACACTGAGACGAGGTCGCCGCAGCAACGGGGAATTGGGAACACCTGGAGAATTGTGGGAGTCGTCATATCATAGACACGCATGAATAATGCAGTGTAAATGTGCATTGCGGGGTTCTGGTTCTATTTTCCTTTTATACACACACACACACACACACACACACACACACACACACACACACGCACACGCACGCCTCTGACCTTGTTTGGGGTCACACAGAGGGAGGCTGAAATGGGTTTCAAATGTTCACATTATTTATTATTGGGTATCATCTCACTGTACAAATCCCTTACAGATGTTAGCCTCTGGTGCATGCCTGGGCGTGTGTGTTTAGCGGCGTGTACTTTTAGAAGAGGAGGTCGTTAGTGATTGGTGAGGTATGGAAGTCGGTGCATGTTAAGTGATGGTGCATCTTTATGTGTGTGAGTGTCAGCGCGGGGTGAGTGACTGCAGAAAAAATGAGGGATGATCTTTATGTGGCAGCTTATTTGTTTTTTTGAATGCAGGAGCCTCAGAGGCCCCCTAACTAAAGGCATCAGGCCCGACACACACACACGCACACACACACACGCTCACACACACACACACACGACAAGAGGAAGAGCGAGAGAGAGGGATACACACGCAGCTCTGTCTTGTGATCAACCCCTTGTGAGCTTCGTTTGTGAGAAAGTAGTTTCTCTCTCTGTTTGCAGGAAAACAAGTTTGGTGCGAGCGCATGACGATCATTCTCACACTGGGTAAAGTTTCATAAGATCCAGAGTCTGAGGAGTGTGTGAGAAGTGAGACACTAGTCAGTGACAAGTTAAAGCAAATGTTTAGGAACATAAAGTTGTATTTTTGGTAAGGATTTGTAAAATTCAGGCAAATGTACAGAGTTTGCATAAACCATCTGAAATGAGTGTTTTACAGGCAAAATCCAGTGATTTTAAATCTATTTAAATTTGATGTAACTATTTTGAACAAAACATAATCACCATGTCCCAAACAAAATGTTAATGCAGACTGTCTAGACATTAAAACGTTTAGATTTTTTATGCAGGGGAATTCAATTTTCAGATAACATATCAGAGCAGTTAGTCGGGTTGATAAAATATGAAAAAAATAATTAAATGACTATTTTTGTTATGTGGTCAACTCAAATATTTGTGTGGGAGGAGTTGCACTCATGACCTCGGTACATTTTGAATTCTTTCCGACGACATCCCAACCCATGTGATGGACATGATGCCTCCAAAATATTTCAGACAAACAAGAACCGCAGGGTTGAAAGAGAGTCTTTCACACTTCTTACACTTTGGGATTTAAATGAAATGACTTAACAAAAAAACTGAAAATAATAAACGTTAATTCACTATCCTTTTATTTACTATTTATTTTCAAAATCTCTGTATGTCACTAAAATATATATTTTTTAAATAAGTTGCATTGAATTGTAATGGAATAGAGGCAAGTTGGACATACATGTTTTTTATAAAACAGTGACACTAAACTAAAATCTCAATTAAAAAGTAATTATTTCACTTATGATGCCAATACTGTTCTCATAATTAGTAATATTAGCATTATAATAGCATATCAGGTTTAGGATTAATCTTATTTGAATGAGTGCTCCTAAAATGTTATCTTTTCTCATATAAAAAAAAAGTATATTTGCACTTATTTATTGTATTTACATGTAGCACTTTGTAGTTTGTTTTTTATGAATCTAGGTACTTACATTATTCCTGATGTTTTCAAGTCTCTGGTTGAATGCACTAAATGGTTTGTATTGTAATGTAATATTTGTTGTTTGAAAATTGGTGAATTTGGAACTTCTAGAAATGATATTTTCTAGATTTCACGATTAGTTGCACAAAAGGAAACAAATAAAAAGAGCTCTATAAACAAAAAGGTCATATAGGATAGTTATAAGGATAAAGTCAGATTTTTAAACAGCAAGAGAGACTCGTCGAAGAGAAGCGGTCTGTCGGAGGTCTGGTATCAAAAAAGCTCCATTAAAGGTCAACGATGAACTCCGCGGAGACGACCGGTTGGTCACTACGGAGGCTCGCCCGGGGACACAGGGTCAGCGCCGTCGCCGCCTGGATAGCTGACCTTTCTGGTGTCAGAGCAGGGGTCTGTGTGTGTGTATGTGTGTGTATGTGGCCTGGCCTGGGGGAGGATTGAAGGCAGGTCATATATAAATGTGCCCACATGTTGAACTGGGGATACATATCGTCTCTGCATTGGGATTTTTTGTTCCGTTTTGAGGGCGGATTTGAATATAAGTAAATAAATGAGAAGGCACACAAACACACTCACACACACACATCTAAAGGAGGAAGAGGAGGAGGAGGAGGAGGAGGGGACATTGGTACTTTGTAAAACACCTCAGGTTTCTGTTTTTGGCCCACACACCAGAGAGGCCTTGGCAGAAGCTAAATGGACGAAAGTAAATAAAAGTGGCCATTATGTGTGGGCTCCAGTAAATAGCTGCTCTCTTGTCTCTCTGGGCTTCAAAAAGAGGGGCGGAAGATGCGATCACGAGGAAAGCCCGTGTCTTTTCTTCTTCAGCCACTACAGAGAGGAGGAGGAGGGTGGAGGGGTCTGGCTCTCCTCCACGGCCTTCCCCCTCGTTCTCGTCTACTTTACCCCCCCCCTTTTTTTTCAGCTTTCTCTTTCGGCTTCCTGTTTCTCTCTCTGCAGTTCATTTCTCTCATCCCTCTCCTCTCCGTCCCTTCTGCCTCCTCTCACTGTCCTCCCCGCTGCTCCTGTCTTGACGCTAAAACCCCCGGCTCGGCCCGCCCAGTGTTTCTCAAAAACATTGCAGGAAGGGAGAGATCAATGGTGTCCTCGGAGAGGGAATTACACAGCTGAATTTCGATGAGAGCAGAAGAAAGGAAGAGGAAGGGAGAACAAGTAGAGGCGGGGAAGGCTCGTGAAAAGGGAGAGAGGGAAGAAGGATAGTATATCCTTCAAGAGGGGGGAGAAAAGAGAAATGGGAGGAATGTGGAAAACTAGCTGGAGGAGTGGACGAGTGTGAGTGAACTGTGCAAAACAGCAACAATTAAAATAGATGTAAATTTATCTAGAGTGTAGTTTAGGATGTGTGTGTGTGTGTGTGAGAAAATGTGTGTATGCGGTTGAAATGAGTTATCATCCGTAACTGTGAGCATCTGCACGATAATTTCAGCTAACAAGTGAATTCCCGTGCCTGCGTTTTATTAACTGGGACTGAAGAGAGATTTCCTGTTTATTTCAACACACACACACACACCTCACACACACACGCACACATTTCTTCATTTTGGACAGTGGACTCAAGACATTTTACTGTGATGATGATTTCCAAAGTGGCCAGCACAATTTTCATGTAATAACATATGTTGTCATTATTTATTTGTATTTGTCTTTTATATTTCAGTAAGCAGCATAATACTGCTTTTACCTCTTTTGTATTGGTAAAAGCAGAAAATATCACAAAGCCAGAAAAGTCTAAACCTGGGCAAATTAAACAACATCTGTACAAGTATATATCACAGGAGAACCATATATATATATCAAATTATTGGTATATATTGGAAAAGTGCAAAATAGTCTTTAGTCTTTTGCGTGGCTCTCTGGGTTAGATGGCATTATTACCAAAGTTAGGTTTAGGGTTCACTCATTTTGAAACCTCTGGCTTCCCTTTCTCTGCTGACCCATCAGCAGTCTGCACCTCCATGTGGCAACACTCCCAAGATGCACAAATGACAGAGAACATTTTAATGTTACGTGTATTAATTTGCATGAATTGAAAATGGTTAACAGAGCTGACAGATTTCAGTCTCACTTATGCCGTCATATCAAACTGCTTCCTGTTTTTGTGTCAAAATTCCCTGTGTACAGAGCAGATGAATTCAAGAAACAACATTTGATATGTTTTTCTTTTCTGTCATGACTGCATCATCCATGGTGTCTACTGAGTTTGTTGGGGGGTGTTCAAGCTGATTCTATATGTGTCTGTAATAAATCAAATAAAGCAATCAAAGCAGGAATAATCATAATATTCACCGGGTACTAAGGACCTGGCTGTTCATGTGTAAGTGCCACTCCTAAAATCCTAATGATGCTGCTGGCAGCAGCCGCAGAGCGCCGTATAAAGCAGGGTCTCAAATAGAAGGCCTGTTTCTGGCCCGGCAGCCGCAGACAGCCACAAAGAGAGAGAGAGAGAGAGAGAGAAGAGAGAGAGAGAGAGAGAGGAGAGAGAGAGAGAGAGAGAGAGAGAGAGAGAGAGAGAGAGAGAGAGAGAGAGAGAGAGAGAGAGAGAGAGAGAGAGAGAGAGAGAGAGAGAGAGGAGAGAGAGAGAGAGAGAGTGTGGGGCGGTGGAGGAGGCCTGAGGAGAACCCGGGACACCACCTTCTCTCCTGGCGCTGAACTCTGCACTGGGCTCAAACGTCGTCAATTACTGAGAGATATACGGGGCCGGCCCATTTCCACCACTTCACTGAGTCCCCCTTCAGTTGCAGCCCGCTCTAACTGTAAATTATCACCCCCCCCCCACCTCTCTCCTACTGAGGTCTGCAGTGGTTTTGGAGTTACCAGTGAGACCCTGCTCTGTCTCGGTCCGATTCTGAAGGAATTCCCTCCCTCTGTGTGCCAAACCCCGAGCCTTTGCAAGCCGGAGCCATGGAGCATGCAGCTGCACGCCCTTGTGGACACGCTCACTCGCAAACATTGATTTAAACACACACAAATGCATACAAATGTTCGTATATGGTATATAAAATCCCCTGGAGCTATAGATCACTGGGAACAGGTAGAGAGTTTAGCACGCACGCACGCACACACAGGCGCAGGCTGTAGATCATCGAGGTGGGCAGGGACGTCAGCAGAGTTTAATAGAGGAAAGCCAGCATGAATCCCCACAGTCATTCTGTTCCACTCAAACACACCATTCACAACACTCTGTGCCTGTGTATGTGTGTGTGTGTGTGTGTGTGTGTGTGTGTGTGTGTGTGTGTGTGTTCCTGCCCAAATGCACGTCCTTACATACTGTACATTGTGTGCTTCAGTATGTATTTGTGGCGAGACATGTATACAATATGCATATATGAATGTGATTGAGTGTGTTCTCATGCATACGTGACATATCATGTGTTCCTTCTCTCTGTCTCTCTCTGTGTGTGTGTGTGTGTGTGTGTGTAGCGGGATGGGCTCCATATTGACCCATCAGTGCTGCTCTGTCACCTCTCCTCTCTTTATGAGTCTAGCCTTTTAAAAACACACTGGATTTATGGTCAGTTTGGGCGCAATTTCCCACACGGGGTGTGTGTGCGAGTGTGTGTAAAAGCGCGACAGAGAGTGTTGAGTCAAGAAGAAGAGATGTGTTTTCCCCCCAGCCCCGAACACCAAACACCGCACCTAATGCAGAGAATGAGTCTTGTTTGCTGTCAAATGAGGAATTAAACACATAAACATTCAGAGTGATGAGAGGGTTATTAGCGCCATGTGTTACGAAAGAGAGAGAGATGAGAGAGAGAGAGGAGAGATGGAGAGAGAGAGTGAGAGAGAGAGAGAGAGAGAGAGAGAGAGAGAAGAGAGAGAGAGAGAGAGAGAGGAGAGAGAGAGAGAGAGAGAGAGAGAGAGATGGTAAAGGTGCCACTGGGAATTTTCTACTGTATTATTTTGACAACATTCAGCTGATCTCTTCCTCGTCTCGGAGTGTAAATGCAGGCAGTAACTAATGAAGGAATAAACCAAGTAGATATATAAAAGAAAATGGTTATGATATCTACAGCAAAACATTATGTGAGGATGGAAGAAGATGTTTTATTTTACATAACACAAAAGGAGGATAAATGAGATTATTAATTATACAATAAAAAGATTTCAAAAGAGGAACTTTACAACGAGACTGAGAGCCAGCGTGTGGTGCTTGAGATCAGACATCAGCGGATACAACGACTTGGGCATCTCCTCAGAATGGACCAGAGGGCATACCTACAGATCGCAGTGAGATGGACACCACTTGGAAAACGGCAACAAGGTCAGCCCAAAGCAACATGGCGGTCGAAGTGTGATGGGCCAGGCTGAAGAGAGATATGTCTGACATGGGGAGGCCTGACACGAAGCCCAGGACGGGTCCTGATGGAGGCAGATCGTCGATGCCTTATGCCCCTCAAGGGACTAATAGGACTGACTAATTCACGTCCTTATTAAACTGCGAAAAGAGAGAGGATTAAAATAAAATGATAGAAGTCTCTAGGAATCTGTGTTTGTGCAAGCATTGAAAGTAAAAATCACTTTTTCAGGTTTAGTTCAGGGGTGTAAACCATCTCCAGTTGTGATGTTTTCGTGTGCCGACCCCAGAACCAGGTTGTCAGTGTGAGATCAGAATCCTTCACATGAACATAGTGATTCATGTCAATAAAAAACGTTCACACACACATACACGATGCACATGCATACGAAGCTGAGAAGTGCAAAACGGCGACTTGGCATCTTCCGGCGTCTCTGCAATGCAAAAAAAACTCCCACGTCATCTTCAAAATGCACCGCTTCCAAATTGATTTCACGCCACGAACGCCGCCCACTCCCCTGGAGATTAACAAAGCAAATTCCACTTCTCCCCTCTTTAAGGACGCACACGCAGATTTTTTTTTACTCAAACCTCAGACGTGGAGGATTTTTCTGGAGACTACACATCCTTTATCTGTGATTCCTAGGTGCTGTGCAATTGTGGATGGAGCCTAACGTGTGGTCCATTTGCTTCATTAATGGGGCAGACGCGAGCCGGCTCGGCCAAGAAAAACGCCCATTGTTCCCTTATACCTCCCCGTTTTTTTAATGTGAAGCATTAGTGCGGCAGTTGTTAGTGCTGGACCATAGTGCTCCGCTGATGGTCAAATGACAAAGTCTTAATAGAATATAGTGGGGACGGGCAGGACAAAGGTGGGCAATGTTCAGCTGGATGCAGCCAATTTCTGTGTGAGAGGCCTGCCTAAAAACCCTATTCATGGGCTGTCTAATGCTGGTGCGTAATTAAATGTGATTACTGGAGCAGAGGGCTCCTCTCTGCCTCTCCGAGGGCCACACACAGGACTGGAGGCAGCGTGCATGCGCTCATTAAGGAGGCGCTAACAGATGTACACAAGCAACGGCCACAGGCGTACCTAAAAAGCTAAGCCATCTCTCTCTCTCCCTGACACACACACACACACACACACAAACATAAACACAAGTTTGAAGGAAAAAAAAATCATGTATCTCCAAAATGTCAACTTTTCAGACGCGGAGAAAAGCAGGATTGGATTTGAAAGGGAATTTGCCCCAAAGGGTGGCAGAATTTTTTTAATGTATGTAATCCTTCAACTGGAGTTTAAACAGAAATTGGAGATGCAAGGTTTTTTTTTCTTCTCCCTGACAGTTAAATCTCACCGAAACGCACAAGAACAAACAAACGCATACCGAGTCGTGCAGGGGTAAATAAAAATCAGGCTAAACTATGACCTTCAGTTAGTGATAATCATAAAGCAAACACATAGAAATATAAACAAAAATCAATTATGGTTTCCATCTACACACACACACACACATATACACACACACCTTGACTGGCCTGCGCTCCGGTCCAGTTTCCTGGGTAGACACAGTCCCCTGGTGCTCATGGGAAATAGTGAGCATGCCAGGCCCCACAAAGGCGTCCTTTCAGTCGCCCGCATGCTTGACCTGTGCAGGGTCAGCGCTCTGCTTTGTGCCCCGTGACCCCCGAGTGACCCGGGGGTCGCGGCGAGGGCCCCGAGGTCAAATCCAGATGCCTGCGTCTAATTTCACCCCGACTGGGTTATCCGTCCAAATCTGCACGGAAAATGCCCCCCCACCCAAAAAAGAAAAAACACAACTACCTCCACACATGACTGAGCCCCATAGAAATACATAAGTACTCTGCAGTCTAATTGGACTACTGTGGAGTAGTGCTCACACTCAAGCTCGCTCCTACTCACACACACATGCACACGCACAGGCCTGACCCCCTGTAACTGCACTAATACCCCATCCCATGGTCTTAGGTCTATCTTGAGGGATTAGGTGCAGAAAGACACACAAAAACACCCACACAAGCACAGATACATCCACACACATGCACACACACACACACACACACACACACTTAAAGAGCGCGGCAGGCCTGGCTGAGGGTCTACCTTGAGGGATTAGGTGCAGAGAGACAGGACCCTCCAGCCAATCAACCGGTCTGTCACATTGATTTTGAGGGGTCACTAGTGCACAATGGCCAGGGTTTTCCCGTCTTAACCCCTCTGATCATACACATATGCACAGACACACACTGGTACGCACACACACGCAAACAGTGACAATTAACTTTATTTATATCACGTATGTGCGAGGCTGAGCTGGAAAGGTGCCCAATGGGTGGGGAGAGGAATAGCAAACAATGAAAGGGCAGAAATAGAAAGCACGAGGAAAAAAACGACTGAGTTAGTGTGTAAAAAAAGAAATCCTCAGATTCAAACGGTCTAAAAACACATGTTTCCAAAAGATACTGAAAGAATACACCGACTCTTATTCGTCTTTTCCACAGACACACACATTATTTTAGTTCAAACCCCCCTTCTGTGTCTCAAAGCCTCATCACATCCCTGCCTCTCCAAATCCTACGTCCTTGGGGGAAAGCACACCCGGCCGGAGGGGGGGAAAGCTCCCAGGTCAACCCGCCAGCCCACCAACACCCCCCCCAACCCCCCTTCCCTTCCAACCCCTCACTCAGTCTTCTCTTTCCTGGTCAAGCAACACAATGGCCATCTATCAGAGAGGGCACCGGGTGATGGAAATAAACCGTGCCACGCAGGCAGAGCTTCAGGTGCTCAGGACCTGACCACATTCTCTGACGTTATCCACGACCCGCCTGTTCTGTTTTAGTCTTCCTCCTCGCACCTTTAGCCCTCACATCCCCCCCTTGTTGCCCGCTTCCCTTTCCGGAAGGGGATCTCTGAGGCATCTGGAAAAACAGCATTCATACGTGTCGACCGGTGTTGTTTATCATTACACAGCACGCCAGCGGTGGAAGACAAAGTTACAGAAGCGGCAATAGTGCAACTTAAAAAAAAGTCCAACATCCTAAATAAGTCTCCAGCAAAATGTTATTAATAAAACATATTTCAAGGATCAAAAGTATAAGCCCCTATTATAACCAGTGTGACTGACATATCATTATTGCAAGATTATATTGTAAATACTTTTAATGTTTTAGTTGGTTCAAAAAGAACCTCATTTAAAACTTTTTATATGTACTCACTCAGTAGTTTAGCTGACTCGTCCGAAATAGTCACAAGACAAGTCTGATGGATCATGAGATTATTAATGGGGAAGTAAAGATTGACGCAACATAGATGATACAAAATGTACTTATTGATTTTAGTTTTAAAGTTCAAATGGATGTGTCGTAGAAGTTTAAACTTACTCTTTGATGGAACTTTTCTCAGCTCATTAACATCTGAAGCAGAGACTTAATTTATTTATTTATATATATTTTTTAAAGGTTGTGAATTGGTTGTTAACTATTTTCTATTTTCAAGGGCTTTAGATATTTTTATGTAAAATCTTAATTAAAACTAGAACTGTCAGATAACTTTAGTTAAGAGAGAAATATTCATGTTTATCTCTTATCATTTAACGTAGGGGTACAGCAGTATAGAAAAGCAGTATTAAAAGAAAATATTAATGCAAATTAAGCAAGAATAAAATTGCATTTACATAACTGTATTTACATATACGTTTTAGCATATTGGACCATTTGCACTATGGCCCTCTGGTTCAGAATTAGTAGTCAATTAGTCGTCCACCCGTGCACATTTGGTTTCCCGTTGCAGCACTTCCCGTCTTGTACAAACGCTTTTTTTGCTGGTTCCTGGAAGCCTGTTGTTAATTTTCCATTTGTGAAGAACAAGAACAATATACTATTTCTATTTTATTTTTTAGGTTGTAATTACTTGAGCATTGCTAGAAGAGAGCCTTTGACTCCAGCATTTATCTGCCAGCGACTGCTTAATGTTATTGTTGTGCATTTGATAATAAAAAATCTTGAATCTTGAATCTTGAGCGCAAAGACACTGGCATCAAATCCTCTGTTTACATGGCAAGTAAAGCTGATTCTGATTTCTTATATATTTATATGAACATTTAGATCAAGTCTTATGCCTCTCTTTCCTTTTTAATGATTTCATATATAAATATATCAATATTTACATTATATTACTTAAAAGCTGATCCAGAGGTTTATCCAATAGCAGTAAAGCTCTGTGACCACTAGCGGGCGCCAAAGTATTTCCGCAGGATTACTCGACAGGCGGGTTCATCTTCTGTTTCCTCCTCGACTACCTCCTTACTTCCTGGATACGCGTTGAGAGAAAAAACAGCCAGGGTTGGATTTGTTGTCATCGTGTCAAACAGAGTTTCCTCCAACCTGTGGTTAATATTCACAGAAGAACTCGGAACCTTCCGGCAATAAATAACCTTTTGAGAGCGAGGACGTATCGATGATAACGTGAAATCAGACGTGGAGGCGAGGGCGCAGAAGTGTCAGAGGTGAGTTAGTTCATGAAACTACAAACGGATAAAGTTAGCCCGCGAGCTAAATGTCACCTCCTGCACAGTCTGGTTGTTCTCGTGCTTGTGCGTGTTGTGTTGTGTTTGTGTTACTGGACAAAGAAAAGCTGAAACCGAGACAATCTGTGTTGTGCGTGTGTTTTAGCCTCAGAGCGCCACGTCACTGGTCGAGTCATCGCAAACACACCCGGGATTTAGTCCCAGCCCCTGGAGCCGGAGATTAGACGGCGACACGTCCCCTCGGAGTGCTGCGGGGTTTTCTGGACCAGTTTTTATTTTATATTTTTCTCACCGAGAGAGGATCAGTGAGCAAGAGGTTTCAAGATGACGGCGTCCAACTCGGGACTCATCATGAACGTGGTGAACAGCATCGTGGGAGTGAGCGTGCTCACGATGCCCTTCTGCTTCAAACAGGTGGGTCACCTGCGGGTGCTGAGGCCAAATCCCCCCCCAGAAACACGACCCCTTCACTAGGACCTGGGTTATTCACTTAAGTAAAAAGTAGCAGTCTAAAAGTCCTACAATCTTAGTTTCTCTAAATGAGGAGTTTGAAGGACAGCTGGACCTTAAATGTGAGGTTAATCAAGGTGAAAATAGCTTTATACTTTTTCAACAAGTAAGTTGTTTTGTGTAAAGAGAAATGTGAAAAGTTATTAAAGGTCTTAAAATAGTAATAGGCACATTTCCCTTTTAAGATGTAGCACAGTATTTTCCATAATTTCCATTCTCTAGTACGATCCATGAATTATTCTCTGACAAACCAGGGATAATGTCCAAAAACGCTTCTCTCGCAATGGTTAAGATATAATTGTTGGATCCGTTCCCTTACTTCGAATCCATTACAAAATTACACTGGTTCTTTCTTGGGCTCTAATCTGTCCAGTTGTTTTTGTGTAATGCTTCTAACAAACAATTTAACAAATGAAGATGAAATCATAACTTCCTTTGCGGAGGTAATAAATGAACTTTGTACCATTCTACCACATTCAAAACACACACGCACAAATGTTAAACTAGATTGCAGAGGGGTAGGATGCTTGGATCACAAGGGAAGTTCAAATGCAAATGTTTCAGTTTTACAAATTTAATCCAAGGTAATATTCTGTCCATTGTAGAGTACCTATAGACTAACTTAAATAAAAACAAATAAAGTTAAATAAAAGTTTCATTTGAGTCTCGCATCATCAATCACCATCAAGTTGTTACACTCACGTCTTGTGCTAGTCACAAACATAGGCTGTCACATGACCAGTGTTATAATAATTCCTTTTCTACTGAGAAAGGAAATCAAAATGATTAGCGTACATTTAGCATAGCCTCCATTATAAGGAGCTTCATGCATTACTGTCACACAGCTCTCAGTTAATGTTTTATCAAACACCCTCTGGAAGTTAATTATTATCTTCCTGTCCTGGATTAATCTGAATTGCTTTACTTCGCTTGGTGGATACATGTTCTGATCCTGTAGATCCTACATATCCTGTTCATTCCTCTGTTGAATCGTTATGCAATAATAATAATAATTCACTTTATTAATAGCTCATTTCAAAGCACAGTTACAAAGTGGTCTCGATAAGCAAAACAACAAAATCAAATAATAAGACAGAAATAAAAAGTATAAATTATATACTGATAATAAACCAACACATATTGAATCTGGAAGGCTTTTTGGTATAAGTGAAATTTTAAGAAGGTTTTAACAAGAGGTGTGTGCTCATTTGATTTAAATTATAATATGTAAAAAAGATTCCTCCTTGGTTGAATACTGAATTAAGCATAGTTTATATGTGATTTTAATTGTTTGCCAGGACATTAAGGTTACTTAGTTTCCTCAGGGATGTTTGTATAGATTAGTTATTAGAGATTATCTGAAATTTTATGACTCAGTATGACTCGTATTTCAAGAAAATGTGATAACAAGTTAACTCTCGGCTTTCACAGTGTGGGATAGTGCTGGGAACAATACTGTTGTTCTCCTGCTCCTGGATGACCCACAAGTCGTGCATGTTCCTGGTTCACACGGCTAGCAACACCAAACGTAGGACATATGCAGGATTGGGTGAGTTTAAGTTGTAATTATTTACATTTGCTCCATTATCTATATTTAGTTCATGAGATGGCTTGTATTCACCACTGTTACTGTTACCAGGGCCAGGTTTTGGAAAAGCATCCAGTAAAGTATTAAGCATTTTGGTTGGCTGCTTGTTTAAAAAGGAGGAAGTAGTTAGTGGTTAGCAGCAGCAAAAAAAATGATCAAGAACGATTGGCAGATAACAGTGTGTCAGCTACAGGAACTTAAACCTCATGCGAAGAAAGCTAACTCACTGCCCACAGTGTTAATACGCAAGAACTGTGACGATCACAACTTTAAGTTCCCACAGAAAAACAAGAAGTGTGTTGGGAATAGCAGATAAGTATAGGTATGCTATTTGGTTTTTATCATAAGAGGCTATTCTAGGACACTGCCATCTGCTTTGCTTCACGTTGTTCACACTGACATCACTCTCTTCTCCGTAGCCTTCCACGCTTACGGGAAACCAGGAAAAGCACTGGTGGAGACGAGGCAAGTCTCATTATTTATCCTCCACACACATTCTGCTGTAGTTTGGTTGCAAGTAATTGTTACAGAACTTTGATGATTATGGGACATTTAAGGGGGATTTAACTTATTAATTTAGAATAACCACTGTAATTAGAAAGGTAACACAGAAAAATATATAAAGTTTTAAAGATAAGATGTAATTTAAATTTTTTCAATGAGATGGACACGTATAACAGTTGAGATTCCACCTGTGTCTGTGTCTCCTCTCTCTGTCCCGCAGCATGATTGGGTTGATGTTGGGGACCTGCATCGCCTTCTATGTTGTCATCGCTGATTTGGGCTCAAATTTCTTCGCTCAGCTGTTGGGTTTAGAGGTTTGAGATTATGACTTTTATATTTATACGACAATCTTTTAATATTTTGCATCAAATTAGACATTTTATCTTCATTGCTCTCCTTTTCCCACTTATTAGTCAAAAATACTGTAGAAAATGTATGAAGCAAAAGGTAGATCCCCGCCTGGAAGTGAGATCTTAACACAACAATGTTGTACCGTGGTGTCACGCTATCCTTTAAAGGTGACGTTCAGTTTCCGTGTGGTGCTGCTGATCGCCGTGTCTCTCTTCATCGTGCTCCCGCTGAGTCTGCAGAGGAACATGATGTCCTCCATCCAGTCCTTCTCTGCGATGGCACTCATCTTCTACACCCTCTTCATGTTCACGGTGAGCGCACCATCACACAGACAGCGGCACTCTGCACAGTGCATCTGGATAGGCTGCAGAGGAAACAAGTTTTGAATCTGCTTCCAAAGCTTAACAATCAAAATGCATGAGGTAGAACTGTCCTTGGTAGAAGATGAAAAGCTCCTTGAGTTTGAGATGGAACGCACCACAGTTTAAAGTATTGAGAGGTTCAGTTGCAAGTTTAGGATTTAGCATCATTGACAAAATGTATCAATACAAATTAATTATAGAGGATTGAAATATGGATCAAACAAATCTGCCAAAGAAATGGAGGACAGTTTTTCTCTCAGCATTTTGAGAATTTACTGGAGCTGGGTGATGGGACCAAAAATTAAGATAAAAACATCAATAATTATCATGATAAATGTCACATTATATCAGATCTTTTATATTGCTTTAGATGAAATTATATTGTAAAAATGATTGATATTGTTTTATCACCCAGTCCTAGTATTAACTTAATTTATGATGCAAATTGCCAATAGACATTTTGTCAATTTATTTTCTTTATATGCAGGAGATGAGTTACTGTACTGTTACTTTAGATTTCCCAGTAATGCGTTACAAATTAATATTACTGACTTTAACAAATTCCTCATGTATAACCTCAGTAGCTCATAGACCTAATCTTCTGTTTAACATGAAACATTTTAGATTGTCTGAATTTTGGTTATATTGATGTCATGTTGTATTGTGTTGATTTCTTATCTGCTCCGACATACAGTATGTCTTCCTCACCAACAATATTCTCTTGCTCCTCTTTTTTAAAAGAGTAAATTCACACTAAATCACATCAGGCAGAAAACAATTGCTGCACAGCTCTTTATTATAGGCTGAAACAAAGCTTCTCCCCATGGGAACGAGAGACCACTTGGAAATTGGCCACCAGAGACATTTTAAGCTCTGTAAGTGCAAAGTAAATGGTGGCCAGATGGTCAATTCCACTAAATCACAAACCTTTGCATCTTCAGGGAGTTATCTTTCTCTACTTGCTCATTTGATGCAAAAAAGCTTGTTCCACTTGGTCTTACCCTAAGTCATCTCGACATTCCTGCTTGAACATACCTTTCTGACGCAGCCAATCAGCATTCATTACCAAAACCACTATGGCAGCTGAACAAATATTGAGGTTATTAAAAGCTCTAATAATAATTTGGACATTTCTCCCTCAGGAATGGAAGAAATACGATTCCGATTTTGTGGAGATGCATAGAGGACTGTAAAACTTAAAACAGGTTTTCTATAATTTTAAAAACATTTCTTTAATTCGTATTAAAAGCAAATATTCCCCCCCGCTGTTCCCACTCTTTTCGAGTTATAATGTGAACCGGGGTCTAAAGACTAAACTAGAGATGTTCCGATACCAGTTTTATCCTTCCCAACACCGATTTTATGTATCAGCTGATACTGAGTACTGATCTGATACCAATGCATTTGAAGAAATAAAGTTTCAAGTGTATTTGAACAGCTGTATGCTACTACCCCTATAGGGGATGATTGGTATCATGACCTGGCTCAGTTTAAAAACAAATGCATACAGAGAATAATGCTGTCAATCTTCACCGTCTAGTTTGTCATAACTGAAAAGATCACAAATCCCTCTTTCTTCATCTCAGTGAACTCCTCGTGCACTTTGACCTGATATCAGGGGAAAAAACTAAAAATAATTAAAAAACCTGGTATTGAATCGTCACATAGATTTTCATACTTGCCTAACATGATGACCAACCTGGCAATGATGGTGCCTCTATTGTCAGAACATCTCCATTCTAAGCCTAATGATGTTCGATTTAAAATGTTTTAAGAGCTGATAGATTTGTCGCAACACTTTTCTGCCTCATGTGATTCGGCTCATTTACTCTTGGAATGTGCACGTACATACTTTGTGTATGTGGTTCTGTTCTACTGACCTGTAGTGTTGCTTCCACAGACGTCAAACTGCTGTGTATAGTGAATTGTTGTGATGTGACTTTTAGTCCCATAGCATGGCGATAACATGGAGCGGAGGTGTGGTGTGTGTCTGGTTTTAGACCCAGGCCCGTTCCAGCCTGGCCCAGTCCAGACCCCTGACCCTCTAACAGTGATGTATCTCCTTTCCTCCCTCCTTTCCATCCTACCCTTCATCTTTCTCTCCTTTCTGCTCATGCACAACTGTATCTTCCTCTTTTTACCCGTCTGCTCTTCCTCACTCCCCTTTATTACCCCCTCTTCCTCTACACCCTGTGTTTGCTCCCCTCTGTCCTGCTTCTGTTCCTGCTGCTGGCACTATAGATAGTGTTGTCATCTCTGCGCTACGGCATAATCTCTGGCTCCTGGGTGGAGCGGGTTCACCTGTGGCGCTTCAAGGGCGTCATTCAGTGCCTGCCCATTATCGCCACAACCTTCTGCTGTCACCCGTAAGTAAACCATGGTAACCACCCCCAGAATAACACCACTGTTAGGGCAGTGGGTGGGGGGGGGGCAATATGTACCTTGCAACTCTATGCTCCTTAAATTCCCCTCCGTCCTACCTGAACCTTCCGCCCACGCTTATCAATCACCCTTCATTCTTCACCATTAATTCGGGTTTGGTCTGAGCCATTTCAGCTCTGAGTGCGTCTGTGTGTGTGTGTTTGGTGGCAGTTGTAATGAGGCAGAGGAAGTTTTATCTTTGTGGGGTTCCCAGCACTGCTCCACACCCAGGATGAGCAGCCTGGGTGTGGGCGTGGAAGGCTGGAGGGTTACGGAGTGTTCTGCCGTCCTTTGGGACTTTCTCAGGTAATTAAAGGAGCAAGATGTAGGAAACGCATGCTGATCGAAAAACCTGTGGTGTAGCTTTGTGTAGAATACCTTCGTATGTACAGTTGTTTATTGTTCAAATTTACAATTTCACCATTACCCATCAACTTCATCACATACAGGTTTTCTGTTCAGTGTGGGATTTCCTGTCACGTCCCTTTCCTTCTCTTCAGTTTGTTTTCTCTCCTCGTTCCATTACTACCTGTGTGTTACCCGTCAGCATGGGTGCAGCCGGCCACCTCTTCCCTCATGCTCTCCCCCTCTTGTCTTCATTTGGTTCGGGCTGTAACCCCCACCCCCGCCTCCTTCCCCTCAGATGGTGGTGTCCTCGTTCAAACACGGGGTGCTCAGCGGCTGGTGGCTAAGTCAGGTCTATGCGGTGCGCTGGGAGGGTGTGTTTCGCTGTCTCCCAATCTGTGGGATGGCCTTCGCCTGTCAGTCGTAAGTACTCCACCCGCACAGGGACCATGTAATGAAACTAATGTCTAATCAGACTAGCTGAAAGCTCATTGACTCAGAATGATAGTAGTCCTAAATTTTATGCTGGGTAATTCCTGAAATGTGGGCTTTTCCACTCAGTTAAATTGAATCCCTAATTTGAGCATGAGGAAACTCATCCAATGTGACCATTAGTGCACGTATGCTCATACCGCTCCCAGTGGAGAGTTTGGCATGAGTCTGCCAGGTAAAGAGACTCACAGGTCTGAGGTGGAAATGAGGTGGTTGGGTAAAGGGTGTCTCGTGGTAAAGGGAGGCTGCTTATTTTACTAATGTGCTTTTCACAATCCGTGCATCTGTTTCTGCTTCATCGGCTGGTCTGAGCTCTCGAGAATTAACCTGGGACGTCAGGGGCCTATTTTCCATGCTACTGCTTTTGAAACCAAAACGCATGTTGGTGCCATTCAGTTGTCAAATTATTCCCTTAAACTAATAAATTGATTATATACAGACTAATCCTTTAGTTTTTGTATTCCTTTTTCAATCTTTTCCAATTTGAAACATAAAAATTGGTGAAATATACAGTGGGCTGAGATCACTATAAAGTGAACACTATACATGGGTGCCGACCCCACGGTGACAGCACAGATCACATGTCTTTTCTCATAGTTTAACGATAGACAGACTGACCTAAAACAGAGCTTTTCTAGTCTTAAAGACCAAAGTGCTCTAAAGGCAGCATATCTCTAACACAAACACAGTAAGCCTGGGCCACACTGGGTCTCGCATGTGTCTGTTGTGGCTTTTCTGGTCTGACTATATTTGTATTTCCTTGAATAGAATGTACTGAACTCAATGCCAGGAATCTATGCTATGAAGCCATGCATCCTCGCTTCCTATAATAAGAACAATACAAATCTTGTTAAAACAAATTAATGGATTCAGTCAACAAAAACGCGAGAGGGCTTTTACTTTGAAACAGGTTGATGAAGTGTTTGTGACATGTTGGATATCGGAACTGTGGTAAAAGATCATCAGCTGCTCTAACCTGAACCATGTAGGCGCCGAACTGACGATGCACACACATGGCCTCAGTCTCTTTATACTTAGACATGCGCGCTGGAGGAGCTGGGGTTCGTACTATCAACTTTCTCATTAGTCGACGACCCGCTCTTCCTCCTGAGCCTCAACCGCTCAGGAGCTGAGTCATCATCATTCATTTATTTCTCCATCTTCATTCGTCTGCATGTTTCATCACTCATGCTTCTCTCATCCTGTCCTCTACGCCGTAGTGCCTGCTCTTGGATTGCAGTGAGTCTGTGTGTACAGCGACTTGTCTTGCAAGGGAAGCTTGTAGGAAGTGTTATGGTGAGGTCATCGGGGCCCAGATGTTTGGGTGGTGGTGGTAGTGGTGGTGTATGTGTTTGTTTGTGCGAGAGTGAGTGAGGTAAGTGGCAGGAGGGGGCGACCGTAGGCTCGAGACTGAAACGAGACTTTAATTAATGTAAATGCACAAAGCCAACATAACATTATGGTATGTCAGACGTGTTCATTAGTAAGCGAGGTGTGCGCGTGTTAGAGGAGGAGGAAAGTGTGCGCCTGTGTGTGTTTATGTATGTGTGTGTTGTGTGCTGGTTCCCACTAGTGCTGCTGAGTGATATTTGGCAGGGGGATTTCTTGGCCTGTGGTCAGGCCGAGCGAGGCGAGCGCTCCGTCAGGCGGCAGGCAGCTCAAGCCAAACCACTAATCAACACATTGGACTGCCGCCATCTTACAGACACACACTGATGTATTCACAGGCTGATTAAACAGCTCTCAGCACATTGGATTTTTATTGCGTTCATGAAATGTGTTTACTTTCAGTTAAAACATTACTTAACATCAACATTATGACGGGATGGGAGCTGGCCCTGTTGTGTTTTGGCTGCACGTTTGAATTGCACGGAGCAGTTAGCTCATAATAGAGGGGACATAAGAAAAACATGTGCAGCGAAAATGTCCCTCTGTGATGCTACTCTCAGCATGCTTTCAACTCCAAGTTAATGATAGTATCTACACACACACACACACACACACACACACACACACACAACACACACACACACACACACACACACACACACACACACACACACACAGACACACACAGACAGGCACACACTTGTATTCACTTTAAAGAGCTCCTCTGTCATATTCCCTCCATTTAAAGAGCAGCGGTAAAGCAAATAAAAACACATTAGCCTCGGAGTCGGGACTATTGGGTGACCATTAGATGCTTTTGCTCCCCGCTCACAATATGGCGTTTTATTTAACCTTGGATCCGAGATTTACTGGTTTGCGGATTAAACAAGCATCAAGGAATAGCACCACGGGACGGTGCTTGCTCATAAAACCAGAGTGTGTGAAAGAGAGACGGGCAAAAGAGAACGAGGGGCAAAGAAAGTTATGGTTTCTTCCTCTCTCTCTCTCTCGCTTTCTCTTTCCCTATCCAATGTCGTCTCTCTGTTTCTCCCTTTCACTTATAAATAAGGGAGGGAGAAAGAAAGAGAGGAGGTGAGCGCTAAGAGTCTGCCAGGAAAGTTTTATAATGCTCTAAAACCAGCCAGCCACTCGCCGTTATATATAAAGCCTGTAAATTTCAGCGGTTAATGTGCCGACGGTTGCCTTCACATCGGCCACACTTACAGCGCAGAAGAGAACATGACAGAGACAGACAGCCGGGTTCACTGACACAGACACGTCTCAGGTTCAACCTCAGCCCCACTGTCCCCTATTCAGTGTCACACACACACATCTACACTTCTGACCAATCCCCCCCAAATGCCATTACATTACTTCCATCTACTGACACTTTGAATTTGAAAATTGCCTTGAAGCTAACAAAATTGAAAATGATTTGAATGAAATGATATGCCATAAAACAGTTTGAAAACGTTGCATTCATGTGCACGTCAGACTGATTTACAGTCATATAATTTGCATGTTTTCTTTGCTGTATGTCTGGACCTAGAAGCATCCAAATTATGTCTGGCTGAACCATAGACTGTAAATACAGTCTCCACTTCCTCCTACTATCCAGAAAGGAAGCCAAAATATCCCAGATATGAGCGCTGCCATTTGAACACTTAACCTGCTCGACCAATAACAAGTCAATGGTCAATCATGACGTTTCAGCACATTTTATAGCATCAAATAACAATAAAATGAGCGTTTAAATAAACATCAGTATGAGATAAGAATGACCTGAAATGGCAGAAACCATCTTTTGAGATTTGTACTTTGACCTTTTAGCTTGGTCCATGTCCCATCCACTGACATAGAGGAGTGATTTATGACCTGTGGATGCCTACTGAAGCAACAGCAGAAGTGAACAGCTAATAAATAAAGTTCAAAATATTTTTTGGGGCGCAAATTCACACAAGTTGTTGATGTCCTCATCAGCTTGTGTGATTACAGATCCGATCTGACAGCAGCTTAGTCAACAATACAGATTTTAATTTAATGTTACTGATGACTGCCTTACATTGTTAAAACTCTAATGGGCTAAAAACAGCATAAAGAAATCACTTGTCTTAGTAGGATGCTGACAAGGACATGAGGACAGTGATGCATCATTTGATTATTGAGTGGCACAAATGGGCCCCCATATGGCCGCTCATTAAAGAAAATCTACAGAGCCGTTTCCTCCGCCAGATTTGAAGTAACTAGCTATGTAGACCATGACTGAGCAGCTGTTTGAACAGAAGAACCACAACTCTGTCAGTTCCTTTTTGCTACTACTTTCCCTGCCCTCTCCTCCAGACGATATGATAAAGTTGCTTAAAAGTGTGTTTAATAATTCTCACAAAAACGTGATTGCCTACAGCAACTTCAGTAGTACTGGAGTGCTGATGTGTAATGCACCATGCAGAGCATGCTTCTAGGCTGCTTGTCTTTCACAGGCAGGTGCTGCCGACCTACGACAGCCTGGACGAGCCGTCCGTCAAACGCATGAGCACCATCTTCACCTCCTCCCTCAATGTAGTCACCATCTTCTACATCACCGTGAGTGGAGACGCCACCCGCCATTCACACCAGTCACATTTTTCTCTGTTGGTGCTGTCGCATGGAAACCTCGTGACTTTTGTGGTATTACAATGTCTGATCTTTATCAGGCGTCTTCAAGTCACTTGCATCAAACATTTCTGTATGTTGCCAGTGACTGTTGACTATTATGCAATTATGTGACATTTCCATGAGACAACACAGCAGATGTCTTCTGCATGTGCACACAGTTTTAATGAGAAAATATTAGAAAAAAGCTCTGACATATTAATTCCTTGCAACCTTTTGTTTGTTTCCCCCGATTCCCTCTGAACCAGGTGGGGTTCTTTGGCTACGTCAGCTTCACAGAAAACATTGCTGGCAACGTGCTGATGAATTTCCCCTCCAACCTGGTGACAGAAATGATCCGCGTGGGCTTCATGATGTCTGTGGCCGTCGGATTTCCGATGATGATCCTGCCGTGTCGCCAGGCCATCAACACCATGCTCTTTGAACAGCAGGTCAGCTCAAATACTCTTACTCCTCCTGTATAGTGCATGAAAAAGCACCAGGACGCCATCAAAAAATCTGTTTTAATCAGTTTTATTTAACACTTTAACTCTGTACGGTGGAAGAAGCAGGCACTCATCCCCTCTGTAGTGTTAAAAGCTAAAATGTGTTGCTGTCTATTGAATTTTTATCACATCCACATGAGTGTAGGCATATAAACACATCTGACATGTTCTTGTGGTATGTATTGTTTCTTTAATTTAGATGAATTTCTTTATTGTACTGGGGTATTTTGTCATATTACACTGCACCTTAAGTAGCAATGTTGTGGCCACATACAAATGGTGTTTTAGCTATGTGGTTTGTATCATCATGAAACAAAAATCTACTTGTGCCCTGGAATAAAAATAGAATCGGAAAATTTGAAGTTACTTTTAGAATCAGTTGTCTTCCCCTCATTTCTCCCTCTTATTTTTCTCTCTCCGTCTCACAGCAGAAGGATGGGACATTTGCTGCCGGGGGATACATGCCTCCTCTGCGCTTCAAGATGATCACCCTCTGCATCGTGTTTGGTACCATGCTGGGAGGCATTCTGATTCCAAACGGTACATCCTGTGTGTGTGTCTGTGTGTGTTTGAGAACAATCAGGCGCGGATTGAATGAATTAAAACTGTATATGTGTTCCTACGTGTGCAGCTCACAGACTGGAGGTCTTTAAGGTGCATGTGTTCCTTTATGTGGGCGGAGTAGCTGTGGAGCTTTACGACATGTGTGAATGTGACTTTACGAGTCAGTGACTGTCACACTCTAACACAGTCCTTAAATCAGGGCTCTAACTTTTATCTCCTTTTAGACGGGCAGATGGGAAGATGGGGCTATTATTCTCTCTCTCTCTCTCTCTCCTCTCTCTCTCTCCTCTCTCTCTCCTCTCTCTCTCTCTCTCTCTCTCTCTCTCTCTCTCTCTCCTCTCTCTCTCTCTCTCTCTCTCTCTCTCTTTCTTTTTCTCTCACACACACACAAACACTTAAACACACACTCACAAAACTGATGTACACACCAACACTGTCTCTCAGTCTGGTTCTATGAGTCTTTCTGTGCCTCTCACAAAATCCAAAATGGTGGAGATGTAAAGGTTAGCATGAGTTTATGTTTTATTCATCCTTTTATGTGGTGGCTGTTTGGTGAACTTTTCATTAGGAACACACACGCATCTACATACAGTATATTATATATGCAGACATAAACACACAGTGTTTTTCGAAAGCTCTTTGTGTGTCTAATCAGACTAATAGACTGAGGTAAGGACCCTGGGGAGAATGGACACTAAATCAGAGGGAGACAATATGGTGTCTGTCCTCAGGATGAGCGATGGGTTTCCAGGCCCCTGTCCAACAAGCCTGGTCTCCAGAGACGGGGGTGAGGCTGCTGCCAGTAGTAGGGTTCCATGGGTGTGGGGCCTGCAGTGGTATGGATGGCTGCTGGTTATGTACAGCAGAGACTGTTGAGCATTGCTTTGGGTTATTTGGCAGAAATAATAATGAGAAATGGAAGAATGCTCTCTGTGGTCCACAAACATCTCCGCCCTGACCCAGTGTTGGTGCCAGGTTGTGCCTAGTAAGCTCTATTCAGATAAACTTGACACTGGAGCAAGAGCTGCATCTTTCAATCATCTATCATCACCATTTTATCGTTAAGTTTTGGTCATTAGTTGAATTGTTTATTGATTATCGGTACATATCCAGTACCCTGACAACTGTATAGTTAGAACCTTGGGTACAAGTAACCCTGGTTGGTAATCACTGCTCCATAGGACCACAAGATAATCCCCATGTTTTTTCTTTCTCTTTTCCTGCTTTAGTGGAAACCATTCTGGGTTTGACTGGAGCCACCATGGGCAGTCTCATCTGCTTCATATGCCCTGCTCTCATCTACAGGAAAATCCAGAAGAAAACCTTCATCGCTCAGGTTACATACCGTAGTCTGAATTTGCACTTTTGCAATCATTCTCTACGTTTATTCACTGACTGACATTCTGTGCTTCTCCTCATTCCCTCTGTCATGTAGTTGGTGCTTTGCGTGGGTCTGGGCATCCTGCTGATCAGCACCTTTACCACTCTCTCCATTTCGTCAAGAAGCCCCGGCACCAAGGTCCTAGCCCCTTATCCTCGAGCGCCTGACAATCAGCTACTTCCGGACCCCCGTGAACAGCATGGTAAAGATCACGACATGCCTTAACATCTGGCAATCACTTACCTACCTGACGGAGTGTAGATGAGAGTGGTTTACTAATGAGCCATGGAAACATTTACCTCAGCGGGCTGGTGCCAGGCTTGTTTGCAGCGTCTGAAATTGGACAGCATGTAATTATTTTATGCAAAAGGCACGAGCGGCACAAGAGAAATGTTTTGTTGTTTTATTTCCAAAGTCAGGGACTGAATGCAACACACTAAAACAGCAACATAAAGATGAACCGGTAGCAAAGGGCCAGCGAAGCTAAAACAAAAGCACAAAGCCACAGTGAAAGAAAGGTTTTCTTTTATCTGTGTGAGAACAAAAGACAGAGACAGACAGAGTGATAGACAGACAGGCAGGGTGAGGAGATAACCTCTTGATAATATCTGAGAGCAGCACTGTGTGCTTGACATTGATGAAGCAAGAGTGATGCCCTTCAAACTCCAGCAATTCACTACCTCTGTTCATTTCTGCTGCCACCCCCCTTCCCCCAAAATACATTGTGTAACCCCCCCACCCGTCTCCTCTTGTATCTCCTGTGGCAGCTATAAAATGCCTCCGAGCACTGGCTGTGTGAAGGGAAGGGTTTATATGGGTTTTGGGGGGGGGGTAGTGGGGCAGACGAAACAAATGGAGATGAGGCGTAAAGGAAATGAGAGTTCTGGAGTGAAACAGGAAGGGCTTTATGGTACATCCATACCAACACGTCTGGAAACGTCTGGAAGCATATCATGTGACCACTCACGCAGCCCGGACTTATCTTGTCTCCTACGCATGTAAGCAGTTGTTGTGTTCTACACTGGTAGGCGAGGCAATTGGTGGTTGTTTTCTCCCATTAGGACCAGCAGAATTTCCCAATTGCTCCAATTTAGGGGCTCAAAATTCCAGAGTAGACGGGCGTAGCCTTTGTTTCAATTCTTTTTCTTTCATCTTGGTTATTTATTTGAATCTTTTTCTAACTTGCTCACTTATTTATACCAGAAAAGTCTCGATCCATCTTTGTGGTTGTTGATTTGTGTCATGGGAATCTTCTGTGACTCGCTTCGGTCTGTTTCAGTTTCATTTCATCCCCCTGTTACTCTATTATCCTACAATCAGTTTATTGTACTGAACCAAGTGTGTCCGTCCCACCATCTGCAGCGTTTGCTGCCACCTGGTGGACCAGTGCAGGCCATCTGCGCGAGATATTCCTAGGTGCTAAATTTATTTTTAATGGCTGTAGTTAATGTGTACAATAAACACCAATGAACAGGAAAATAAAGAGTACATTTCAGATACTGTCATTTCAATTTTCTCAGACCAGACAAAATACAGAAATAAATAAGATGTCACATTTATGGTTCCTTAATTTAGTTGCAGTAATGTGTCTCATATTTTTCAGACTGACTGTTTATACTGTGTGAGAAAATACAGCAAAGACAAATAAAAGGACTACAAGGAGCGGTACTAAACTAGAGGAAAACACATCTTAATGAGAGGAATTAACTTTTATAGTTGTATAAATCTTTGATTAAATGACTTATGAGATTTTGTGTGTTTGCATGCAGACAATCCCCCTAACAAGAAGCCAGTGGAAATAGAAAAGCCTGACCTCCCAGTGGACCAACCTGTGGAGAGGGACCAGGCCGAGCCCCCCCAGATTAAAGGACCAGTGGAATTACCTGAGGGGAAGAAAGGGGAGGAGGTGCAGTTGGACCGACCTGATGCTGGTAAGGAAACTGAACTGAAACTGGAGTCTTCTCTGGATTTTCTCTGAACCCTGTTGAATCACTGAGGATTTTTTTTTCCTCATTGCTCAGGTGTTGCGGTGGCAGAGGGAGAGGCCCATCGCCACGAACCACCCATCCCTCATGACGAGGTCAAAGTAGATACAAAAAAAGAGGTCAAGAAACAGGCGGATGGAGGAGGAGTAGATGAAGCGCCCAAAAGAGATGGAGGAGAGGACAAGGTAAATAACCCAAAGCCTGCAGAGGCTGTTGTGAGGAAAGAGGAGGTGGATTTGGGTGGAGGTGAAGTCCAGTCCAATGAGCTGCTGGAGAACCCGGTGGAAGATGGAGGAAAAAAGCAGAACGTTGCCCTGCCAAAAGAGGGGGAGAAGTTAGATGCGGCGAAAGATCTTCTGGCAGCGAATGCAGTCGGTGCGGCCAATCAGGCTGAGGTTGTAAAAGTGGGCAAAGTTCAAGATGCTGCAGGGAAATGTGAGTATTTGTCATCGTCTTTGTTGTGGAAAGAAAGCTCTAGAAAAAAAAGAGGCATTATTGACTTTGTGACATTCGGTGATTCCTCAGCTCCGCTTCTTGAAGGAGAACCGCATCCCGCTGCAGATGACGCTCCCGTTGCAGAAAGTAGTAAAGACACGGCGGACGAAAAGATGGGGGGTAAGAAAAGAAAATGTCTGATGAAAATTTGTCAAATCAAAACTTAAGAACTTGAACGGCAGGACAACTTTGGTAATAGTTCATACATTTTTGTATTAGCTGAATGAAGATATTTTCCTCTGGCTGACTTTGACCCCTTTATACCACTTGTCCTGAGTGATTTGATCTCAAGTGCTCAGCGCCAAGTGTGAACAGACCCAAATGTATCCAGGGCCACATATGAAGGACGGCCTACTCAGCTGACTTCCTCTGACCCATCCCAGTTTAAATGCATTTTGATGCTTCTCAGTGTCCACACATTGAGTTGTTTTCAGCCACTGCCATGATATCGCCACTGACCAACACATAATAATAGAATTGAGAGTGTTTTGCTCTGGTTGGCTGCATGCTGTTTATGCCGCTGCCACTCTTTTCCTCATCTCGCTTTGCTTGTGTTATCTAATGAGATATCATCTTTGTATTCTGTTCTTCCACACATGGCGTAAAACACTTCTTGACCTGACCTGATACTTTCAGCAGTCTTTGTTGGCTTTTGTTGACTCTGCTTCTGTTGTTTACTTTTGCCCTCTCTCTCTCTCTCTCTTACCTTCTCCATCCTTACTTCCTTTTTTCTTTCTTCCTTTCCCTGCTGGATTCCTATCACAGTGATAAAACAGTTGGTTGCAGGTATGAATTCCATCTTGCCTTTTCTTCTGTTTAACGTGTCCTATCATTCAACTTTTCCATTATTCAGCTATTGGGCCATTTATTCTCTACTATATATTTGCACATTCATTAATATTTTTAACTAATTAACACACCAATGTAGAATCCAACCACTCACCTCACCTCTTAACAAAGATTGTGTTTGTTTACACCTGCCCATTCCAGTTTATGTGCTATGATGTAGAGACGTTTTTTTGAATACAACTATAAAGTAAAAATGTAGAATATGGTCAAAATGTCCACTCAATGCAAAATAGCAGGATTCTTGTTGCATTTTTCAAATTGCACCAATTTACTTTTTTGTTTGTCTGGTTATGATACACATGTGTATCGATGATTGTGAAGATCGGTCAGAATAATTATATTATTATATATTATAAATTATTCAAATTTTTTACTTTGAGGTACTTGTACCAGGGCTTACATCAGATCAACTTCAAATTTAGATGAGTGTCATCACAACAAGATGGAGATACAAATAACTTGTGTAGGAAGAATCCAGTAGTTGATTGTGCGGGTCAGATGCAATACAGCATCAGGAGCCTGTAGAGCATGTAGGAGGCAGGAAAGGGCGACTAAATACTGCTGCGGAAATAATAGTTTTTTTTGTTTACAGCACATTAACACCAGCATCAGCCCTTATCTGTGTATATGACACCTCTTTTTCGTCTTTGTATTATTTTTGTTGAAGTTTTGTATCTGTTGCGTATTAGTAACATCAACACGCCCAGTTGCTCAATCGCTGTGAATTTTATGGACATTTTCCTGCTGTATTCTCACATGGGCTCACTTTCTCCGACATTTTACTCCCGAAATTTTACATTTTACGTAAAAAGCCTGAAGCAACTGACCCAGACGTTCTCTCACATGTCCTCTTAAAAATTTCATGAAAATAGTCGGGCTTCAGTGCATGTCTGAAAGCAGCTTTACATAGAACCTGACCCTACATTAGCCTAACTGAACCTCCTACTGATCCCTTACCAGTGCATATTTCTCTGAGCAGACTGTGACCTGTCTTGTTTTAATTCAGCACTTTTGTCTCCTTCCAGAGGGCCAGCTCGACCATGCGGTGCTACTGCAGGTGATCCAGGTGCAGCAAGAGCAACAGAAGAGACTTCTAGATCAGCACGAAAAACTGCTGGCTGTCATAGAAGAGCAACACAAGGAAATCAACCAGAAAGTACCTGCTGGTTCGTATACACAGAATTTATTTTGATATTATTGCCCTCGAATCGCAGAGAATTTAACCTTAATGATTTGACTTAAAGGTGCTGCTGAGAGCGAGGCAGAGAAAGGCATCCAGGAGCACCTGGAGGTGATGGAAGGTGCAGCAGCGAAGCCCAAAGACTCTGGACTGGTCCCAGAGGGTGGAGTGGTCGGGCCTAACGATGTGGCCCAGAATCAAGATCCGGCTGTGGGTAAAGTGGATGCAGCCGTGCTACCTAAAGAAGTCGTCCCAGCTGCTTACAAGGAGGATTCCAATCCTGCACCTAGAGAAGAAGCTCCGAAACAGATGGAGCTAGGAGCGAGAGGAGTGCCACTAGGGAAGACTAGATCTGATGAAAATCAACCTGGGATTCACAATGATCCTGCAGCTCAACTTAAAGATGAAGAGAAACACCTCGATAATGAAAACCAGAAAAATGTAGAAAAACAGCTTGAGAATGAGGTTAAGGCAAGGGAGGTAAATAAAGAGATGGAGATAAAGGAAAAGATGGCCAGAGAGCAAGAGAAGGAAAGATTAGAGAGACAACAGATAGAGAAAGAAGTGCAGGCAAGGGTGGAAAAAGAAAAGCTGGCCGAAGAGAAGGAAAGATTAGACAAAGAAAGGATAGAGAAAGAAGTGCAGGCAAGGGTGGAAAAAGAGAGACTGGAAAGGGAGGAAAAAGAAAAGCTGGCCAAAGAGAAGGAAAGAGCCGAGAGTGAAAGGATAGAGAAAGAAGTGCAGATGAGGTTAGAAGAACAACGGGAGAGGAGAGAGAAGCTGGCCAGAGAGCAGGAGCTGGAGAAAGCGAGAGCAGAAAGAGAGAGACAGCAAAAAGCTGCCGAGGAGAAAATCCAGCAGGAGCTACAGAAAGCAGAAAATGAAGTACTTGAGAGAGTGAGGAAAGAAAACGAGGCAGAGCAGGCTCGGGAGAGGCTGGCCCAGCTGAAGCAAGCCATAGAAGGCCAAGAAGCTGAAAAGGCTGCTGCACAGGGACCTGAGAGAGAAGACGGCGAAGCTTTGATGAAAGGAGGACGAGACCTCAAAGAGAAAGTTGAAGCTCAGGCAAACCCCAGAGAAGTTGCTAAAGACAGAGCTGTCAAAGCCAAGGCTCACCCCCAGGGCTCCCACGAGAAAGTGAGGGACCAGGGAGAGATGGATCTGAGGCGGAGGCGCAGGGAGGTGGGACCTAAAGAGGCTGGAGGGCCCCCGGAGGACACTGGGGAGTCCAGGGGGATGCCTGGCCTGGAGCCCCTGCTGGAGCTGGGAGGCTCGAACCTGCACGCTGCCCTGGAGGAGCAGCTGCTGGCCGGGGCCATGGTGCACTCGCGGCAGATTAAACAGGCCTCAGAGGACGAGGGAGCGAAATAACATCAGAAGCACAGATTCTCATATAGTGGTCAGACAGTGGGTTCACATGTTGTTACACCTGCAGGATCTCCTCACACTGTGGACCATGACAACCGATGCCTTATGTTCTCTCTGTCTCTTCGTGGACAAAGAGTTCTTTATAAAGTCTTTATAAAGAAAAGTATATGTACATATTAACTTATTTTTGGCGTGTGGCTGGGATTTGTGGGGGATCCTTTGTTGAAAAATGTATATAAATCTATGCAAATATCGTTATATGGAGAGTTTTGACCACGCAAATATATCGCTTTATTGCAAATCATTTAAAAACTGTATTGTTCACCGTCTTCTCTACAATTTGTGTTTGTGATGACCTTTTTCTAAAGGTCCTGGTCATTTTGTGTGTTACTCTGAGATGTAAATAATGTAAATCTCTGTCTCTGTGTCTTTGAACCTTCATATTGGATGTAATGTGGATTCACATCCTTGTTTCACACTTTCAAATGAAAACTGAACAGAGGAGCCTTACTCTTTGATAAACTTTCATATGAAGCAGCTTGATTCAGACGACCTGGATCACTTGTTCCCATATTCCCCTGTCTTTTTTTATTTGTATTTATTAGTGCCTTTCAATCCAAATGCTGCAGTAGTGATGGTGTTTCCATGACCCCTCTTACTGTAAATGGTACAGTAAATTAATTTTAATATAAAGCTATTTGTTTGAGGACGCTGTAAGGAAACGTGGACTGTTTTTGGGGTTCTTGTAATCCAATTTTTCAGAAGACTCCTCCATCACTCAGAGCTTCATCACTTATCACATTTGCTTTGTACAAGAGGCTATTTTGTTATCTGAATATTTTTCTATGTGCGTTGTATTTCTATACATATGGTGATACGAATGAATAAAGGATTCAAATACAATGGAGGTCGTGGGTGTTTGTTTATAATATAGACAGACGGAAGCATTGGTTTATGACCCCCACGCTGGCGACACCCAGTGGCTGGAGGCAGGATGTGTTCTGGCATGAAGCGTTCCCTTGGACTCAGGGATGAACTGAATATATGTGGGGACTCAAAGGTAAAGGTCAAAGTGGATTCAAAAAAACCTCTGTTGTCTTGAACATGATTTCTCAATTCTGACTTAAGGAATTTCATCAAATTTTAACCAGTTGTCGCTTGTACTCAAAGCTGAACTGATTAGATTTCAGTGGTCAATGTAAGTAGAGGGAAACTGCACTGGTGGGCAGAGGAATACAACCAGGGGACAATAATTGTAGTTTATTCACATCTCTACAGTACACATTTAAATCAATCTAAATTATTTTAGGAAAAGATGCACTGCTGAAAAATACATAACTGACGGGTGGCAGTAACGTAGAGTGTCCATATTTACAATGTCCTTTGTCAAGCTGCGTTACGGTCAGTTGCTTCCCAGTATCAGGAAAAGGCCATGTTTTGTTCCTTTCAACCTGACAAGCCACTCAACGCTTCATTCATGTCTTCTCCCACAGCACTGAACTGTTGATTTATGTGGCTCCAACCGAAGGAGGACAGTTTTCCATTTATTTGAATCTTTTCTTGGCCTGTAATACAAAAAGGAATTATGATATTTAAACAAAAAAATCACATCTGGGAAAGGCCAGTGGGAGGATGACTGTCTTTGCCACTTACTGCGTTTGTAAAGCAGGTCTTCAGTGCTTCAAACTCCTTGGCACACGTGTCCTTCTTCAACTCCTGTCTGCCTGTCGTGGTAGCTGCCACACACTTCCCATACACTGTTGCCTGAGTAACACAGACGGTGACATTAGACATAGAAAAACGATTTGGATAAGGTGGCAGATTTTTCCATTTTTTCAACATTTTGAGATATTAAGTTTATTATAAGGAGAACAATTCATGGACCTTCATATGGCAACTGTCTGAAATCGGAGGCAGTTTGATAAAATTCAACATAACATTTTTATACTCATACTGTATACTACACCTGCTTATATACTATACTATATAACAATCTATATATGCATATATAAATAAACGTTTATTTCCTTATTTATAATGCATATATATAGTATGCCCCTGTATTTTGTTTAGATACGTTTCTCTACATATAATATTTCTATTTGTATATTTAGAACACACATAACAGTAAATTGCACAATGCATATTGCACATCCACATTTCTCTCCTGTTTTGCATTTTACTTTTTATTTGACTTTTTATATCTTGTATATATTTTTGTTTTGGTTTATATATAGTTATTATTATTGTTTTTTTTAATTATGTAAAGTATTTATTGTGTTTTTATGTTTAATGTTCATTGTATGCACCTATATACCAAATTAAATTCCAGGTACCTACTTGGCAATTAAAAGCTTTCTGATTCTGATTCGGATATTTGTATATTATGTACATAATCTCCGTATCTTTAATTTATTTGATTGCCATTTCTTCTACATTATACCCTCACGTTGTCCACTTCTGACTGACCATCTATTATCTCATCCCATCATTCCTGACATGTTTTACAGCCTCAGCAGCTCGCCGGGCTGAATGTTTCCGTAGTGAAGTAGATCTCACTGCTGAGGGATCCCATGTCCCTGCTCTCTGCTGCCGGGTGTCGGTTCTCACCTCTGCTGAACACTGAGCGAACAATTCAGGGAAAGCTCGGAGCTTCTCTCTGCTGCGACTCCACACGTTTGACCCGGACATGGCCGCAGCTCACTGACTCCGCTGACGTCCTTTACGTCTTCAAAGTCAAATGCAGAGTTCGACAGAAAGGAGACGATGATTCGGACTCCGACACTGCGTCGCTGTTTCTCAAATTTAACGGCAAACTTGACAAATACATCTCAATGAACGGACTCATACTTTAAACCATGGGCAGCGCCATGTTGTTGACCCTGTCATCAAGGAAACGTCCCGGCGGATCATCCGTCAATGCGATTCGCTCGTCTCTCTGTCACTCAAAATGTCCCCTCCAGCTTCCCCTAAAGATGATTCGCCTTTGCCCAACGGTACACGTCACCGGAACCCAGCACCCAAGAGCCAATACACGTTTAGGATTGTTTCTCGTTCTTCCGCGATTGGCTAGCTGTCACCTCGAGACCCCGCCTCTCCTCGCTCCGCCCTCAGAGGAAGATGAGGGACCCGGAGCTAGGACTGCGAAATCATGGCAACGTTCATGGAGCGGTTAGCTTTCCTCCAGAAAGTGAGTACCGAGAACCGCCCGAGCAGCGAGAGGAGCCGACCGACAGCTGCCTGGAGCGGGTCGAGCTCCACGTAGCGTCCACCCGCCTGTTCAAGCCTGTTAACTTGTGCTACCTTTAGCTCGCGATTAGCCTGCTAAGCTAACAACATGAATACACACATCCAGTCATATCTTGTCATGATTCTGTTGACACGCCTGAGTGTTCCGATAAAGTTTCGATTGAAAACCACACCTATCCATGTCAGAATTAGTTTAACAGTTGATTAAACGAACTCATGAACGGTTCTGTGAGACATGGGAGTAACATGAGAACCAACATTCCACTCCACACATGGATTTGTATGACCCAGACCCTCATCCACCATTTGTTCATGATCTCTTCCACCTCTCTTCTTTAGGTGCCCACCCTGATGAAGGCTACAGCAGATGATGAAAACCCCTGTCCTGGCTACTTGTTCCAGGAGATTGGAAGTATCCTGTAACAGTTTCTGTTTTATTTATATATAAATGTATATTTGTATACAGTATTTGTAGCCTCTGTGGGCGGTATAGATTGGATATGTTGCTCACGAGACACATGCTTATGAATTGATTTGGCTGAGAGATACTGAATGGCTCTTAATACCATACATTATATTAGAAAATGACCTCAAAACTGTCAGCTTAGTCAGAGAAATGTATACGGTGGTACTGTGAGCATTATGGTTTAGGATTTGACTACTTTTCCTCACCTCTTTTTGATGTAATGGGCGGTGGAGTTGTCAAATACAGATCAAGGGCAACTGCAAGAAAGTTCACTGCTTGAATCAAGTTTCGACCGGGGTCTTTCTGTTCAGAGTTTGAAAGTTCTTGTTGGTTTCCTCCAGCGTCCTCCCACGGTGCAAAGACTATGGAGACTCTAAATTGATCGTAGATGTAAATGTGGGTGTGGATGGCTGTTTCTCGCCCAATGTCAGCTGATGGGCTCTAGCTCTCCTTGTGACCCTAAAATAATAATAGATATAGATAATGAATGGATGGATGGATGAATAGTGAAAATGAAGAGGTGGCACAGCAGTGCAGCGGTTCGTAGTGTTGGCTGACAGCATGAAGGTTCTTGTTTACATCCTTTTCTGTGTGAGATTGAGTCTGCATGTTCTCCCTGTTTCTATGAGGGTTTTCTCCAGCTTCCTCCCACAGTCCAAAGACTTGAGATGGGGGTTAGGTTTATTTGAGACTATTAATTGAATGTAGGTGCACAAATGTCAATGGTCGTTGATCAGTGTACCCCGCCTCTCAAAATAAGTTAAAGGATAAGTGGTTTGGATAATTGGTGAATAAATAATCCATTACCCGGATCAGGCATATTGATTTCTCCATAGTGATATCCTTAACCACCCAATTAGAAATCTCCCATGAATCTTCAGGTTGTGGTCAGTGTTTGTTGGAGTACCTTTTGGAGAGGCTGCAAGCTGGGTCCTGTCACGTCAAATTAAAGGTGAGACCTGTGTGTTTCTACATTTCTGCCTGCGCAGGGAAACTTTAAAATAGATAAATGCTTCAATAACTTAAAATACAATTCTTCCTTCTTTTTTTTAGGTGCTGAAGATCTTTGTCCATCTCTGCAGCCATGGTTCAAACCATTTCCTCACAGAACTTAGAAGGAACTCCACCTTCATCCAGCAAGCGTCAGGTTATTGTTGCTTTTACCTCCATTTATCGCTCAGCATTCTCTGTTTGCTCTGTTACCTGAATATTCACTGTTTCCTACTGGACATTTTTTGCTCTTCAAGTTTATAGTGGCCCACCTGATCCCATTCATGGCACAGCATTGTACCAAAAAGTGAGGAATACAGCACAGGTGAGACACAAGTTGTAATTCTTCATCACAACAACACAAACTGTGAAAGTTACACAATCGCTCATCTTTTTGTCTTGTCTGTTTGTAGGAAGTGGCCAGGTCGCTTTTCACAGATGCAGTGTTAAACAAGAGCAGCGTCTCTCCCCTCAGCCACGGCTCCGAAACGATGGGTGAGCAACAAAAATCTGAAAAGTCTATAATTTTGCTGACCGGAGTTCTGACTGTGTCGCCCCACTCACCAAACTAAAATACAACTAATGGATGGATGTTACTCATGATCCTCAACTTCCTGAGCCAGAAGAGATGCTGGTGTAACAAATACAAGAGTTTCTTGGCTTAATATTGGAGATGAATGCTGGTTTTAAAGTCTTTTTAACTGATTCGGTTCAGCATCATGCAGTTCGGCATTACTCTTCAACTCAGGGTCACACTTGTCACAGGAGATCTTACCTGATATCTTAAGTTACATAGAGCAAGAACAGCAATTCATGGGCAATGAAAGCCCCATTCTCCTTATTCCAAATCAGTGAAACTTGAAACTAATTTTAAAGCTGCTGTTTTTTAGGTAAAAGGGTTTAATGGGAGGTTTCTTTAAAAAACATTTAGGTTTAGTTTATTTAAAAAATCAAATAACTCACAAGTGTTTTCACTTAATCTGGATATGTAGAGATCTAGTGGAAATGTAATGTAATGTTCAGATACAGTCCAGAGAAGAGGGCATGTTAGGCTGTGCAAGTTTACCACTGGATCTATTACCGACAGTAAGAGACTGTAGATTTGATGATGGGCAAGTTCAACAAACCCTCAGTTGGACCTCAGTTAACATGTCATGAACAAATATAAGAAGTGCAATATATGGAGAAATCTATAACACAGAATTCTCGGTCATTGAATGTTGTGAGCCAAAAGCAAAGGAACAATAGATGTGTTGTGTCATTTTGTTCAGGTATGGGCTCTGACCACAGGTCAGGAATGCAGGGCTTTGGTTACAGTCCAGGGAAGCAGGGCACAGGTGAGTAATCGCCCAACACACACACACACACACACACACACACACACATGTATACACACAAAAACATACAAACAAATCAAATCAAGCTCATGTGTGTACCTGTGCCTCCCATCAGGCAGTGACTCACTATTGGATAAGATCCAGAAAGCTGCAGAGGTAGTGGCCAGTGCTGTCCTTCCACCGACTGAACACCAGGGCATCCGTCTCCAAGAAAACCATTATAGGGCCGTAGTGGCGCCGTCTGCCCCCATAGAGGTTGCTGTGCCTGCATGTAACTATAACCTGCCTGCGCGCAAACCGAAAGGTCAGTCATTAACGTTGTGATAGAAAACACAGACTACAGGCTTCAATCTCAAATTATGACCTTGTGTAACAGTATATGAGTCACTGACTAGCTCAAGCTGCAGCATTGAGACTCATTGAGTTCTCCCCTTGACTATCTGGTCCCTCCACCGCAGCAGTGACCCAGCGGTGCCCGGGGAAGGTAGGAGGTGGCTGGGAAGAGACCGACAGTGGCAACAGCTCCTCTCACAACTCCTCTCAGGACATCGCAGCCAACAGCAGGGCCTCAGCTGGCAGCAAGTCAGCGGGGACCGGGAGCCAATCGGGGACCAGCAGAGAGAGCAGTGGGGACCTATCAGAACGGTTAGTGGCAAGGTCAGCCTGTGGAGCTGTGTGAGGAGAGAGGTTTCTCTGAAACCCGGTTTTACTGTAGTTCTACTAGTACTCAGACTTTGAAACATAACATAACATATCTGTGTCTGTGCAGTGTTAGTCTGAGGTGATGCACAGATTCTCCACCTTTCCACGGTTATTTTAATTTCTCTTTTTCAACCACTGTCTGATTTCCAGGGTTGATGCTTTGCAGTTGGGGGACTGTGGCCAGGAGATGGCTCTCATCAGCAGACTGACTGAAGGGTCCAGAGTGTTCCTGTCCAGAGAGGAGAACCAACACTTCATCAAAGAGTTAGTACATATTTAAACATTGTGGCTGACTCTCTGTATATATAATATTGTAATCACCTTTTATCTTTGATCCTTAAATAAGTGATATAATAATTGTCTTTGTATCTAATCTTTCAGATGCTCCATTCTTAACTGTGAGGTTGTGGTGGAGCTGCTCTCAAGCAAACTTCAAGATCCCTCAAACACTGTTAAGATGGTAACAATGAATTGGCTTCGCTGATCACCTAGGTTTTCTTTACGATATTGTGCAATCCTATCATTCACGTTTTGTTTTCCTCCAATCCTGCAGAGGGCTCTGTGTGCTATCGCATGCCTCATGACCTCTGACCTCCTCTCTCTGGAGCAAATGTTTGCAGCCACACAAAGGAGACTTCGCCAGCTGAGTGAGGGGCCCCCAGGGCCTGTGGCAAACAAAGCCACCAAGGTAAGGGAGCCAGACATACAAAACAACACGTGGTGATGATCTGACAGAACTAGATCAGGAGATTAACTCTCTTCTCGTCCAAACAGATTTTGCGTCAGTTTGAAGCTCTGACCGGTGGATCTTTGAACGCTCCCAAGCCGGATACAGCAAACGGCAGCCACCAGGCTACAAGTAATCAGCCTCACACATCTTCATACTCAGACCCTTTACTACAGTCTTACTACGACAGCCCCAACTTCAACCATCTTCAGCCTGACATCGCACCTGTAGATGTCCCTCAGCTACTAGATCCCCCATCTTCCCCTTCTGGTCTGGCTTTGGCACAGAAACACTCAGCAGACCGGATGAATGACGGTGATGAGGTGAAACTTTCTTCCATTCAGCCAGAGCCCATCAGGACTGCTGACGTTGCACTGGCTGTTGATGATCCAGAGCTTACCAGAGACAGAGGTTCCTCTCCTCTCTGTGTGGCACAGAGCGAGCAGCTCTGTCTGAGCAGAGTGTCTCTGTTCAGTGGAATGGAGCTGGTGACCAGGGGGAGGCCGCTGTGTGAGAGGGAAAGAGAAACGTCCACGACTGACACGGACAGAAAGGAGGATGGCTTAAAGCAGAATGCAGCTGTGTATAGGTCTGACGATGCAGAACATTCAACTCCCCCTGTCATCAGTAAAAACAGTGAAAGTTCTCCTTCATTTTGCAACTCGGCTGCATCCGATAGCAGCCAGCCAGTATCTGCCTTCTCATTTCTCAAATGTTGACCAACAACTGCTGCTGGAACTGTTCTACTTAAACCAATGATGTCATCACATATATATATATATCATTTTAGGAAATCTATTTAATTAAAAACGAGCTCAGATCTGCAAGGTTATACTGTAGAGGCAGCAGATTCATATTATGTCCAAGTTGTCTATTCATATATGTGGGGTGCCTCTGTGGAACCTGTACTTACAGGACCAGCGTGTGGGATTTATGCCGATTCACACTACATGGTTTTAACCTGATTTTCCACTCGATGGATGTTCTGGAGCTCTGGTGTAGACAGAATTGATTTCAGGGCCAAGACCCTGTCGTCCGTTCGCTCTACACATTTCTAATGTCACCCAAATGTTTCTCCACCCAAAACACAAACAGTGACACTTCTAGTAGCTGCTTTAGATCCAGATAACATTTTGGCTCATCTTTATTTACAGCTATCTGCATATGAATCCAGATAAACTAAAAAGCTGATTGCTGATGCATTTTGGTTCATGTTTTCAGTGTTTATTGCTCTCCACATTGACTGTTTACCTGCAGGCAACCAAAGGCTCCTCAAACGTGATTGGTCAATCTTAAATTTCAAACCAGAAGGCTTCGAGCTCTAAAATATTCTCATGCAGAATCTTTTCGTCGTGTGTGATCTCTTCAAAGAAGACAGGAGTTGAGGGTGTCGCCTCCTACAACTAGATTTCTAGCAGGCCAGATATCTAGATAAATCAGCAACAAATATATAAATAATTTGCCATTTAGAGCACAAGACGGGTGAAGAGTGCGCAGTGTGTGACCCTGTCGCCAGTCAATCAAGTGGTATGATCTGCACAGTGATTCGGTGTCTTTAAAATACGTGTAGTCCGAACTTTGCTTGGAGAGCCTTTTAGCAGTGAGGTTCCACATTGTGAGCAACTCAACCCCTCCCCCCTCTCTTTCCAAAAATGTAGGAGAACCTGCATTGCCCTTCAGTTTGCATAAAATACAAAACGTCCTCCTCAGAGCCAGTGTTTGGTTTGTCCCTTCTGGGCCACTGGAGAAACAATGTAATTCAATATGAAAGGAGGACCTGCCTCTCATTTCCATGTGACTGGCTCATTTTAAGTGAACAAAAACATGAGTAACTAACTGAAAACAGTCTATGAATATTATATTTCATTTATGCAATTTGTGGTTTGCTTTGAATCCTCCACGCTGCTCCTTTAAGCAGCAGATTGGGTGAGAGACAGATTGAGGACTCTGAGCTGTAGTAGTTGAGGGATGTTTCACGAGTATGGTTGTCTTGAATTACTGCTTTATCTCAGGATTTATTTTAGGTAACAACTCTTACACCTCCGCAGCAGCCCCTGAACCTCTGAGGGACAATCCCTTGATTTGTAATTTGCACTACAATTGCTTTTTTTATGATCTCATGAAACTAGAAGGCAAAGTCGTCTTCCATATTTCAGTGGTACTAAGTTATCAGTATTGATTGAAACCTACCCATGAGAATAGAGTGCATGTCTTTAATGAAAAAACTGAGTGTGGAGAACTTGCGTGGACATTTTTGCTGACATAATCTGTGCAATAACCAATGTGCGAAACATCTACAATCAGCATAATGACTAAATATCTTCAATTTAACAGTCACTTCTAAATAAAATGTGAACTGCATCCACTATGGTTATTTCAGTGACACATTATAATGTGGCATTTAGTACAAACGGCATACCATAATGGGAACCTACTGGTACACAGTGAAAGCTACTGTACCATTACTGCTACAGTCACTTTGTTTCAGTGAGGCACAGGTTGAAGAATAAAACATGCTGTGTTTTGTTACAGCAACAAAAAACATAAGTGAGGCTCACTATGCTGCAAATTCACAAATGGGAATCATCTCAAACATCACTTCCAATAACACTTTATTTCAATGTCAAATGATTTGGAACATTACACAAAATATGAATCATCACACCTCCTTTATTTGCAACACAGTGTACTAGTCATATTAAACTGCCCATAAACAAGTATGGCTGACAGTCTTATGACACGCTCATACACATGTTAGATGCTAAAGAAGTAAAACCTGGTTCTGAATTCCTTTAGACAACCTTTTTTCTCAGGGGCTTGATTTGTTAAATGCACTGAGCTGCGTCATCTCTCAGCTCTGGAATTAGCCAGGGTTCAACCTGAGGTTGGTGTGCCTCATGAAGAACCACTGCTCCATTAACTTTAACCTTCTGACCTGCCACACCTTAGCTTTTAGATAGGGAAAATAACTGCAAAATACAGTTTACTCTAACTTTATTACTTTGGTTAGAGAAAACAGAAAAGGCCTAAACTCTTTTAAACTACATGTATTTTAATAGTGCTCCTTGGGAGTGAATCAATTGGCCTCCATCAAATTATTTGGTGAAGGGGATCACAACTCCCAATTCACAGATACAAATGTGTGAGTGCCTTCCCACGTCAAGAGTAAACAGAATGAGGAGTTATTGAGTAAAGTGCTGAGCTTTATTTAGTTTTGCAAGCACTTTGGATCATCATCACACTTCTCTTGTGATTAGCACCAATGAAAATGTCCACACATCGATGCACGCATGTAAAGAGAATGATAACTCTTTATAAAGTGCACAGGGTGCGTGCACACACATGCACTCACACAAACACACTTACACATCGATACTGCACAGAAAACCACAGTGGCTGGGCCATGGAAAGGCGGATGTGCTTATGGTTTCAACAAATGGTACATGGCGAGGTGGGGATGAGCCTTTGTGCCCAAATTCTGTAAACCTCCCCACACGACATCCCCTTCCCCCTGACCCGAGTATGTCGCTTGAGGCTTCCAAAGAGGAGCCACCGAGCCGGCAGCGTCTGCACCGATGGGCGAGGAACAAAAGGTCAGGAGAAGAGCCAGAGGTCACGGTCATGTCGAGCCTGGGCGCTCTCTGGTCTGTAGACTGCTGAAGTGCGCCTCCCTCAGGACTCTGTTGATGTCGTCGTAAGAGACACTGCTGCCGTTGCCGTGGAAACCGTGCTGCATGGAGCTGGCAGAGTCTTCAGGCGTCGGGCTGAGGGAGTGCTGGGCGATGCAGTTGTTCTGGCTGTGTATGCACGGCCTGGTAGTGACCACTATTGCTCTCTCTGGACTACTGATCCCGTTACTGCTGTCACTGCTGGAAGACTGCAAACACAGAATAGAGAGGGGCCCCGAGGAGCAGCTTCATGAGTGGATGGAGAATCCTTAAATAAAACATTCAGTGCTTCTCCTAACTCTGGTGCATTGCATATGGACTACAGAGGCATGTATTTATATGCGGGATGTCAGGTTGTTCTCTTTATCCACAAATGTCAGACTCTATGCACGAAGACAGAGAATATGTAACCTTTGCATACTGATTCATCCTCTCCCAAAGGACAACTTTCATGAAATGCTTGACTGTGTAACGGTCTGGATGTGAACACACTTCAGTCTCACCTCTGAGTCCAAATCTGACACAAGCAGGCTGGGTCCCCCTCCCGACCTCTTGGCCTGTGAACTGAGCTGCTGGTCCTCCTCGCGGTCGCAGCTACGGTGTCGTTTCCTGTGCGAAAGCAGAAATGGACGCGGAGTGTTGTTAAATGCTGAGGTGAAGGTAAAAGTGGAGGCGATAGTGTGACAGAAATGATGCAGGGAGGGGGGAGGGAGATCGGAGGGAGGGAGGCAGACCGTCGAGAGACGAGAGAACATGAAGAGGAACCAAAAATAGCAACACACACACTAGCAGTTACGTGAATAGACATGTGGCACTCCCATTATGAGAAGGAAAATTAGGAACATAACTTCACTGGGATTTAGCAGGAGTTTAATCCAACATATAGCTACGGCATTGTTAGGCGGAACAGTCTAGATTAGTGTGCCATAGAAAGGAATGATCTGGACACCCTGCTGCAGTACAGCTGAGGTGTTTGATTGTAAATCCTGTGTGGAATGAAGGGGCTTCGTTAGGGTGGAAATGGTTACCTGTTGTCAGTCAGCATTTCTCCAGTCTTGTCGGGTGTGTTTTTGTTTAGGGGGGCTGGGCAACCAGAAAGGTCGATACCTCTTGTGGGCCGGGTTCAGATGCCTTTACTATGTCACAGCTCCACAACCAGTCCGTAGAAAATCAATTTGGCAAGCTTCCTCTCATCCCATCAGAATATAGTCAGGACGTGAGAGTTTACTTCCAGCCGGCTACAACACAAACCTCCGCTGAGGGTTACTTCAGCCCTGTCACTGCTCCGAGTCCAGCCCAACCTGCCGGCCAACCGACCATCCAACGCCCCGGCGATACCACAGCCTGCCTCTGGAAGCCTGAGAGCTAACCAGCTAACCAGCTAGCTGCTAGGAACTCTCGTTTACGCAGTGAAATCCCGAGGAGCTCCAGGCAGACAGCAAAGAGAGCCGGCTAGGCTAAGCTAGTGAACGTCGGCGCCGAAGCTAACTACTTAAGCTAACTGCACCGGAAAGTTCTTCCGCCTTCGTACTCCGTCCTCTCGCCGTTAGGTGGTGTCAGGACCTGACGACAGTCTCACGTTAGACAGTAAAACACGGGAAGTTAACAAACTACTACAGAGTAAAGTGGTCAGATGTAAGTCATTGATAGTCGGTGCGGTTTAGCTGAGCCATCGCAGCAGGTCCGTCTTCTTCGCTGCTGTTCGTCACTGTCGCCTGAAGCTCCGCCCCTCTGTTTACGTGACGTCACAGAGGAAACGACTTCCGGTGTCAACAACATGGCGAAGTTCTTCAATCTCCTCAGGGATGTTCTGTCATTTCCACCTTCTCTCCACATTAACGAGGTAATAAACGAACGACAATACAATTTTAATAGAATGGAAAGGATGTCGTTTGAAATGTCGACCGGAAGTTTTTACTGAATCGATGCTAGAAATGTCACAAGTTACTTCTGGCAGATTTCCACTTGAAGAGAAATGCACGTGTCTGTCCTGGCAGGTGCATTGATTTACCGTTTAAATATATCTACACACTCTGGTAATCTGGGTGGATAGTCTGTCATTTAATGCTGTTGTCACTCATTTACATTGTGGAGTAAGTGCTGCAGTGCACCGAGACCAACATTAATTGGTTAGTGTGATAATGATAATTCAGCTGCAGGATTTCCTGTTGGATCTGCACACTCATAAATGCCAGTTCTCTAAAATGACTCTTGATTATTTCATCAAGATCCTTGAATTATTTTGTGAGACATCAGTGAAAGGGTTGAACCGGCACCGACGTACTCCCCCTGATCCAGATCTGCACATATCTGTCATTCCATAGAGATCATGCCACACCCCTCTACAGAATTTCCTGGAATTAGGCTGAGTATTTTTTGCATAATCCTTCCCGATAATAAGAATCATAACCTCCTTGGCAGAGTCAATCATCGATATTTTTAATACCAAACTTTTATAGAACATTTCTTCAAGGCTTGTGAATTAGAGGTTCTCACTAATGAATTATTGGGATAAAAGATAGATGGTCCACCCCCAGCCACTTCTAATCTTAGATACAACCATTAATCACAGCTTCTGCAAGGTGGCCCCATATTTTCATATTGTGTGTAAATTCTGGAACCAATATTTTATTGTAGATTATAAACATAGGGTTCTATAATTTAATTTGTACATGCCCTCAATGTGCTGCGGTTAAAAGTTTTACAAATTTTGATTGATTTCTATCAAATATTTAGTCTACATATTATTTTACTGACATCTTACACATATACCTTTCCAGGGTGTATCCTTTCTTTTGCCCAATGTCAGTTTGGATTGGTTCCACCGCCCCAGGGAACCTGAAAGGGTAAGAGGGGTCGATAATGCATGGATGGATGGATTTTACACATTTGCTAGCATCCCACGATTTAGCTGCTGCAAATGGTATAATCGGGGTATTTGGATTCATAATTATGTATCAATAGATAGTCCTCGGGGACACTTAACTCAAACTCCAGCCAGAAATAAAATAAACAAAAATACGAAACAGCAAACCCATGTTGCAAATTTCACTTAGAATTCATCTTTATGTAAACGGTTTATTTCTGTGCCGCAGATGAAGGTGATCCAGCAGTCTGCAGAGACACTGCAAACAGCTTTGGTCTCTGATCGTCAGGACTTGGCCAAAATTTACAGCAAGTACACAAATGAAGAAAGGTGTCTTCTGCCAGGCCTTCTTCTATGGGTTTTATGTCAAGTTGCTGCCTGCCGTTACTGTTGCTGAAACGGGAAGCAACTCACACAACCTTCAGATCCTCACTGGTAAGTTAGGCAGTGTTGAAGTTAATGTGGTTGTGCTACCACTAGATGGTGCTAAAGTAAAATTCATACGATCCAGGAGAGATTTTATTACCTCATCCTCATTACTGTTTTTCAACTGTGCACAGGAGTGGATGTTTTCAGCTTCGCCAGGTATGACGACATCTTCTACAGAAGAGACTATGCAGATTGATTGAAAAAGCTTGGGGAATACTCTGTGTTTAATGGATATTACCCCCCCCCTCCCCCCATCTCCAGCACTCCTTCTCCTTCGGTCCTGCAGGGTTTCCAACAAACACGCTCTTCCACACACTTTTGAGTGGTCCTGCCAAATTTCACCTAGGTTAATCAGTAGGTTTAAAACACTCAATACTGCGGATTTAAAATGCCTCACTTCTGTGCTGTCTTTTTTTTATTGTGGAGTTACCAAAAAACCCCTAATGTGAAACATTTCTTTCCAGACAGTGACACACGAGATCGGCCACACGTCTGGAAAAAGGCATTGCCAGTGGTTGAGCTGCGTCATGCAGGGCTCTAACCATTTCGAGGAATCAGATCGCAGTCCTCTGGATTTTGTCTCATCTGCATTCGCAAGCTGAAGGTTTCAGTCGTCTTCAAAATAGCTGAAAGATACAAGGTAAAAAAAAACATAGAAAAAACAATTATATGTTAAAACCAGGTTCCTTAGTTTTCATTTAAATATTTTTACAGTGCATATTAAGATCCAGTAGTTTTCATCAGGTCACTTCATGAAAACAGTATAATAGTGTTTCCTGGTTATGACAGCACCGGTTCTACAGGTCCCAGGCTTCAGTTGACACTCTATTGTGGTAAAGTCTCACATATACAGAAGGTGCAGTCATGATACAAAAACATTACAAGTGGATCTGGTGGCTCACTAACTTGTTGCTGTTTTCCAAGACTTTGGACATGTTACCATGGTCTTAATTGATTAATGCACTTAATGGTTTGATTTACTGAATTCATTGAATGAATGCTTATGTGTTTATTAGGCCTTAATGCACTGGATGGAGGAGGATCAGAGATCAATATCCAGACCAGATGAGGCCTCTGTCTCTCAGTCTGCACTCTCCTGTCCCAAACCCACTGAAACATTTTCTTGCGTCTACACTTTGGCTCCACAGATGCCTAGACATACTGGGGAAAAAAAAAGAACTACAGTGTTTTCCAGTGGATCTGGAAACATTGGAGAGGATCGTGACATCAAAATGTATTTAGCCCGACACTTTCATGTGCAATATGCAGCAAACATGTGCTGCTTTTTGATATATAAACTGTAAAATCTCATTGTCGTGCAACAAATCTTCTTTATCACATTTTTGCAGTGAAAATGTCACATACACAAGAACAGTTTCTTCAAGGTAAAAGTTTACAAAAACCTACACACAACTCACAGGCTCAAAAGACTGTGTTTCATTAGTGTGAATGAACTCGTCATTACAAAAATAGTTTGTGTCGGACACAGCAAATGACAACAGTGCATTGTAAGACAGTTTGATTAAAAAAACTTATCACATATTCCTGAGGTTTATGCATTTTCTGTGCAACCCGTTGTTCCTTGCAGCTACATTTGCTTCAAAGTTTTTCTGGCGTTCATCAGGGTATTGATTACCAGCAGGTGATTTGTTTATTAGTGTTTAAAAATCGCTGCATCTTCTCTCTGGAAAATCTAAAACTAAAAGCACCTGTCATGGTCCATTCCTTTCAGAAATATTTAACACCTTCATCCATTAAAACAAGACAGTATCAAAATCGTACATACTTAAAGCTAATCTTAAAGCCACTTACTGTAATTGTAACAGTATTGACTGATTCAAAAACTGTTTGGTACTTTGCGGCACGATGGCCACCTTCATATTGTGATGTGAGGCTTCTGAAGATTCGCTGTCAGACACCAGATCTAAAGAGGTTTGTGTTTGACACTTCTTTTTATTTGTATTCGTGTCACTTCAGCACTCTGGCAGCGTAGTCTTTGAAAGCTCTTTTTCCAATATGGCTTGACCCTTTAATTATCCTCATCATCCGATATTGGCTCAAGCAAAGCGTATAACTTCCTGGTGTGTCCTGTGGCCCCTTGTGGTCAGAGTTGGCCCCTGCTTAAGAGCAGTCCTGAGGGCTGTCAGTTCTCTCCCGTTTATGCTCTTCGCTCTGTTCCTCTGACTCCTCCTCGAGTGCACATACGTCTTCAAGCTGTTTTGAGGTACTCTTCCTACAGAGGAATCCTCTCTTAGCAGGTTTGACCAAACCGAGGAACAGGGAACTCAGCGCCATGCCGGCTGCACACGAGTAGAAGGCCGAGCCGTAGTCGTTAGTCACGTCCACCAGCACACCTGCGGATAGAGGATGATACAAAAGGAAGCATTAATGGAGCAGTCCACTCAACCACTGTGTAATGTCTCTGACTGATATTATAAATAACACTGATGACATCACTGTAGCTGCTGTCAGACATGAACTGAAGGCATTTTCTGAACATTTTCCAGAGGGGCTGTCTGAGTCAGTTGCTCCAGACATTGTCTGTAACTTCTCCTGCCAGCTGTCTAGGGAAATGTCTTGAAAATGTTAGAATGAGCCCATGTGAGAATACAGGAGGAAAATGGCTGGAAAATTCGATGTGCTGTTAAACAAAAACATGTGATTTCTGCAGCACCACCCCTCCTCTGAATGGACATTTCCCTGTTGTTGTGAATGTGTCAGACAATCCCCTGCTGTGTTCCTCATACGTGAAAGGCAAACTCCAGATAAAGCCCACGCCCAATATGACAGACATTTTATTTTTTACACAGCCTAAAGTTCAGCCTTCACAGTTTGCAAGAAATAAGGTTTTCTTGGCAAGGAGGGCCTAATGAAAGATGCACTCAAGAGATTCAGAAGCTCGGCCAATAGTAACGACTAAAGGTTCATGCATGCTGTTCTCTTTTGACTGTTTTTAAGCTTGGTTAGCCTTTAGCGATCAGAAGATAAAAACCCATGGTAAAGTAGAACCTCAGTATCCTGGGAAACTTGTAATTAAGAGATAAGGCTAACCTGCAAGTGGGGGTCCCGCCAGCCCGGCGAAGCTTTGTATGAACACGTAGACACCGGCAGCCGAAGACATCCTCTCTATGCCGACGACATCGTCTTCAGCCAGTATGGGGATGTGGGTGCAAGCTAGTGTCCCCATAAAGAAGCCGTACACAGCACAGCACACAGCCAGCCCGTAGAACTCCTTGACCAGAGTAAATCCCACCAGATCTGCTGTCATCATGATGACACACAGCAAAAGAACCAGCAGCTTCCTCTTCCTGAACTGCTCTCGCGTCAGGATCCACCCAATGGAGAACCGGCCCAAGATTTCAGCCACGGCCATGGTGGAGAGCATGTAGGTGGCACGGTCCCGCTCCACGCCCCGACTCACGCTCAGCTCGATGATGTAGAGCTGAGGGGCGAAGAAGCCCAGCGTGGCAAACAGCCCGAACAGACAGTAGAGAATGAAGTTGCACTCTTTGAGGATGGAGAAATCTAGAAGTTTTGAATTCTTTGGAGGCGGCTTTTCTCCTCCCGATTCATCGTCCTCATCTTTCATCCTTTGTTTCTCAGGATCTGTGTAGTCTCTCTCCTCCTCGGCCTCAGCTTCTCTAATCCCTGCTTCACTGTTGTCCACATTTTCCTTCTCTGTGTCTGACGCTGCGTCTTTGTGCAGTAACGTCTTCTCCTCTGCGCTGCCGTTATCTCCACCAAATAGAGAATCAACACAATGTACACCGGAGTCTCCGGTGCTTACGGAGCCTCCTGTCAACTCCTTGTCCAGACTGTATGAAGCACTTGTTGCATGTGAGATCTTGTTTGTTATAGAGTCCTCTGGGTTTGTGCCCTTCAAGATCTCCTTATCGCTGAGGTCTTCCAGTTCCTTTGGGGCTGCTCCGTCAGTCTCTTTCTTGTGGGACGCTCCGGGCTGAATAATGATTGGCCGAAGAAGAACACCGCAGATAATGATGGTGCTTTGCAACGCTCCGATCACTACCATGGTGTGTCGCCAGCCAATTTGGTCCTTCAGTGCAGAAAAGGCTAAAAATCAAGAAGAGAGTATTCATCAGTGAGAGAGATTAATTAAACTAATTTTAGTATTTTAGTATTATAATGACCTGAAACAAAACCCTCCAGAAAGCCTTTTTCTATGTTACCTGAAAGACGATAGAACTTTTCCTACATGCATGGAAGGGAAGAATGAGAATTGATGGCCATGTACAACCTCACCACTAGAGGGCCCTGAATACTACACAGAGAAGTGACCCTTTAATATCTTTAGTATCTATTCACAAAGCACTTCTCAAAGAATCTACAGGCCCCTGTCAGAGGATCTCAGAGTGCCAGCAGGATTGTATGAGGATAAAAGATCCAAAATATACTAATGGGTCCATCCATTAAGTGCTTTGTAAGTAATTATAAGAAAGTGAAAATCTAGCATGGATGGACCTTGGGTGTGTTGGCTAATGTGTTGGCCAATGTGTTAGTCTGGGGCTCTCCTATAGACTGGGTGACTGTTTATAATGTTTCACAAACAGGAGCAAAAAGTGTATTTGTTGGGGACTTTTTTCAGCTGCATTCTTGTGAGTATTTACTGCAGTGTGACAGACTATGTGGGATTGACTTAAAATAAACTACCGCAGCCATGTTCATGCTTAGGAAGAAACATGACAGCCGATGCAATAGGATGTGTGAGGGATGTGTTTGACAACAATGGAGCTTTGTAGCCTTGAGAAACAAGTCCAGCTTTGACTTGTTGATATCTGAGTCTCTTTTTGTGCCAAGAGGGAAACCATATGATGGATATATATTTTAAGATAGCGCGAAGACTACTTCTCCTTTTCTATCTGAGAAATGTGTTTTAAAATGCATGGTTATCCACTTGCACTCACCTGGCGCCAGGGCAAACATGGACAGGGACTCTCCTGTGGACGCTACAGCTGTGACCAGAGACCGTCGACGGGAGAAGTACTGGGACAGGATGGTCACAGTGGGCAAGAAGGTCAGACAGTAGCCCAGACCTGCACAGTGGAAAAGATGCAAGTGTTTAAGAGCACCTTTAAGTTAAGGATCATAGATGGAGACAAAAGGAGCAAGAAAGCGATTCAATACCTGCAACTAAACCATACGTCAAGTACATTTGGTTGATGGAGCTGGTGAAGCTGGTGGCAATGGTACCCGCGGAAATGAGCAATCCTCCAATCATGACGACAGGTTGGAAGCCTAAGCGGCTCGTCAACACAGAGGAGAGAGGACCTGAGGACCGACAGGGGTCACAGGTCTGTTTAGAGTCGACAGCAAAACAGTGATTCTCATAACGTCATCATCATTTCAGCCTTGACCCAGTTTTTGTGTCCTTGTATCAACTGCACTCACCGTTGAAGGCCATGACAAAGACGCAGATGGAGACAATCCAGGAGACTCGACTGTTGGTCTCCCCGAACTCCTCCATCAGGTCCTGGAGAAAGATGCCGAAGCTCTTGATGGTACCGTAGGTGAAAACCTCCACCACGAAGAAGGCCACAGCCACCATCCATCCCCAACCTCCATCGGGAGCCTCTGGGTACACGTTGGGCCCCAAGAAGCGCGGCACCTTGGTGCCACACTGTACCATGACTGGAAAAACAAAAAGGCAGTTTAAGTGACTGGTATAGTTTATGAAAATGTCGAATATAAACTTTAAGAACTTGTAGTTGGACCTTTGGCCTCACACTAACAATGAGTGTCTACAAATTAAAACAATATTTCCATATGTAAACAGGTTGGAAAGAAAAATTTGAATACATTCATGACAGACCTATTGGATAACCATCTCACCACAGGTCCGATTGAACTAAAAACCAGAATGGGTCTCAGTAGAGCCCATAACAACAAAAAAACAAATACACAAGCTCCGGCATCAACAGAGCTGTGTACGCCTCCGACCTGTCCGCAGCACACGAGTCAGCTTCAGGTGAGTCGGGCGGCCTATTCTGCTGATTTCATTTTAACTTCCTTGCTTATTTCCCTCCCTATTTTTATCAGCTAGTTTTAAAAAAGAAGAGATGCATCCTTTCCAAGCCACTGTTTTGTGCACAAACAGTGTCTGTGCTGTAACTGAAGATGGTTATGGTAGAGGTTGAAGTTCAGTCTATCTGGCTGATACAAACAACTTAGGAAGATAGTTGCTAAGGTGTAGAGGTGTAGATCATGATAATCTCCTTTTAGGAAGGAGTGTGACGAATTAATTGGAGTGAAATGTTACATAACTTTGGTTACAGTTTACCTTTGTAGTCTCTAACACTATGCAGTTGTCCAGGTGCTGTTGTCTATATTGTTTTTGTTTGACCTCATACTTGTTCAGATTAGACTCTTACTTGTACAATACCCTCGCACTCATAAGCTGTACTAGTATGTTGAACTGATTTCCCTGATTCCAGCTACTGACTTCACACCCACTCAAAGAAAAATTACTATGCTTATTGACACCTGCTGTAAAGTTTACAGTGGTACAAATATAGCTGGTTTAGACAAATACCTGTGTACAGTGTGTAGATGTACGATTTAAATTGAGCTAGCATTCATTTTTAGAACTCGTGTTAAACTACAACACGATACATCTTCACAATGCAGCACAAGACACAATGGATCATTTTCTACAAACAATGAATTTACAAAGTAAAAAACAACTACTTTTTTTTAACTTTTCATTTGCATTATTAGTAGTAGTTTACTTCCATAAAAACCATTATTCCATCACGATCACATTGACTTATCATTGCTAATTTATATGTATTTTATTGATCAAGTTAAAGGAGTGGTCATATTGATAAGTGTGGGGGACGTTTCTTTTGTTTATGTATCTTACAACAGACGAAAAATTAATTTCAAATGTTAAATTTTATAATTTAATCGATTATATCAGTTTTTCATTTCATTCATTCACTTTCATATGAACGATCGATATCACATGACTAAGTGGTAACTTAACGCGTTACTTACTTAGTTGTGTGAATCCACCGAAAAAAGAAAAAACATTAGAAATGTTACATTCGATCGAGGTATCGATTCACGTGAGAGGAGCGGTCTTCCTGACATGTCGGAGCTGTGTCCTGCGGCTGACGCAACGCTCTGGGAGACCGGCGGCTCGCGGGCTCGGTGCGACTCAAACAACGGGTGGACCTGTGTGAGTACTCCCGGTTCGTGTTATCCAGACGTGTCGGTTAGGAACGAGCCGAGCGGAGCAGCGGGTCTCACCTGTGCAGCGCCTCTCTCTCTCTCTCTCTCGCTCTGTCTCTTGTTTCCTCTTCGCTCGCCTCGCGCTCCTGGGAACCGGATGGTCTGGTGTCTCGCGCGCGCGCTGCTGCAATGAGCGGCAGCGGGTTTTTTACCAGGTTTTACGCGCAGTCATGTTGTCGCGTGCCGGTTGTCCACAAACATCCGCACACATGGAGACAGACGGGGACGCGCACGGAGATGCCCCCTGGGGCCGGTCTCGAGGACACCCCCCAACCCTCCCCCCTCTGAGGTGGGGGAGGACAGAGGGTCGAAAGATCTGGTTCCAGCCAGTTCTTCCGCTCCTCCACGTGCGTCTGCAGATTCCCCACAGCCCCCCCTGCTACCGTGAGGGGTCCACGCACACGCACAAACACACGCACACACACAGAGAAACACACACAATCAGGCCTTTGTGTGAGGAAAACTTTGTGATTGAGCGTCAAGCTAGAAACAGTTTTCAGTTTTCGATTATTTACCGTCTAAAATATGTTTATTTATTCAAAAGTCACAATTTCTCCATGTTCCTATTTTACGTCATTTACTTTCAACAAATATCAATACTACAAAAGTTCAAATCCATGTAATGCTGATTGTGTCAGAGCAGCTAGGAGAAGAAAAAGTATTTTATCAAGCATTTGTCAGTCTCTGTCCGTAAAGAAGAGTTTAAAATCAAGAATTTCACTCAAGCACAAAATCAGTTTTTACGCATTTAAAAGAAAGAATACTGTGGTATTCATTGTGATAATTATCCATATCAAACGACTTGAGAAATGTAATCTTGAACTTTTTGCCATATCACAAATTTGTTGTCTTTTAAAGTTATCTCAGATCAAGTAAATCTTGAGGTGATATTCCAGCGCAAAGATAAGTGTTTATTGTCCAAATCTCTGACTCCACAGCCTCCCCACTAAAGATTCCATCACTGCGACTGTCTATCTGTGTAAAATGACCATGGCCTCACGAAAACTCTCAGATTGAATCAGTGAAACATTAACTTTCATTTTAGAATGGGGGGGGGTTTGATCAATATTTACACTTGATGAAGAGGAGATTGGGTTGGAGCCATGTTTTCTGTTTACAAGGCATTTTTAAAGAAAGTTGGTTTACCACTGAAATGTGGCCAAATAGTTCAGCTCCCCCTATTTCAAGGAACACAATCTAAGTAATGTATTTTTGAATAAAAGGTATTTAGAGGTCAAATTGAATGTGTGCTAGTTTTTCAGAACATCTTATGTACGAGAACTAACCGATATCGCTCAGTCAATTTCACTGACCACCCCTAACAAACACAATAACTTGTAAAGTATGTTTTATCATCCTGCAACCTTACAAATTCATCTTGTTGGACATTTCGCAAGATCATACAACACCTGTCCAGCTCACATAAATAGCATCGTGTTGCAACCTGTGTATTTAACAGAGATTTGTTTTCGTGGCTTTAAAAAGCACGGAATGTACGGTTGCAATGCTGGTCCAGAAAAACAACCGGCACATCAGCGTTTTCCATATGTTTACTGTACATTATAAATGGAGCTACTTGGTGAGGTAAATAATGTCGTCATTCAGCTACAAGCCACTCTTTCACATCATGTGAACTCATTTGGTCACAGTGTCAACAAAAACATCGACCCCAAATGAGTCCTTTCCCTTAATGTGTTTTAAATATGGTGAGTAAGTTCAGCTCAGTTCTGACTTTGTGTTTATTGTATGCAGTCCCACTCCCAGTGTGTTTATATGCTAAGTATTTGTTTTTTAAATGACACCTATGTAACACTTGGCAGGTTTTGACCCAAAATGGCCAAGTCTTTCGCCCCGTTTCTTCTGACTGGGACGCTGCTGTGTGGGCTGCTGCTCCACTCTGTGTCCCAACCTGGAGCCAGGGTCGATAATCCCAGTGAGCGGCCCAATTTCATCATCATAGTGGCAGATGATATCGGCTGGGGTGACCTGGATGCTAACCAGCCTGAGGCGAGGGCAAACAACACGCCTTACCTCAACCTGATGGCAGAGCAGGGACTAAAGTAGAGAAATTAATACTTAATATAATTCCTGTTCTCTAGCACTAAATACCATGTGATGTCATCAGTGTGTTGTGTAAATCTACATTCATTTATCCAATTTAGTAAAAGCAAGAAGCTGTTTGTGTTTTAAGATATTTCAGTCTGTGACAGGGTGGATATAGACTGCATCATTATAGGATATTTATAAGACACCTAGGTGTTCAATAAGCTTAAATAATAAGTTTGATCCACAATTTCTCCTTCTGTGATTTCTCTGTAAAAATTCACATTATTTTAATACAGATTAACAGACTTCCATTCCCCGGCCTCAACCTGCTCCCCATCCCGTGCTGCCATCCTGACAGGCCGTTACGGCCTAAGAAACGGAGTGACGCACAACTTCGCCGTGGGCTCTGTGGCCGGTCTGCCCCTCTCTGAAGTCACGTTGCCCCAGCTGCTGCAGGAAGCGGGATATTACACCTCCATGATCGGGAAATGGCATCTGGGCCACAACGGACCATACGGTCCAACTCACAGAGGTAAGGGCAAGCTTGACCTTTCCGCCACTAATCTGTGAAGACCTGGCTGAACGTCACAGCCTCAGATCCGGCAGGGATTTGTCAAAGAGGTTTTGGGGTTGAAAGAAAACATTCATCCTTTCAAGTGAAAGCATAGAGATTGATTTCAGGTTTTGATTCTGTGCAGGAATGGATGATAAAAATAGATTAAATTGAATGGTCTTGTAGGTAATTTGTTAAGCTACAGTAGAAACAAGGATGCTTTTGTCAACACAAAGGTGAGATTGATACTGATATGGTGTCATTCATGAAGAGTAAATTGATTGTGTATGGGTTAAAGTAGATTGATGTATTTATAGAGCTCTCTCCTGTCTTATCGACCTCTCAAATCGCTTTAAAGTACAAACAATATCCACCTATTCACACACATATTCATACAGAGCCATTTCAATTGAGCATTTAATTCTAAAATATATATGACACACACTCGGACATACTTAATTTTAGGCTGCGCTGCATCTTTCCAGTTCATAGCTAAAACTCTTTCCTATCGAGTGTGAGCTGGTGTCTTGTGAGACGCTACATTTCCACTGGACCCTTCAACTTTAGCTGACTCAACATCCCCCTTGGTCCCTTTTCCAGCACTCAGGGGCATGGTCGTTATAACAGGGTCACAGCAGTTGGGACTCTGAAGAGGGATTGTGTGGAGCCACCGCAGAAATACGTTATGCCCTCAAAGTGAAGTCATGTCCTCAGGGGATGTTTTGCAAAGGCACCATTCCGCAGTGTGATGTTAAAGTCAACCAGGAGTAACACAAAGTGATATCCTTGTGCAACACACTACCAGCACATATCGTCCTTTAAAACTGACCTGTTGGGTTGGGTCCTATCTTTCACTTTCTTATTCACTGTCCTTACAGCTATTTGGCTGTGATGGAAATTAATTACCACCAGCTTTTATATTGTAATAATTAAACAAAATTATTCACCTTCAATCAGTGGCAGATCTAGGATTTCTCTTAATTGGGGGCCATAATGGCTTTTTGATCAACAAAAAGCCAGTGCGGTTGCAAGGGTTAATGGATGAGCACACAGTGTACAGGATGAAACCCTTGTGTATTGAATTTGTGTGACACAACAGAAACACTTGCAGCATTTCCTTTTGTCTCCCCGGACAGGTTTTGACTCCTACTTAGGTATTCCATACAGTAATGACATGGGCTGCACTGACCTACCAGGATATAACCTGCCCCAGTGCCCCCCCTGTGACACATCTGGACCTCAAGTGCTCAGGTGTGGCTCTGCACTCCAACTTGACACTCCCACATAAAGCTGGAAGTAGTTTGACTGACGGAGGTTGTTTTGTTAGACATTTAAATGAACATTTTTTTCTGCACAATTCAAACCAGGGTTAATCCTGGATTTTCAGGGTTACGACTACTGACCAATCACATCACTGGAAAACCAGACCGATTACTCCTACTGGATCCTGACAGGGACCAAATACTTTCAAAAACTTTTCTTCATCTGCGTTTGTTCATAAAAAAGCAAAAATACGATATCATTATTGGGACTTAACTCGAAATTATTTTGAGTACTTTTTCCTATTCTAGTTATGTTATTATAACGTGTATATATACTACATATTACTTTTTATCTCGTCATCTGGTTTTTCATCAGTGCTTTCAAGCAACTAGTCTTTCAACTTACGTTTTGTGTGTCAGGGTTGCAGGGCATTACCCGAGGGTCCATTTGCCAGGGCATTACCCGAGGGTCTAGTTGCCAGGGCATTACCCAACGTTGCCGGTGGCAGGATATTATGTGAGGCTCCGGGTGACAAACACTGGTAAATTGTCCCTGTATGAGATATAATAGAGGAAGCATCAATTCCCAGTGTGGAGATGATGAGAAACTGAACATTGAAAATCTCAGCAGCCTTTGTAGAGTTACAGTTTGTGATCACCATAGGTCCCACATTGTGACAAAGTATCCAAGTGTGCGTCCCCGTCATTCCCATCAACATAGTGTGACAAAGGTGTTCCATTTCACCAAAAACCCTATTAGCCTGTCACAAACTTTCTAATACCAAGCTAGGTTAGTAGTGCTGTGGCTGTTAGAATAAAGGTTTGAACTTTATTATTAATCACTTAACTTTTTATATGAATTAATCAGTATGTTAGAAAGCAAATAAAATGCTCTATGGTGAAATACGTTTCAAATGTCAAATGCCAGTAGAGAAGAAGACATCAATTTTTGTTGGTTATTACATAATGCACCATATTATTACATTTCCTTTAAAAAAAGTGCAACCCGTGCATTTTTCTAATAAGTAAGTAAGTATTACATAATGCAGGTGTTATCACACAATGAAGGGAAAATGTATAACATTTTTAAGGTTGATTACATAATATGTTGTTATTACATAATGTAGTGTTATCAGTCAAGCCCAGAATTAAGCCTGAAGTTCTGGTTAACCACAAACCCGACTGTTTTGGACAGGTCCCTGCTTGAATTCTTTCAAGCACCTACAGACTCTTCGAACAAAGTATCACATGCTTCCTTTAGGATTGTAAACCCCCACACCTCCAAATCATTATGTTGTTATGTTCTAGGTTGAAGAGAAGGGTGCATGAAGGCTGTTATTCCCAAGTGGGCCTTCCTCTGATCGAAAACCGCAGTATAGTGGAGCAGCCGCTCGACCTATGGACACTAACGGAACGATACAAATCTGCTGCAACCAGGATTATACAAAATGCAAGGTACAATACAGCAGGCAATATATATTGTCTCTAGTATGTCACAGTGTGTGTGTGTGTGTGCTTGTAGCAGAGAACCCCAAATGCAGTTGCACAAACAGACCATGATGCCGTTTTATTTTAATGAAGAAAACTTACAGTGAGCTGGGTAGATGACCAGGCAGACGAGTTGAAAGACACCATGCAGGGGAGCAAACAGGGAACATCACTGACAACAAGAGTCAACAATCTGTCAAAGACTGCAGGGCGATAATAAAAGATGCAGGGTTGATTTGGGTAGAGAAACTGGTTTGTGTGTATGGGCGGGGCAGGACAGGTGGGTACATGGAGGAAAGTGTGAGGACATCTGGTGGGTGAGTACAGGAAGGCAGGTGTCGGGAGATGAGGGGAGGCTGGAGACGCGGAGCAAAGGGCAGCAGAAGCCCTGTGTTTGATCATAACTCGGCCACACCTCCAGAATACATAACATAAACATTAAGATGGATTTACTGATTCTAATTGTGCAGGCAAACAGGTCCTCAAGGCAGGGCTGGGCATGGTGAGTTAATTTAGATGACACCATTCGTACTCAAGGCAAGGCAAAAGGCAATGTGCTTTGTAGAGGCACAGGAATACATTAGAAATAAGACATACGTATAAAGTAATACTACATTTAAAGGACAACAAAACAGACATAAATAGCCCCAAATTGCACATACTCATAGGATTAGATCCTTATTTCATGGGAAATTGGTGCAAGTGTAAAAAAAAACACAATATCATGTTAAAGAAAGTGAAAAACAATATCCCTTAATCCGGGTCAGCATTTATTGGATTCTTTCTTGGCCCATGTCCCTATCCTTCCACCAAATCGAATTGAAATCCATTCATTAGTCTTTGTGTAATCCTTCATTCATATATAAACTGGCAGTTTTAACAGACCCAAAGTCATAATCAAAAACAAGCTTCGTGTTCAGTGGTGGAAATTCTGATACATCCATTCACTGACTTCTTCAATGCTCTAATTCAGAAGATGTGAGGCAGTTCAATCATGTGGTTGAAATGTAATGTAGAGATGAGTCATCTGCAAAAGTATGATCATAGATGTTATGGTATTCCATAATCTGAGTCATTGGAGCATGATGGTGTTGAATCAAAGAGGTCAGAGAATGGACCCTTGAGGAACTCCAACACAGAGAGTAAACTTCTGTATCGGCCGTGTTGTTCTTTTTACTCAGCAGCCAGTGAAACCTGGTCTGTCAAGTGCTTCTGCTTCTCTTTCTAGAGGGGGTGTGAAATATGAGAACTGAAAGTAATGAATGATAGCCAAGAAGAGACTGCTGAGAAAGTCAAACATAGGAAGAGACACACACACACACTCACACCCTGTTAATGTATTTTGAAGAAGTTCCCTGCACTGTTGTTTCCCATGTCAACTGAAAATTGGTAACCTGATCACAGCAGGACCAAAGCTACTTTATTCCTAGAGGCTATAATACTACAAGTAAAGGTCAAGGTCAGTGTCCCCTATTCTCAACTCTATGTTCCATTACCTTCCACACCATAATAATAATATACATATATTCTGGTCTGTGGCTGTTTCTTTACAGTAGCAGATCTTGAGTCATCACTACTTCAGTTTGCCTGTGTTGGGTTTGTAGTTGTTTTTGCCAAAATATTACCTGCGGACAAACTCATTTGTACAGTTGCACCAAACTACAGTTAACTGCCTTTCACATGCACGGGTACGACCACGAGCTGGGAAATGATCGAGCACTGCAGGGCGTTAGTTTAACCACCAATCAGGATGTCCACCTTTGTCACAATGAAGTCATATATCACACTTTAGTTCCAATTATAGCATTTTTGCAATATTTAATGGTGCTTAGTGTTTTTTAGCTATTACACATGAGTTGCTTATACTGTAACTTGGCTACACAGGGTGGTGTCAGTTTTTTCTGGGGAATTGTTGTTGCAAAAAAGATAAAATAATATCAGCTGGATTCAGTAGCGTATGAAACCTGGGATAATAAGCTGCCTGAGCTAACCAGTTTATCAGCCTATCTTGTATTCCTTATGACACCTTAATAACGAACACTTCAATAAATTAGCTCTGTGACATCTACGATCACTTCCTTTGTGAAGGTGTCGTTGATTTTAAATGTACTTTGGTTTTAGTTTGGCCCATGTCCCATCCACTGAAATGGAGGAGGTAGGGTGTATGACCAATACTGCTCCTAGCCACTAAGGGGCATTACCAATCATTTGGCTTCACATTTTGGGAACTGTCATGTCGTCCATTTTTATATAGTCTCTGAGAATGAGACATACAAAGAAAAACAACATATGCTTTAACCTTTAAAGTAGGTAATCTTATGGTGCTGCTACAAGTCAGAACGTCTTTAAATCAAGAGCATGTTCTGTCATAAGCATTTGTCCATATAAACTTTGTGACACTTTATTAATTGTCTCTTCAGGGAGCGCCGGCAGCCCTATCTGCTATATATAGCTTTGGCTCACATGCACGTTCCGCTGGCTCCTCCACTCCCTCCAGACACCACCACCACAGCTAACCACCCGAATGACAACACAGTATACAGTGCCAGTCTGCGAGAGATGGACAGCCTGGTGGGGGCAGTGAAGAGCACTTCGGATGACACAGACAAGAACAACACGCTCATCTTGTTTACTGGTGAGTCCAGTGGATGAGGTGTGTCTGTACTTTGACACTGCTATTGTAACTGTTATTGAAGAAATGTCATGTGTGTGTGTGTTTCTAGGTGACAATGGTCCTTGGGAACAGAAGTGCCAGTACGCAGGAAGTGTGGGACCTTTCAAAGGAAAGTGGCAGACCAGCAGAGGTATAGAAATATAGTTTATAATAAAGCATGCTAAGTAGTTTGATAATAAGTTAACTGGTTTTAATATCTGGTGGAATAAGTTCTCACATCCTTTTCTTAAGTAGTATTATAATTACAGTTGTATAAGGACACAATGAATTGGCCTAAGGGTAGTAAGAAGGACAACTGATCTGACAGTTGCTCTATATGAATTAATGATTTAAAGATTATTAACCTATTGAAAATGTTGTGGAAATGTTGGGAGATGGTTAAAGTAAATAAAAAAGTACCATTAGAGGAAATAAAATCAAGACGGCAGCAGGAATAGATTAGGAATAGACATTTGAAAAAAGTGTAAATTGTAATTGGATGAGAAGTCAGCTGCTGCACAGCATATGCTGTGAATCCTCATATTCCTACCCTGATCTTTTTCCTGCGTGTGAGGTGGGGGCTCGGCTAAGCGGACCACCTGGGAGGGAGGTCACAGGGTGCCGACAGTGGCCTATTGGCCTGGAAAGATCCCTGCAAACACCACCAGCTCTGCCCTGCTCAGGTGCTTTTATTTATTTTACCAATACTCAGAGACTCAAATACCTCAAATACTTATTTCTCTTCTTGTCTTTGTTTCCAGTGGGATGGACATCTTCCCAACTCTTCTGTCTCTGGCGGGGGTAAAACCTCCAGCAGACAGACCTTACGATGGCATCGACGCAACAAATATCCTCCTGCAAGGTGAACACAGAGGTCATGAGGTAAGATCTCATTTTTCTCTTGCCTAACGCAATCTGTGATTGGCTCCAGCCCTGCCTCAGGACCCTGACAGGATAATTGATCTAGCTAATGGATGGATGTTTTTTTACTTTGGTTTATTAAAACTCCGCCAAGGGGGTTATGTTTTGGGTCCTGTCCCTTAACCTGGATTTTGATGAATTGGGGAGATAATGGGACTTGTTTTTTCTCTTTCTTTAGTATTGCAAGCTATATTTTTTTTAACTTTCCCAAATTTTCCAAAGAATAAATCCTAGATTGTGATAAGAAATATCAGGCATATTCAGAGGATTCATGAGTGTGTACAATTTGGCGCAGCTTGATGAATTGAAGGGGACTGTCGGCCCTTGGCGGACGTACTAACTGAGTGACATTATAGATTTTTTCAATGGAGACGTGCATTAGGATCTCGCTGCACACATTAAGTTCCTCTCTCCTGTTTTTGTGTAGTTTCTTTTCCACCCTAACAGTGGCGCTGCAGGGAGGTTTGGTGACCTGCAGACAGTTCGATCAGGGAAATACAAAGCGTTCTACATCACAGGTCAGAGGCGTTAACCACACTAAGCGCTGAACCTGTCCCAGTTGTTTTCCAAAAATGAGAAAAATGTGACACATGAGGAAAAGTATCATAACAAACATCTCTGTCCCATCACAGGTGCAGCAAAGGCATGTGGGGGTGCAACAGGGAGCCAACAGCTCCATGACCCACCATTGATATTTGACTTAGAGCGTGACGAGGCAGAGGAAACACCCCTGGACGCCAGGACACCTGAATACCGGGCGGCAGCAGAGAGGATCGCCCGTGGGAGGGAGGAGCTGTTGTGGGACATAGCCACCGACGGGTCAGTGTCTGCAGCCGACTACAGCACTGACCAATCGGCAGCACCCTGCTGTGACCCGGGTCAGGCTGTCTGTCGCTGCCACCCGCCTGGCCAAGGACGAGAACTCCCCCACAGACAGAGAAGCACAGATGTGAGCCCTCTACATGTGGGGACAAATATCAGCTCTCGGGATGTGCTCGGCTGTTTGTTTGTAGAATGAGCTTTTTGGGAGGTTCAATGTGCAGATGCAGCAGGAGACGTGTAAACAAGCCAACAGAGCAAATAGACGAACTCTGGCCTGTGATTGGCCGGGTGGCGGAGAAAAGGTCCGGGTTAGGTAGGTCATCCATAGGGTCAATCATTTGATCTATCAAAACATGAAACAGTTCAGACGTGCTACAGTCAACGGGTCATATTGTTGCAATGTTAATCATTAGAAAGCCACACTGTTTGTTTAACAATGGACTTTGCATGCTACAAATATATGCATTTGTTTTTTGGGGGTATTTGACGAGATTTAATTGGCAATTTAATATCATCACAACTTAATAAATGTTTCTTTTAACAAACCATAACGAGACAGTGTGGAGGTTGAATCATTGCTCAGCTTTAATGAGTCTCTGTGGTAAATGTCCAGAACTGAACAGCTCAATGCAGCAGAAAGGTGTCCTAACAGTGCCACCTTTTGTCAACTAATTGTAATACCATGTTACTTATTACAACAGTACTATATATAAATGTTATATATACACATTATACACACAGTAAAAATCCTCAATATATATGTATGCATGGTAGGTCTATGCATTGATGTGTAATACTTCAAAATGTTTTGCAAAAGAATATTTAATACAAAGTAAAAATGAGTTGGACTTCATGTTGACATACTATTCAGCATCGTGTCTTGAATTAAAAATAAGGTCTTGAGGATATCACTGAAATCCACAGACGTGCACGTTTTTCGTCAGTGGCTGCTCTTCGTCAAGTTTTTTCCAGTCGACCTCCACAGAGCCGACGCCTACACATGTATCATCAGGCTACCGCAATAGTTTTAAGTCTTGTCTGTCGCTACCATAACTAGCATCTGCAAGTCATACAATACTTACTTCACGTATCAGGGTTTAAATAGTGTGTCCCGCTATCAGCATCTTTTTTTCACTATCTCTCTCTCTCTCTTTCTCTCTCTCTGTCTCTCGAGGTGTGACTCATGTAATGCCCGTCAAAAAGCTCCAAACGTCTTGCGGCCTGATTGACAAAAAAATGCCCTGATGACAGATATTGAAATGTTGAGGAGTTGTAAGTGAAAAAAAAATACAAAAAAAGATACATTGCTTTTTTTGTTTGATTATTGTTTATAGCACTTGTAAGAAGCTTCTAAAGTGACTTTAGTATCCCGCAAAAGATGTGAGTGTGACCCGGATTTTATATTCTGCTGGACCAATCACATGCTCAGCTGGTTGCTACCATGATAATATGATGTCACTGTGATGTCAGGTCCTTATTTAAAGAGGGAACGAGGGATGAGAGAGCAGTTTTTTTTATGGCGGAATATGGGAGCTAACACTGGGACTTCTCAGACCGGCTTTTTATCTGTTTCAGCAAAAAGCTTGAAATGTTCTGACCGGTTATTTCAAATATACCTTACAAAAGCGAGAGGGATGCAGATTTGACCCAAGGCCAGCAGAGGTACATGTGGGATGTGGGGTCAACAATATCTCAACACGTCAGATATATGTTTGAAGTTTTCCAGCCTCCATCCATGCTCCAAGCAAGTTGAGTCGGACTGTTCGCAGGGATGGGAGGGTTCATTGTGGGGTGGGGGGGGGGTTTGGTCAGTTACTCTGGTTGCCGACTGGGGGAAACTCATTCTCATCATCCAGACAGACGGGGCTCTCGGCGAATTCATGCTCCGGGATGACGTCGCCTTTCTGGGCTCCACCATCTTCAGAGTAACCTGAGGAGGAGAGGAGAGGAGGCAGCATAGGGGTTCATATGTAGCTTATAAAAATTAATCAATCAGACTCTCACCGCGATCATAGGGTTTTCATGTCTTTTCTCTGCTTCACACGTGAACATTATTAAATAAACAAATTGTACTTTTCATATCTTAAAGCCATTTATATTATTTTAAATCCCAGTAAGTTCCACATCCCACCATCCGTTATGGACCATTTAAAGATCAAATTAAATCAAAACACAAATTTTCTGAAAATATTTGTTATATAACTTCTGACTTAAAAATCTGACTTAAGAGCTCTTTTGTTTAGGATTTTACTTTTAGTAGTTCTGTTATTTCTGACCAATTGTTATGTATCTAGTTTCGGAGGCCAGTGTTGCATGGCCGGTGGTAACCTACCCATGAGAGTGGTGGCGGAGGGTGGGGTTGAAGGGAGTGCCACAGTGGCAGCGTATGATTGGCTGGCTGGTTGGGGAGGGACATCCTCCGTGTTGTCCTCTTCGCTCTGTTCCACCTGCTCCTCGCCGGAGTCAAACAGCCTGCGGGAACACAGCGGACTGAGACACGACAACAACACAACGCCCAGACACGGTGATGATATTACATAAACACAAGATCAGACTCATAAGGTGGAAACTGGAAATCCACTGAAAGAAAGTGTCCCACTGTCTCACATTTACACACAATGGATTTTTCTAATTTGTCCTATTTAAATGTTGTTGGCTCATAATAAGTAATAAGTAGCGAATTTCCGATAATTTACATGAACTTTCATCTTCCTCTGCATCTTCTACATGTATGGACACTCTTTTATCTCCCAGAGATTTTGTATACTTCCAGTTTCACGGCAACTTGCTTGCCATACATTTTCTGGACATTTTCAAGCTGTATTTTCTCCTGTGCTCACTCTGACATTTTGCTGACATTTTTTTACGAACCGTGAAATGTTAGCAACTGGCTCAAACATTTGCGTGCTCTCATATGGCCCCTCTGGAAAACTTCAGCCTAAGTTTGAAAGCAGCTTTAGAGTAATGAGGAACTCCTAACTTCAATAATTTTAACATTACATTTACACACATTTACACACACCCACCTGTGTCTTTGGACAAGGACACACTCGCCCCCGTCCTGGGGATCCACATTATAGATGTAGAGAAATCCGTCCGAGGACGCCACCAGCAGGCGAGGGAGCTTCTGAATCCTGACGAACGAAACACACACGAGATGTCAATGACCCTACACGTTCATACACCTTTTAACAAACTCCCCTCTCTGCTCCCTTCTCTTACGTGGCCAGGGCACAGATGTTCTTCAGGCCGAACATGTTGAGTCGTACAGTGGCAAAGGCTCTGTCCTGATGCATCATGTCCGACACCTGAGCAGGCAAATAGGTGCTGGCTGCTGTGAACATTTTACCCATATACGCTGACCATGTAGGAGACTCCTCATCTTGACTGGAAGGAAAACAGAAGAGTCATGATTAAAGATTTAAAGAAAATAGCATTTCAAGATCATTAAATCACCACAGGATCTTTTTTCTGTGAGTTTTAGATATTAAGGCACTTTTAGTTGAAAACCTGTTACATTGCTTTACATCAGAGATACAGCAGGTGGTGCTGGTCTTTCAGTTGTCCTTCGATGAACCATGCAAGGGTCAGAAAAGGACAAACAGGCTTCTGATACAAGGAATCGTGTCATCGCAAGTTGTTTTGCAAAAAAAGCACATGCAAAAGGAATGTTATGTAATTTTCAGATTTGATCACAGATAAAGAAAATCCCATTTGACAGCATGTACCAAGGTTTATTTTTACGTGGATGAAAGCACCAGCAAAACCACGGCAGCATCATCAGCACTCTGAAGCTGGTTAGTCAGTAAATTCATGTTTTGATCTACAGAAAACAAAACGCTGATTTAATTTATAGAAAGAAAATGAGTGGGACTGAATTCATTAGAATGCACTGCCATAAGGAAAGATTTGACCAAATTCAAGAAAAGTATCAATCATTATGTGATGATCAGTGTTGATATTATATCAGTGGCTACTACTCAGAAGCTTACAGAAACCGTTTTAACTGCAGCGGACATTTACTTGGCGCTAACCAAAGATGATCAGCTCGTTCAGGAAAGTTGTTAATATCAGGTCTAATCAAGGTCAAAGATTTGTGAGCGTTTACCTCGGGCTGTGCTGCTCCAGTTTAAAGATATGGACCGTCTCAGTGTTGCTGGAGGCGCACAAGAACTGGGCATCGGCACTGAAGGACAAGGAACTGATACTGACATACCTGACACACAGACACACACGGGAAACAAACAGGGAGAGCATCAGTGACTGAAAACCGTAAAGGCACCGATCTGATCATGTGCTCAAAAGTTGAGTGAAAACAGCCTCTCCATCTACTGAGCAGCAGGAGTTAAGTGTCTTACTCATATAAACCATTAATATTGAGTATATGGCCTATTAGCCTTGTTGTGACTGGAACTTTTTTTAACCCGTGTCATGCATCATGTATCATCTTGATCCCTGTCTATGCACAGTTTGCTTGTTTCAGATTAAACTGTGAAGCACTTACCTCTTCATCCCTCGCCGGAATTCATACAGTCTCTGTCCTTCAGGAATGCCAAAGACTCTAATAACAGTACCCTATGTTGCAGATGATGGATGGTTAGACAGGGGGATAACAAAAATTAAAAAAGGGATAAAAGAGGGGTCAAGTCCTCACCTTCTCTGAGGCGCTGGCCAGTTTGGTGCCAGAGGGGTTGAAGGTGAGGGCGGCCAAGGGACTGTCGTGGGCCTGAATCAGGGTCACAGTGCTCTAACAGAGGCAAACAAGTGACATCAACACTGGGAATTTGAAAACAGTAGTATTTCTTTCCATTATGTGATGTGTTAGAAAACTTCAGGTTACCAGGTTGTTTGCATCATAGATCGTGATCTCCCCATTGGTGGCACTGCCAGGGTACGCCAGGTAGGAGTTACTGTGGTTGACGGAAAGAGCGCAGAGACCTACAAAGGAGTGCAGAGGAGGATTTCATCCTTTTCATGTGTTTTTTCTCTTTCTTCCAGACTCCATATGTAAGCTGGTTCATCTGTTAATTATCTGGGGCCATTACTTGTCTAACAAGTCATTAAAGTGAACAAATTATTTAAAACTAAATGTAAATAGTAATGTACTGAATGGTTTGGTTTTTGTATTTGTGTACATTTCCATGTTTAAATCTAAATTTGATGCTTGAGACACAGAATTATTTAAAATACCAAACATAACCACAAAATAATAATGGGTCAAGGGATACTGGCCAAGATTCACTTAAAATAAATGTCTATATATAATGGAATTTAAGCTGTTTGAATAGTTATTTAACAAGATTAGACATACAGTATAAAGTCAATATTTACCAAGTGCCTAGTTTGACTATTTTTAAATTATGAGTATTTATCTTATAAGACTTTGCGCCCCCCCTGAGTAGCTTTATAGCAATAGCAGCTTCATCTTCCAAATGAAAAGTGTATGTAGTGCTAATAAAATGCACTCAAGCTCACTTAGTGGTTTTGCTGCTACAGCCGTACTAGATGTGGATTGAGCAGTAGCTTCTGGTGGCTAACGATGGCACACTTAGATAGATTTGATCCACAGCAAATTTACTATTTTACGACTTTGCTTTTGCTTCTGTCAAAGGGTTGACCATAACCATGTCCTGTAAATCTGACTTTATATGATCCGTATCTATGTGTGTATAAAAGCCTGAGCTTACCTGATGGGTTGGTGGGCGTGTTGAGCAGGGTCTTGAGTAGTTTCATGTCTTTGATATTGTGGATGTAGATGGATTCCTCCAGGCACACCACCAGCCGCTATGGGGGCCGTGACACAGAGATTAGTACAGAACCAGCCAGATTACAGGTTGCGGACGGGTCTATTTCCTGCATCTCACCTGTCTGTTGAGCCTGACGGACAGGATGTCGTTGGAGTAGCTGTAGTTGCAGATCTCTGTACCCTTCTTGAAGTGGTAGACATTCATTCGCCGCGGCAAGGACAGGCTGACCACCACCACCAGACTGCTGGAAAACAGCCGCTCCACTATAAACACGTCCGAACATTCGACTGGGGAGAGAGACGAGAGGACAGCTGGGTACTTTGACTTAGAAAAGCTATGGAAACTTAAATGTACTGACATCGATGGCACTTCTGTCCGTCCTGGGAGAAGGAACCCCTCACTGGTGACTCTGAGGTTTTTACGTTTTTGGGGGAGTAGTTTTTCCTCACTGTAGTCAAGGGTTACGGACAGAGGGTGTCCACTGCACCTTGTACAGATTTTTAAGCCCTTGGGATTTGCGAATACGGGATATACCAATCAAATTTGATTGATTGATTAAATATAAGCTCATATTACCTATAACATAAAGGAGAACGCTGCATCTTCTTCTGCTGTTTGATTCAGATTTGTTGTCTGACACTTTAACAGCTTAACAGACAAAGACTCTAAACTTTTTCTCTCATTGCAGCTTCTGAGGATTAGGAAACTGAGAACATGGCATGGCCAGGCTAAGCTGTTGTATGACCAAGGTGAACGGCACTTCTTTACTTGTGTCACCTTGCCGTTACAGCACGTCTTATAACGGAGGGGATGCTGGTGCACAGGCATGACAGGAGATTTGATCAACAGCCACAAACATGTACATTCTCTACTGTGGATGCTCCTGAGAAAAGAGACTAGAGAGCAGATTTCTTCCTACCTCCTTCATGGATGCAATCTAGTTTGTCCACAGCAGTGACTGAGAAGAGGTGGTAGCCCGTCTTGGTGCCCACTGACAGAGAACTACAATAAAAACACACACACACACACACACAAACAACACAGAACATGTTATTAACCACATCCACCACAGTTATGGTAAAACAAATAGATTAAGCATAATGTGATTGACTGACTGACTAACTGATACTTTATTTGAGCTGAAATTCCAGGAAACTTTTGTTTGTTATTCCTATGGTGTTGGATGAGTGTGATCATCACATATTTGCGGCCTGTGCTCACATGAGCTGAGGTGACCTGTTTACAGTAAAACTGATGTTGTAATTGTAGCAAACGGCCATAACTCAAAGAAGGCGGTGACCGGGTCTGACCTGAGTTGTACTTCACCTGAGGAGGTGTTTTTTCTCCCCAGTCAATCTTATCTTGTTAGACAACTTAGCCGTTATGCATCTGCCATTAAAACCCTGTAAAGTGCCTCAGAGATTTGTCCCCTTATCTTATCATGGCTGAAAACAAAAAGGGACACAATGACAAAGGGATAAGAAGGTGTTTGACCACCTGCTTAGTTTTACAAGCAGATCCTGGGTGGATGTGTATGTACACACCTGTATCTGAAAAAACACAGAGCTGGGTGTGTCTGTTAATTTGTATTTGACCCCCTAGGACACTTACAGGACAGATATGATTGGTTAAAATGAGTGTGTGTGTGTGTGTTGTTCCAAAATGACCCAGGAAAGTTGTTTCCAGTAATTATTGACGAAACACATTTACCGTTACTGTTAACATGTTAATTATTAACTGTACGTTACTTGTTGCCATGCATCACGTTGGAGTTACATAGCATGAACTGCATTTGGTGACTAACTGTGGTTTAATGTGCAACAGGCCCAGAAGATTAGATCAGTGGCCGACTTCACCTTCAGCTGAAGTTTCATTAAAGCATACATAGGCTCGTAGTTCGTTTTGACACGCACACACACATTCACACTGTTTTAAAAACGACTCGCAGTGTGTAAATACGATTGAAAACAATTATGCAACAGTCAGGTGCATGGAGGGAGATTGAGTTCACGCCGGGGCCGGGCCGCTTACGTGGTGTCCTGGTTGAAGGAGGCGCAGATGAAGCCTCGGTCCGCCGCGGGGCCCTCTGGCAGGTCCGGGGTCTCCATCCGGTCCTGGGTCTCCATCCGAGCCGCCGAGCTCGCTCCCCGTCTCGCCGGCCGAGGTCGGAGGCCTTCGGGCTCTGGTCGATCCCCGCTTCCCCCCCTTCCTCTGGTTCTCCAAGCGCCACGCTCACACTCTTCTCCGGGGAGAGGAATGTCCGGTTCAGGTGGTACACATCTCACACAGAAACACACAAACACACACCGAGCGGAGAGAGCCCAACAAAAGACCCGAAAACAACCCCTCCTCACCGAACCGCCTTCTCCGCTCAGCGCGCGGTGTTATTATTGTGTTATTAACTTTCAATATTCTCACTGCAAAACAAAAACAGCTGATGGGAGGATGCGTCACTCCAAGCCGCGTCGCAATTGGCTGGCGGATGCACGTCGACCCGTCCTCTCCGGGTCTCCTATTGGTGGACCTTCTTAAAGCCTTGGATTGATTTGACAGCGCGACTGTCACTAAAATAGGAGCCGCCCAGTTGGAGATAAGAAGCTGTTGATTGGTCCCTTCCACTTTCAGTCTCGTCACGAGGAATTGTTGTGATGATTTGATTGGATGAGAGACGTGCAGCAAGCTGCCGTGAGACATCAGCCATACCAACTGTGGGACAAAGCTTTTTGCTGTTAGTAAAATATAATTTACCTGATTGAGGTGTTTTTTCATTTGTTTTTACTAATTTACATGTTGCTATTCGAATTCTACCTTATGCTACTTCATACTTGAACACAAAAGTTTAGTGGAAAATCCTGTACTTTGTACCCAAATAAGTTTATCTGATACTTGAATTACTCTACAAAAACCACACTTTTATCAAATTAAGGCAGCTACATCCCAACAAGCTATTAAAATCATGAAACTGTAATAATGGTTGGATCATATCTTTTACAATGACACCACACTCAGGTGCCATATTTATCCAAGATGAGTATTTTGATTTACATTTTATATCTAGTTTTTATATACAATAATCCTTGTGATGTTTTCACTAGTGTGTTTCATCTAAATTGTATGAATTGTCTTTTCCCTAGAAAGGGCCCTTTATATTTAAGTACCTCATATGTACATCGAGAGCGGGTCCTCTCCATGCCATGTTTTAGTTTTTTTAACAGTATTAAAAACTGGACAAACTAAACACCTTTTGAGTTTTCAGGACAACTGAAGGCCACCACAAGTTCTCTATCAGGAGTTGACAGCGTCATGAGGGTTTCAGTTTGAGTCAAATTTGAATATGGGGGATTACTGACATTTGGATGACACCACAGGAGTTGTATGGAGGGATTTAAAAAAAGATATATTTAGTTATTTTACGTTGAAGAATTGATCACCAGTAACTTCAATTGTATTGGATTAGGCATGCAACATTGTTTACCCCTGAAAGTGTTCTGTGGACTCAAAGAATTCCCCCACCCCCTCCATCATCATAGTGGTGAATAGATAATGAGTGAATTTTCATTTTTGGGTGAACTATCCCTTTAAAGAGTGCCCTCATGTTTAGAAATGCAACGGCACTACTTCAGGTATCACCACTGATCTCTAAATAAAAACAACGACGAGAGTTTCCTATAATAAGGTTAAATTGAATCAGGTTATTAATCGATTTCTTTTCTATTGCCGAGCGATTTCATTGACGTCACGACTTCCGCGCGGTCCCCTTTAAGGTTGCCAGGGGTGACGGGCTCACATGTCAGAACGAGGAGAATTGACGTCAGTGGCCGCCGCTGATTGGCTGCTGGCCGTATCCGGTGGGGCAGCGGTCCAGGGCTCGGGGAAAAAAAAATCGAAGCGAGGAGGATCTGGTAACGGTTCGCTCCTGAAAAACATCGTCCATCCCGAGTCTCTAGCGAAGGGCTCGGTAGGAATTCTTACACGTTCCCGTGAGTATCCGCGTCTCTCTCCGTTCCGCGGGGCGTGTGACCTCTGAACAGGCTGAAATTTGCTTCCTCCGTCGCTCGTTTGTTTATGATAGAGCTCAAGATGGCGTCATTAGAGGAGAGCTTTGCCTTTGCATGGAGCTAGCAAGCTAGGTATCAAGCTGGACGCGATCTCTAACGTTCCGCGCGTCGACAACACTCACGCTAAAGTGCACGACAGTCATTGCTGTCGCCTTCGTGTTGTCCACTTGTTTTTATAAACGTACGCTCCGTGGTATTTCTGTGGCTGGGAGTTCCTTGGCTGCAGCCGTCAGCCTCCTCATGAAGCCTTCCTGACCTAGACGATGGTTCACACAGGGCATTGGCTTCACACCGTCTCTATAGGCGGTGACATTCACTCAGTTCGAGCCCCATTCGCTTCCGTATATCATCCATCCTGCCCTGTTCTCTGTTGTCACTCGTTCAGCAAGGTCATTCGTGCATCGCTGTGTTGTATCTGATTGAATTGACAGCCCTGTTCTCGGTGTCAGCAGGGAGGATGCTGCAGATCAGGAACAGAACGATTCACACCTTAGCTGTCTAGTGTGGATATTTTATATTAAACAACTGAGACACGTTCGTTTCTAGCACATGGTCCGAATACACTATCATGTATATCTGTTGTATAGGTTTGGACCAGAGCACGCCTGCCAAGTTTCCTGCACAAGTGTAGTTAGTGAGCCAAAGCCTGTGCCAGCCTCATCTTTGATAACATGTCTAGTAATCTCCCTTAGACCTTGTCAGATTAGAAATTATCCAAATCCTATTATACTAATGCACACGCAATATACACTTGCAGAGACGGGTTTGCTCCACAGGACTCTGTTGGCATAATTACATTTACTCATTTACAGTTTCTCACCTAAAACGCACTTGTTGTTGGTTACAGCACAGGCCTTTTCCCCAGAACACTCTGTGAACAAGCTGATATCACTGAGGCCGATCAGATGATCTGGGATCTGTCGGGCTGTTTTACTCGGCAACAGTGTTGTGTCTTGAAATGTTGAAACCTCGAGCAAATGCACTTGCTTTTATGCTTTGGTCTGTTTCACACTGGATTGATTCACTGGCCTTCACCATTCGTCTAAAATTAGGCCTCGGCTGTGATACTGTTACAGCTCTAGCTAGTTCCTGTCTCTGTGACAGAGGGCTTCATTCAGGGTGGTAAAGAACTCTTAATTGTTTTGAATAAATAAACCCAACACAAATGTGTGAGTCTTTGTGTGTGTGCTTGCGCCAGTTTTAATTTGTTGTCTCTAGACGGATACGTGTGATCGCATCATATGACCATTTTTTACTCCTGACATGTAGAGGCGCTCAGGCTCCTTTGAGCCAAAACAACCCCCCATCTCTCTGTGCCTTCTCACTCTGGTTCTATTTTTCTCACATTCCCCTGTTTTTCCTCTGTCCGCGTCTCACCATGACACACTGACACTATAATTCAGTGTGGCTCTCTAGTAGCCCAGCTATACTGTGCTGTTTAGTGATGATCTGAAATCAAGCCCTTTTTCCTGTTGCTGTCCACTCTCTCCAGTACAAAGGTTAGAGGTCACACAGCAGCGTCGCCGTTGTCGTCATGGCATCTGGAAGTACGAACAGTGAGGAGGAGCGGAGCCTGAGGGAGTGTGAGCAGTACGTGCAGAAACACAACATTCAACAGCTGCTGAAGGACTGCATTGTCCAGCTGTGCACCTCCAGGCCAGACAGGCCCATGGCCTTCCTCAGGGAGTACTTCGAGAGGCTGGAGAAGGTTTGTGTGTGTGTGTTATTGGATTTTGTTTGGTTGTCCTTACTCGTCAGTGGACAGAAAGAAAAATCATTATACAGTGAAAGCTGAGCATCACATACTCATGTTACGCCACACAGTTACTATCTGTCTCCTAGGACTGCTAATATTATCATAATCCTAATTTACATTTATTTACATTTGATCAGATTATATTTATTACTATTTTTCAGTCAAAACAAAACCCAACTCAATTTAATAATTTTGTCCTTTCAACTCAGAAGATGTCACAGACGGAGAGAATTCTCAGACATTCAGGTTCAAGCACTTTGTTTTTATATGATGTAATAAATACTTTTGCCGATCAGGTTTTTGTATTTGAGCTTCTGTAGCTTTTGAAAAAATTGTTGTGATTGAGTATGTCAGTTTGTCCTAGAGTCACATAGCAAAGATTAAGTTGGTTATAGATATATATTCAAATCATGACAATAAGACTTCTACCTAATATGCTGACACCACTTTAATGTCAAACATTTTTGCACAAATATATGAATTATGTTTTGATTTATTTTTTATTTCCACTTTGTTGCACAAAGTGAACCTAATATTATGTTTCATGATTTCTCTAAAAATATAAATACAAGGTATTGCAAATTACAGTATTGTATCAGGGTTTCAGAAGACATTCAAAACCACATACATTTACTTTATCAGTAAAATCTTTTCGGGCAAAGTTACTAATACTTGATTTAAATAACTTCAATTAAATGAAAGCAGACAAGTCCACATACAACAAATGAAATTTCACAAGTTCTTCTTGGTGGAATAACGTTCATCACTTTCTTTACTCATCAGATTTTTTAAAGATACTCACCTTACGGTGACCTCGATATCCTCTTGAAGTGTACACCAGTACAAGCATATATATATGAACACATATATATGCATGTACTGTAGTATATGTTTGTAGCCTTTAGATGTTCTTAAGCCTTTAGATGTTCTAGATGTAAAGCCTTTAGATGTAGAAAAACACTGCGTTATTTAAAGGTATTTCATGGTAGTATTTCTCAGTTATTTCATTTGACCGCTAGATTGAATGTACTTTTTATTTATTAGTTTGCTCTTTATATTTTCATGTATTGTGTTCTTTATGTTGTAAACCCATGAATTAACCTGTTTAGTAACCCTGTTGCCCGATGGCGCTCTTTTTATTTTTTTTCACCACCGGCTTCATCCCTTCCTTCCCTTTCAGGAGGAGGCCAAGCAGATTCAGAACCAACAGAAGGCCGGCAGTTCCCGTTCAGACTCACGCGATGAGGAGGTGTCTCCACCTATGAACCCGGTGGTAAAAGGTCGCCGGCGGAGAGGAGCCTTCAGCGCAGAGGTTTACACAGAGGAAGATGCAGCCTCATATGTCAGAAAGGTAGACACACACATACACACATGAGCAAACAGATTAGAAGTCTACTAGAGTGTGGCAACAATTGAATGATTATGGACAACATGATGGTTCTTCAAATGTGTCTTGCCCCCTGGTGTCTGCTCCAGCTTGGGTCATAAATCCTGCCTCCTCCATGTTAGTGGATGAGACATAGACCAAACTAACAAATCAGTACATGCCTGTCATTTTAGATAGTAGTTTAGGAATGTAAATTTTTCCAGTTAGGTTGATTTTTTTGTAGTAAGATAATTCTCTAAAGCAGGGTGAGATGTCATGATTGACAGCTGAGACTCAAGCGTGTGCATTCGTGGGAACTCACTACCATGGCTTCATCTTCAATCGACAATAATCTGATACCATTACTGTTCTGAAAATGTCAGTTCCTTTAGATTGGTCTGAAAGCCTTAAGAGTGAAAACATGCGTGTTTTCTCAGGTCATTCCTAAAGACTACAAGACAATGGCAGCCTTGGCCAAAGCTATTGAAAAGAATGTGCTCTTCTCCCATCTGGATGACAACGAGAGGAGGTATATGTGAAACCGTCAAGTTTGGATATTTGTGTAACTGTAATCAGTTGATCAGCTCACAGATCTTTTTTTTTCCAGTGACATATTCGATGCCATGTTTCCAGTCACCTACATCGCTGGGGAAACAGTTATTCTGCAGGGTAAAGTTACATCTCTTAATTCAACAAACACTACTCCAGATTGAGACGTGTCCTTGTGTGATTGTGATTTTAACACTACCACTGTTTACACACAGGCGACGAAGGTGACAATTTCTATGTCATCGACCAAGGAGAGATGGATGTGAGTATCTGATTCTGAGCATGGATAAACCTAGCTATGCTTAAATCATAAATAAATGTGACATTCTTTAGTTTTCCCTTTTTGCCATTTGATTTTTGGCCCATTGGTTTCTACCCTTCTAATCTGACAGGTCTATGTGAACAATGAATGGGTGACCAGCATCGGAGAAGGAGGCAGCTTTGGAGAGTTGGCCCTGATCTATGGCACCCCGAGGGCGGCCACAGTCAGAGCCAAGACCAATGTCAAGCTGTGGGGCATCGACAGAGACAGCTACAGGAGAATACTCATGGTGAGGACGCATGTTATTGTTCTCCTAAGTCTGACATTAAGGAAGATCACTGTTGATTTAGGTGTTTGTTCTTTTTCTCTATTATTAATTTTCTGTGTACATTAGTTTTGGTTCTTGGTTCCTGTAACTGACTAATATCCACATATCATATCATCTAACTTTGATTGACTCTAATGCTGAGATGCTACATCAAGGATATCATTATTTCATTTTCCTTTTAATGCAATTACACTAATACAACTATATTTCTCTTTAGGGAAGCACTTTGAGAAAGAGGAAGATGTATGAGGAATTCCTCAGGAAAGTGTCCATTCTAGGTGGGTCCATTTTATTTTGAAATTAAACACAAGGTAAAAATAGAAGAAGAGAAGCCACTTGTGTTTGCGTCTGGGATTAAAATAACCTGAAAGAGCATTTAAAAATATCTCACTTAAGAGCAAAACTTTTAGATGAGACCTTTTTTTGTCCGTCGTCTCAGTTTAGAACTTTCTTCTGTTCTCCGTCCTCAGAGTCCCTTGACAAGTGGGAGCGTCTGACAGTCGCTGATGCCTTGGAGCCCGTCCAGTTCGAGGACGGTCAGAAGATTGTCGTGCAGGGAGAACCTGGAGACGAGTTCTTCATCATCTTAGAGGTACAACTCTCTCCACACACAATACAATGTGCTACTATGATTTTACCACTGGAAGGGTCACATGAAGTTTATTAGTGTTGATGGGGTGTCCATCATTGTTGCTCGTTTCATTCCATCAGTTCTGTATTTAGCTGTTGGCCCAGTTTCATCAAACACTTCAGAAATTGTTGGATCAACTTGTGACTTAAAGCTGTTTCATGTTTTCTGTTGAACTATTTCAATCCAAGTGTTATACACTCACACACGCCCTCTGGTGGTGATTGGAAAATTTGCTTCACCTTCAACATGCATTTGAAATGGTTGATTAAATGATTCGTCAATCTACAGAAAATTTATCAGGAACTATTTTCATAAATGAAATTCTTTTTCTTGTGATATTCTGCGGGTGGTGAGACAATAAAACAGTTTGAGGATGTGACCTTATGATGGGCATTTTCTTAATTATAGTTTTGAATAATCAATAATTTGATCAAATCAAAGATACAACAAAGCATAAAGGGACTGGTTTCCCTTTACATTAACTCATATACAGCTCCTCCAGAAACTGTTAGGAAAATATCTGGACTGCTTGTCTGACAGCAGCTTGTGACTGAGCATGAGATAATTACAATAAATAGCTGGTAATATTTGCATCTCTTTAAAACCTGCTCAGTTCAGTGTTTTTTGTGTGAGAATTTGTTTAATTGTCTTGATATGTTTTTTGAATGTGGCACGTCAGAGTCTTATATTAACTGGCAACACTATCAAAAAAAGCACAAACAAATAAAAGCCACACATGCTTTTGTATTTTCTAACTAATGCCTGATTCAGGATGATTTATATGTAATGATGGATTTGTCATTAATTCCTGTTGCTTACCCTTGAGAGGAATTCATGTGATGGTTGACTAATGAACCTCCAACTTATATTTTCCAATCCTCAAAACCAATGTACTTATGTCAGATGCTTTTTAGTCATTCAGAGAATATGCTCTTATGGAGATGAAAATGTTGCTGGTGCACCTTCAAATCATCCATTTGTGTGTGTGTGTGTGTGTGTTTTTTTTTGTTCCAGGGCTCTGCAGCTGTGTTGCAGCGTCGCTCAGAGAACGAGGAGTTTGTGGAAGTGGGGAGATTAGGACCATCTGACTACTTTGGTAAGAGCCGAGCAGAATCACAGAAGTCTTTGATTTCTTTTAATTGATTTGTGCTGTCAATTTGTCATCTGTGAAGGAGAACAAGGGTCTCTAAAATATGTTTGAAAATGGTTTGAAAGTATGAGTAAAGTCCTGTTTCTCGTGATCACAATAAGGTGTTTGTTCTTACACAGATTAAGGAATAATAAAAGGTCTTATCAGGCACCTTTTAAACACACGGTCATAAAGTGCTTTACAGGTTAAAAAGGACGAATTGAAAGCAAAGAATAGTAAATAATTAAAAGCGGTTTGAAGTTCACGCAACATTAGAGCACAAATATGAAAAAAAGAACTTTAAAGATGAGAAAAGAATAAAAACTGAATATAGTGAAAGAATACAAATGGTTAAATCCGAGCTAGAGTTTAAAGTGTACGTGTTTGTGTGCGCTCCCCAGGTGAGATCGCTCTGTTGATGAACCGTCCCCGTGCTGCCACCGTGGTCGCCCGCGGGCCCCTCAAGTGTGTCAAGCTCGACCGGCCTCGCTTCGAGCGCGTCCTGGGTCCCTGCTCCGACATCCTCAAACGCAACATCCAGCAGTACAACAGCTTCGTCTCGCTGTCTGTCTGAAGGGGGCGTCTCTCTCCTCCTCCTCCTCCCCCCCCTCCCCACCTCCCTCTCCTCCACCCCCCTTACCTACCTCCCTCTCCTCTTCCACTCTCCTTTTAGACCCAGGGTCCACCAATGCAATTTGCTTTTTTGTCACTTTTCTTCTTCTTCTTCTTCTTTCTGTTCACTTTTTCTCCTCCTCACTCTTTGTTTTCCTCGCGGATGATTTCATTGTTACCGCCCGTCAGGCAGAGGTGACTTTTAGCCATTCACCAGCGCTTGTACCAGCTGCTGTACGCTACCTTGTAGGCACAGTTACATCACGTAAATTATGTTATAAATGTATTTGCTGGTTATGGTTTTATTTTCCGAATTAAAACACATAACAGGATTGTTAGGAGATCTGAAAGACACTCTCACACTGATGAGACAGGACAATCAAACTTTACATGGCGCTTTGTTACAGAATTATGTTGTAGGTTGTAGGCTGATTCTTCCCCCGAGTTTTTCTTTTTGGACATCAGTCAGATGAACAGCGTAGAGCAGAACCTAGAAGCTGTAGGAGGCAGGAAGTATTTGACTGCTTCGAGTTTAGTTCTTAGGTTTCAGCTGCGACCTGAAGCTCAGTTTCTTATTTTGCGGTTACCGTGGTGATTGGTATGATGAGATTGGTGATTTTTTGCTTAGTTTGGGTGAGCTTGTGCAACTTAAAGGTTCTTATTTAATTGTGCAGCTACCAGGCTAGTGCCAAATGTTGGTTATTTTTAAAAACGCAAAGATGCATAGCTGTGGAAATGCAATGCGTGTTCTGTTCCACTCGCTATTTGAAGCCCCCAAAACAGGAAGTAGTTATTATTACCCTTATCACCCTCTTAATCGGTAGAATGACCATACAAGAACTGCCTTGACTACTCTGAGGGGAAAAAAATTAAAAATAGAGGAAAAAAAAACAAGAGTATTAAGTGTATTTCAGTATTCATTTTTTTAGTATATACCAAATAACTTGGTCACTCTTCTACTATGGTTTGTAATCAAAAATATTATCATAGTATAGAAAAATCGATCATTGTTCTATTACTATCATTGACGCAATGATAAACTTATGGTTTGGCGTGATGGTGATCTTAAAAAAATATGTTTAACTGTCTTTTGTAAACACTTATTTTTCCATAAATTCTATTTTAGGTGTCCAGTGCCACAAAGTAAATAAATGCTTCTTCTTGACAAAACAGTATGTAATTGTATTGTGTAAAACGTCATGGGTTTCAAACTTTTTAACAATAGATCAAAAGGGTAAATACAGGTTTATTGAAGTGACGTCTTGGAAGAAAAAAAAAGTTTAAGCAAACCAGGTGGTTTGTGGATTTTCAGGACATCCGAAGTATTTATGTATGGAAGCATCACAGGCGAGCTGACGGGCAGCGTGAGCAGATATTTATTTAAAACTAGTGTCATTGCTTATTGCCTATTTGAAAAAGGTGGCTGTCTTCTCATCAGAGTAGCTTGTGATCTGTTCTCTATGCTTACTTGGCATGATGTTTTAGGCATCCAGTGATCCGGTATGAATGGAAGCGTGAATTTAAAAAGAAAAAAACTATAAAAAAAAGTGTCCTGCAGCTGCGTGCAGACGCAGGACCTCTGTCAAATATTTGGTTTGTTACTCCCTAGCTTAACTGCTTCATGACTATTTAGATAAAATGTTAAGTCTTTTTCTTTCTTTCTTAAAAGATCTTTACCAAATCACACAATGTTGACTTCTGGATTTTCAGCTCAACTCTTCATTCCTGCTTCACTGTCTTTTACCAGAACCCACCCAGAACCAGTCACATCTCTGTTTCTATTTCTTTTGTTTTTATCTCATTCAAAGCACTTGTAATCGCTCGGAACCGAGATGTGTGTTTGTACGTCCAAAACCATTTGATTTTGGTGCCGATTGCCGGGTCGTCAGATCAGCGATGAGAGTTTTCGTTCAGACATTTTTTTCTTTCCTTACAGTTATTTGAGCATCTTCACGTGTTTCCTCCCTCAGCCCTCGGGTTGTCCTTGTGGATGTGGTTACATGTGGATTTGTGTTGATCCTGATCCACAGGAAGTGACTGTGTTAGGGGCGAGGGTTTCGTGCACCTTTTTGTCGACGTATTGTTTTCCTGTAAATAGCGACATCACCGGTTTTATTCCAAAATGTTTTTAGCCACACTGCAATCGTCCCGGTTTGCCTTAGCTTACCTTACCTGGGCTTACAGTAGTAGTCGGTCACTCCTGCTAGCCCGACCTTCAGTGAGTTTGTTAGACCTGCCGCTCGAGAGAGAGCAGCAGGCGATCAGAGGACCATTCTTTTTCTATTCTACCCTGTATTCAGTTTGACCTCCTGTATGTGCAAAGATGTTTATCCTTTTGGTATAGATTGTTCCAGATGGCAGTTTAAGCAATAAAAAAGTAAAAATGATACTGTTTCGTCTTCGTTCTTTTTTTAATACTTGTGTTACTGTTGCAGGGACATTGTTGAGCTCATGATGCTTATTGTTATAATGCTAATAATGTAACTAAATTAAATCAGCTGCAATTTGTTAGGAAGACAACCCACTTAGAGCTTCAACTACTTATCATTTTCATTATGGATTCATCTACTGATCGTTGTTTTATTGATATGTTCAGTATGTAAACTATAAGATGGTAGTGAAAAATGTGGTTTCCTAGAGTCCAAGTTGAAATCCTGACTTGAGGAGGAAAAACAGTTTTTTTTTACCGGCTGGTCCATTTCCAAAAAGATGTAGTATGACTTTTGTCCACCAGGGGGAAACGTAACTACCCTCAGTCTAAGACATCTAAAGCCTCTTGTACTCATTTCTGCCTCAAAACAATTGCTGTATTCAAATCGTTTCCGATACATTTTAAATACACAACATCTATCGTTCCTCTCTTGTTAACTCATTATTTATTACAGACAAAACGTCTTAAAAAGAAGAATGACATTTTCTTGAATTCAGATCCTATGGTTCCACATTTTTTTGGGGGGGGGTATGTTTCTCAATTCTGCTGCTTCAAAATGATTGCTCGTAGTTATTTTGGGTTGAGAAAAGTTCATGTTATTCTTGATATCCTTCAAATGTGACAAGTTTTTAAATCTTTATTCGTGCTGCTGAGTTTTAAGTGAAGTTCAATTCATGTATTTGTGCTTGAGAGCATGTTTTATGATCTTGGTGCTTATCAGGCTCCCTCTGTTGCTTCTAATTTGGCAGAATTCACCAACAGTGTTTCATTAAAGTAGCTGTAGTTGTTTATAACTTTGATTTAGAACAAATAAAACAAGACTAATTCAGACATGAAAACACATTCATAAATGCTTCAGATTTATAGCAGTGCCGTAACATAACACACGTGTGTCGGTTGCCTTGGGTTGGCCATGTCTCCGTCTTAGCCTGTTTTACTTGACAGTGCTGTCGTAAAGCTCTTTAAATGCTCTGATGAGACAGAGAGGGATTACAAGTCTGGAAACTAGGGTGGAGTGAACTCAATGACTGTTTAGGAGCAGGCACTTTTCTCACTGACACATGCAAATGACACTGTTATTTACAGGTGATGATTCTTCTACCAAACTCACACAGTCATCACTTCAAATAACTTTATTTCCTCTTTGTAACATCACATTGACGCCGCAGTAATCTGTCTTTCCACAGTCCGAATATTCAAACAGCTGATCCGGTGCATCACAGCGCTCTCACATGAAACTCCTTCACTGGTCTTTATGTGTTTGACAGTGAGAGTCAGAAATCTTCAGCATTCATCTATAGAGCCATCTTCGTTCAGGCGAGGGGCGCAGCAGGCATAAGCAGGATGTAAAGTTATTGTTTACGGCACATCGACACCGGTGTCGGCCCTCGTCTCCAAAAGCTCTCTGGACATCATCAATGATGTCTTCTATGAGTGTCTTCAGTTTTGCTTCTGTTGCTCATATGCGGTGAATCCAGTGGTGAATATCTTGCTTTTTTTTCACAGGGGTCATTTTGGCCTTCTCCAGAGAAAGTCTGGAGCATCCCACTCCGACATTTGCGTTCCCACACAGGAGATTATCCGGAGGTCACTGCATGCCTGAAAACAGCTTTACTGCTTTCTTCAGGTCAAGTTGGTCTTTAGTCAATCCTTATAAGGTTTAATTAATTTATGACCATGAGAGAGCGTCAAGAAAATAAAAGCATGAGCTCGCTCTGTGATTGGAATTCAAGGCCTACAGTGATTCTCGCTCTGAACTTCCTCAATCAGCCTTCACAGCATCTTCCTTCTATGGCTTGTTCCTTAAATCAAAACCACGAGAGCCCTGTTTGCTCACCAGGTGACTGAGCTTCACCGTGAAGTCCTCTGTGCCCTGAGACGAGCCTGTCCTCCTCTGTTACCTGGTCATTTCCATCTCTGTCACAGTCTGAGGTAAATCTTTGGATTTGACAAAGTCCTTGGTGATCACCTCCTCCTCCCCCAGCCGCCGGACGCACCGCCGGACCCCCCGGAGGATCGTCTGTAACCGGCGGTCCAGCGCCAGGAGGTGGGGCTCCGTCAGGACCGGCCGTAAAGGGTCTCCCTCCAGGGACTCCCTCATCACGTCACTGAGCCTGAACTCTGGTTGGCCGAGGAGCTGGAGCCGCAGCAGCGTGGAGCGTTTGATCCTGAGGAGGGAATTGGGAAGACGGAATAATTTTTTTTTGTTTCGAGTGAATTAATGTTGATCCACAGAAATAAAGGCTGGACCTGCTGCGTCTTACTTACATGCAGCACTGAGTTAGTGGGGCCAGGATGGACATCTCATCTTGAGCGTGCTTCCCAAACCTGAACACATGATGCTGTGCGTCATGAAGGATGCTGTCAAACAATTTCTCAATATTTGAATCCACAACAATGTTCTCTTCTCACCCTCTGGCATTGTCCAAGTGGAGGAGGAATCCTTCATCCCCAAACTTGGTAAACACCTCATAGTGGTGTCTGTCCATGTTACCTGCAAAGGAGCATCACAACTTTCACTGAGACACGAGGTGAGATGTGTTCGGATACTGATTGACCTGCTGGATACACGAAGAGTATAGATAAAGTGTTGGTGGAATGAAATACCTGTAAGGAAGTCGAAGATGGACATGTCGATGATGTTGAGGAGCCTGTTGCCGGAGTTATACGGATACAGCTTCTTTATGGTGTCACAGTAGAATGGATTCGCTTTCCACCTTTAAAAACCCACACAGACAAATGAGAAGAATATTATATCCTCTTGTGTGATATGAACAAACACATCTGTAACAATGTGACAAAACAGAGTCTGTAATTGCTTCTTTAAGTCCTAACAACATTTTCCCTACAACATTTGGTTTGACGTGCTGCGTTTTAAATCATGGCCTGGCAAGTTTTATTTTTGAGGAATTATCATAATGATGCACCACAACAACAGCATCTAAGAAATAATGAGGAGCCTCTGTACGCTGCATTTCCTGTTATGTGTCACTAGGTGCCGGTTAGCTTATTTATTGCACAAAACAGGAAGAGGTTTCTCTTAGTCTGGGGCAAATTGTCCCTGTGGGTTTAAAAAACAGTGGAGTGAAAAAGCATAAAAGAGAAAAAAGTCTTTGAATAAAGACACAAATATCCAATTTAGTCCGGTATTAACCGGATTTATGGGAAATGTGGCCTTTCACTTTATTTTGAAACATGCTAGATCTTATAATCTTGCTGAAGGACACCAACCTTCTCATTCAAACTTGATATGTGTTTTGTAAAGGCCCTGAGGAAGTGCCATGTGGAATTTTGTGCAATTTGATCACACAACATGTTCGATATTAATACAATTTGAATAGACAGGTGACCGGTGCCCTGAAGCAGTAGTGGGGGGCGGGGCAGAGTGCCTGTTTGCAGACCAGGTTGAACCTGTCCTCTTCTACGTCCTCAGATAAAGAACAGCTGTGGTCAGCAACTGGGTCTAACCGTGGGTCAGCTCATTTTAAAAAATGTATAACTTCCTGTTTGGCAATTTGTCGTCAAAGTAAAAGCGCAACGTTTTGCTGCTCCGATGCTTTACATCAAGATGAATTACAGAGCTTTCACTTGGTTCAAACTTGGCTCTGAAGATTGTGTTGGCTTTATAACGGACCACTGAAATAGCCGAGATGCAATGTATGAAAAAAAAACACCGCATATATATTTGGTGAAAACATTGACTATCAAATCTTCCTTGCAGATTAACCAGGTAGAATGAACACAAAGTTTTCTTAATTCAATCTGCACCATACACTGTTAATAAATATCTCTGCAAACAACGTCAAGTACACAAACAATAAAAGTTCACAGTATATTGTAGGACTTTTTGAGTGAGATAAAATGAGATTCCTCTGCTGAGGTTGAGGTCTTACTCTTCTTGTCCAGTGAAAGTGTACGATCGCACCCAGGGGTTGGGGATGGAGATGCGGGGGGAAATGCTGAGGCCGGGCAGGTAGGCAGACATGGAGCCCTCCAGCAGGTCCGGGCTCCCGCACACTGCATATTCTGTCTTGCACATGTACAAGCACTTGGCAAAGAAGCATGTGTTGTTCGCTGTTTGGGGAACGGAGCAAAAAAACAGTGGAATACCAAATGAGTTCCCTGTTCACATGTAATTACACGGTTTTTGATCAGCTCGGCCTTCCCCTACAGCTGGATGTCGAATCACCAGCGAGGAGAAACATCAAACCAGAACCAAAATAACTGACAGTGAGGCGTAGGCTTGTATGTGCTTTGCTTGTTAACATATAGTGGTAGAGTGCAGATATTACAGTGTTGCTGAAAATCAAATATTGTCTCAGTTATTTATAATTTATATTTTTTCACCCTCGAAATGAATAAAGGAAATTTCTTTGCAATGCTAAATATTGTTTATGCTTCAACATTACAAAAATAAGATGATTCAGTTTTTGGAAGAGTTAAATGAGAAGATTTAACCACTCTTATATCTGTTTGATGAGAGGACAGACTAACTGCTGGCTGCAGTACAGGTTATAAACCTTGCTTCCTCCATGTTAGTAGATGATACATGGACCAAACAAAAAAAATCTAATGTTTATAGGTAGTTCCTTTGTTCCACTGATGTTTGTTCAAGAGTTTTTGATCTTGTTCTAAAGTTATATTAGGATATAAAAACAGGAAGAAACATCATGATGGGCAGTTGAGTTTCACCAAGTTTCCTGTCGTATTACGGTTAGCTTTATATTTAACGGACAAACACTGGAGTGGTGGTGATCTGCTCGTCTAACTCCTGCCAAGAAACTAAAAAAGTGGTTTGCTGGTGCTTTACCCGGGGAGGTGAAGAAGACAGCTCGTAGGTCATCGGTTTGCGTGACCTGGAGAACTTCTCCTGTGACGTTCACCAGCCGGCCAGCTACAGGAGGGACCCTCCGGAAGTCCAGGATCCTATGGAAAACATTGATGAAATTCAGAAAGCCCATTTTTGCAATACAAAGAAAGTTTACAGTTCACAGGGTTTGATGCTTATGTAAGTGTAATGTGAACCCCCTGGAGATGATGGTATCTCTTACCTCATTTCACAGGAGCCCATGGTGGGTTTTCACTGATTCTTATCAATGAATGTATCCTATTGACATCCTCTGCCAGACTGGCTGTGTTCATATACACTACTAAAAACGTATACCTCCCCGAGGGCCATATATCACTCACGTCTCACAAACTGTAATCACACGACAATCATTGTGTGCAGCTGAGTTGCTGCTTCTCAAAGTTCCGGCATTCCTCGCCTACTGATTGCGAGCGATAAATGATAAAGGCTTCTGGCAGAAAAGTCAGACACAACAGACAGCTGTCAGACTGCGACAGATTAAAAACCCATTGCCATAAATTACAAATAGGAGAGAGCACAGAGGTGGTCTCTGTCCTGTTTGTGTTGGGTGACAGCTAGAACCTTAATGATTCTTAGATATGAAACCTCATCGACTTTTGAATATGAGCAGATACACACTGTGCAACAATCATATTTGAAGGTGGAATTACAGTGATTGAGTTGTTGACGTGTCTTCTGTGGTGAAGTGATGACTGGCTGCCTAATGACACTGTCTGGCTCCAATGACTGTATTTCACAGTGAATCACCTCATCTCAGCTAATGTACTATTACACAATGACGTGTGTGTGTGTGTGTGTTTGTGTGTGTGTGTGTGTGTGTGTGTTTGGACTGTGGTTTACCCTGATCAGCGAGTTGGGAAATCGTAGGTTGCAAGAATGGTTTGCGAACATGTTGCAATCTTTGTGGATTGGGTTGGGTGGTTTCTCTGTCAGCGCCAGGAAATATATATATATGTTGAGTGAGTGTCTGTCTGGGTGTGTGTGGCAACACAAGTGTGTGTGTTTCTAACTGAATTTATTTATTTATACTATAACAGAGGTATCCTATTACAAGAGTGTTGCCATATCTCTGCATTGTCATCCTGGCCCCTCTGCGACACATTACAAATGTATTTAATTTTTTGGTAATTTTATATATTTTATAGTCTACTGCTATGCTTACTGTACTTAGAGGCTTAACCTAACCAAAGCAGTGAAATACATGCTCATGTCAGCCTGCGAACAGGTATAGCCTAATGGTTACCATATTAACTATCTTATAATATCATCGTATATATTAATTATATGCTTATTAACAGTAAACACAAAAGCACAGTATTTTCAGGTTTTTAGACACCGAACAACTACAATTTCAACCTGATGTGTGCTTCATTTAGCGTGGCTAAAATAATTAAGATTCAATTGCTTGTTGTTGATTGTTTTCCTCGATTAATAATGAGAACATTTGTGGAGAGATTGTCATGTCTGTCATTTTAGTTTGTTTATTTCAGTCTCTTTGTGTTTTTATGTTTCCTGTTTTATTTTGTAGTCTCTGTTCCTTGCTTGTTTTTTCTGTCTCTCATGTGTTGCACCTGTGTTTATTTGCCCCTGCCTTCCCCTCTGTGTATTTAAGCCTCTGTTCTTCCCTTTGTCCTTGTTGGATCGTTTGTTCTTACTGGTTGTTGCTACTCATCTAATGTTTGTCTAGTCTCGCTCTGTATTTTCGTCCTCGCGTTTTTGCCTCACCAGTGTTTTCACCTGTTAGTGTTTTGTTTTTTGTATAGTTAAAGACTCTTTTTATATTAAATGCTCTTTTGTTAAAACCTCTGGGTCCATCAACTTCTACATTACCGTAACAGAGATAGTAAAACAGAGAATAAAAGGAGGAGCTGATGAGGCTGCACCTGTCCAGGTGAAAGGCAGCGATCTCTGCATTGTGCCTCTGGTAGTCAACGAAGTAGAAGAAGTCCTCTGGAGTCTGGTCATCCCTCTGCTGCCTGACACACACACACACACAGACACACACCCATATAATCAACACAACAAAAACTGTAATTTCCCCAGATACTAGATGATTTCGGCTCACACAAACTATATAGCACTCGAGCTGAGATAATACCCTGTAATATAATGTAATCTAATTAAACATTTTCATGGACACAGGCTCCAGGACCACATATTCTTTGTGTTGATGAGACAGAAATCTTCATTGTTCATCCAACAAATATCTTATTGGTGGAATCGAGTGTGTTTTCTTACATTAGAATCCAGTTTTTTACCCTTATCCAGTTTTTCTATTCACAATTTCGCATTTGGAACCTGACAAAAATGGTTATTCTCCCGACTGACTGGCTTTATCTTCACATCCAACGAGATAGTTCACAAAATCAGCCTTAGCTATTGGTCATGGAACAAAATACAAAGCATGCTAAAAGGAAGTTTACATCACTGCTCTTCAGGCATTTAAGAAAAGTGTTTACCTGCTGCTGATATCCTGGTTCCCTGGAACTGGAATAAGCTGTTTGCGTGACCACAACTCATATACATGCACTTGTATACATCAACAATTTATTGAAGTGATCTAAGACAAATTGAAACAGAGACTCTCCACATGATGACTCAGTCCTCACCTCATTGGTTTGAACATGGCCTTGGCGAAGTTCTGCATCTTCAGAGCCAGTTTCAGGTGATGCCCACTGGGTTTCACCACTGTAAGAAAGAGACAATAAGAAGAAAATATGACGCATGAGGTCTTCATACACACATTACCTTTACAATACAGTTTATAGAAACAGAAAGAAAACTCCTTTGATTGTGTGTTTGAATGCTGAAAACATGACAAACACTGAGCAACAGGTTCGGAGTAATTGTTTTTTTTTAGCTTAAATCCCCAGAGGTCAGTTCAAACTATGATACAGTTTCCAGAGTGTTACAGTAATTGGGGGTTGGTTGGTTAGTTTTTCACTCTCTCTGTGACTCTAGCGTCCCTCGTTCTGCATAGTACAGTCACAACAGCAGGCCAGGCTGACCACACACAGGCCTCCTGAGTACAAGAGTTTACAATCTCTTTTTTTCTTCTTCTGGAAATGAATCAAAGGGACCAAACTCCCTCCGTGGCCACCGTGCACTGTCGCTCTTTGGTGACTGAAGTAATGAAAATCTCAAGGAGGTTAAATTTAAACAGATTGTTTTGTTGCATTTCTTCTTGGCAGTGAGAGATGTGTGGTCTGTTACTTTACTGTGCAGCAGTGCTGGAGAGCCACAGGCAGGACAAAAACATGCAGCATTTAAAATTGCCAGATTTCTTGACACAGTTACCAAAGTTACCAGGACCATACACTTTGCAATTTTGGTTTGCTTCCTCAAGCTAAGAAGCTCAGAAGGACATCCATTTTATTTAACCTTTACTTCACCAGGCAAGTCATTCAGAGCCTTTTCTCATTTACAATGACAACCTGTAAGTGCCTGTAAGTGCAGGGGGAAGGAGGAGAGAGGACAGAGAAAAAACAAGATGACAGTGTAGGTGGCGGTTGGTTTGTATGTTGAAGCCTGAAAAGAGGCTTCACTCTAAACCCTTCAACATTTAATTAAGAGTGCTGCCTTTGAACATAAATGAACACTTGTTTTGTTTTGTTTTAATTTCTTCGCCCAGAGCATGTGTCTTATACAAATCTGACTTCTGGTGCCAAACGAAAAACAAAATCCTCACTATCTCAAAGGCAGCAGTGTGTTCGTGTCTCGCGGTGCCGCCCAGCACAGCAGAGAAGAGGAGAGACACAAAAAAAGGCTAAACAAGGGGGACAGTCAGGAATCGCACACGCCGTACACAAAGGAAATGAGATAAAGAACATCAAGTCCTACAAAATAAAAGTCTGAGGTGACTTGAACATACCTTGGGTGCAATCGCAGGCTCCTTTCAGGGCCTTTTCATCCTGAGTGTAATCTGTAAGATGTAAATTAATCATTTAAAACACAATAATCAACAATTAACCACCACTGACTTGGATGGGTTTGTTGCCAGAATAGTAGCTTCTCTATCAGCTTCCACTTTCCAGTGTTGCTTGAATCAGAAAACTGCTCCGTTGCTTTATGGCACAAAGGGATTTTGCTGTTTGACACAAAAAAGGAGCTAAACCTGCAGAATTTTTCCTCCGAGTAAGATGGTAAAAAAAATAGAGAACAGACACACAGGTGTTGTAAGCCTCATCCGTTCCTGACCTGCGTTGACGATCGCCATGCTCCCCATGTCCTTGAGCAGTTGTGGAACAGCCAGGTCATCGCGGGAGTACAGGGCGTAGCGGCTGATCCCCAGGTGGAACTTCAGCCAGCTGGCGTCGGGGTCAAAGGTCACTTTATGTTGAGTCACAGTTATGTTGTTGAGGGCTGCCGCGTCGCTGTAGAGTTTCATGTGCCTGCATGCGGAACGAGACGTCGAACAAAGTGTACGGGTTCAGCACAAGTCCAGACCGCTGTCCACCGTATACTTTACACGACACAGACAGTTTTATTGGCAGTGTTTTATTTTGGAAAGACCAGAGAGGGCAGAGTGTGTTCAACAGGTTTTCAGTGCAGTAGATCTTGCAAGAGTGTTTTAAAAGAATGAGGTTGTGAGGAACTACGTCATGATACAGACGTTTATGAAATTCATTATATACACCCTGTTTTATATCACTCGCATTTGGACAACTCTTAGTAATCTATACTTATACGACAACTACTACAATAGCGCCTTTTTAAAAACGGGGTTTATAAAGTCAAAGCAGAAATGGGAAACTGCAGGGGCGATTGCAAGAATACATTCACTCTGATAAAAAACAAGAAATAGAAGTGATAAGAAAAAGCCGTAAATATAAATATAAAGAACAGGAAGAATAATTGGGCTATTGTTCCTAGAAGCAGCTGTGACAAAATTTTGTCCACAGCCTCCTCTCCTCTCCTCTCCTCTCCTCTCCTCTCCTCTCCTCTCCTCTCCTCTCCTCTCCTCTCCTCTTCCTCTCCTCTCCTCTCCTCTTTGCTATACTTAAAATTTGGAGCAAGAACAATCTGAGTGCAGCACAAATTAGTCTGTGGTACAAGTGGCACCACATCACCAGCTGCAGCTGACCGCGCAGAGTGGGACGGTCATCAGCCAACCCAAACAAACTCCCACCACGGGATCATTTAACTGCGATAATGGAGCGAAGCGGCTTATGAATAGGAGTTTGTGCATTGGTCATCCTTCCTCCTCACTCAGTCATCTGCCGCAAACTGAAGTGACAGATCAGGTCAGAGCGAACCATAATATTAATAACATGGAGACTGTGCGAGTGGAAATGCCATGCAGTGTTTGGCAAGAGTGACACACACACACACACACACACGTGTATACAAGTTGAACAGGAAATGAATTTCTAAACTCTTTCCTCTTCCAGACTGAAAATCAAACCGGTTTTACCTGAAGAGCACCCTTCATAAAGCTCGCCCTAGATGCGTTTACTGCAGTTGATATTGCGAGTCCTAAAGGAGCCTTGTGGTTATTTGTTGTTTCACGCAGCTGCAGACAGAGGAGATCCATCGCCCGTCTTTCTTCCTATTTTCCACCATAAGAGCCCAAAATCTTTGTCCCTCTAAGGGAGAAACTGGAGAGATAGAAGGCCTCACAAGCCAAAACAGCTACGGCTCCCACAGATTAAGATAAGCTTCAGCAGTTTTAAAATCCTTGTTTACCTTAAAGAGAGCACTGCAGACACACACTCACACACACACACTCTCAGATGGACATGTTTGTGAGCGTTTTCTCTGCCACCAGCCCCACACTGGACTTTTTATGACTCACAGAACTACACACCCTGAGGTCTGTCTGCGGGTAAACATCTGTTATCATGGACACAGTGTGTTTATGTGCATGGATGTGTGTGTGTGTGTGTGTGTTTTGTGTGTGTGTGTGTGTGTTTGGCCACCATGTCACTGACCCTGCCTCTTGACCACATCCAAGCCCCAGCATGTGCTTTCAGAGGGGGGATTTTTCAGGTTTCTTCTTTCAAAATAAAGTGATGAAAGGCAACATTTCAAGAAGCTACACTCAGACATTGCAAAATCAATAACAGTCTGCATTGAACTCAACAGTGTCTCCATGCGATGCTCCTCCAGAGTCTGAACACTGACCTTTCCCAGCGAGACACCTTCCTCTTGTAGTAGTCCATCAGCTGCTCGGCCTGCAGCAGCCTCTCCTCTGGCCCCAGCTCCGGGGTCTGGATGTTGTACAGCGGGTGAGCAAACAGCCTCTCCATCTTCGAGCCTCCACCCGTGGGGTCAGCCGGGGTGCGCAGGACCAGGGCCGGAGAGGAAGTCCCGTTGTAGAGCCGCGGGGTGGCGAGGCCCCCCTGCACGGGGAGGGAGAAGTTGTCGGTACCACAGGAGCAGAACTCCCCGGATCCCACGCTCCGCAGCTTTGGCAGGAGAATGAAGTAGAGGTCGGCGGAGAGGATGGCTGTGAGGGTCGCGGCCAGGAGGAGACGGTCCCTCCTCATCTTTGACACAGGGGGAGGAAGATTGGAGGAAGAAGAAAAAGCAGCAGAGAAACCTGAGGAAAGTCCTGACTATGTGCAGCTCCACAGAGTGAGAGGCATCACTCGCAGTCTCCCACACAGAGGCAGAGGCGAGAGGGAGGCAGCCAGAGGTTGGTCCAAGTCTCTCTCTCTCTCTCTCTCTCTGTCTCTTTTTCTGTCTGTGCGTTTCAGTCTGCTCCTTCCAGCCTCACTTCTTCTCTTCCTCCTCCTCCGCTTCCTCCGCTTCCTCCTTCTCCTCCTCTCTTGGCAGCAGCGCAAGAAGAGAGAGCCGAGCTGAGAGCGAGCGTGTGTTCGTAACAGTCACTGACAGTTCGGCTGCTTCCAGGGACCTGGTGCTCCGAGTACAAGAGGGCGAGGGAGCGTGTGTGTGTGTGTGTGTGTGTGTGTGTGTAAGAGAGCGAGAGTGAAGGGGAGAGTGTGTGCGCGCATGTGTGTGTATTGTACGTGTGTCCGCGCAGGTATGTACACAAACTTAAAATGACATGTTTTCAAACTGAGAGTGCGAAGCGAGGATTGCAGAAAACACACTCTCTCTTATACACACACATATACACACACTCCCTCCTCTCTCTTTCTCTCTCTCTCTTTCTCTCTCTCTCTTCTCTCTCTCTCTTCCTAGTAACGAGAAGGGGTGGAGACTTTTTCTTATCACAGATCTGAATGAAACCACATCCAGCTGATGTCTCCACTCTGATGCAATGTTTGTGTGTGTGTTTGTGTGTGTGTGTGTGTGTGTGTGTGAGAGAGAGAGTGTGAGAGTGTGTGTGCGTGTGTGTGTGTGTGAGGGTGTGTGTGTGTGTGTGTCCAGCTGTAAGTGTCTATGTCCAGCAATCTTCCTCACTGATTTCTGGTCAGTTGTGAGCCTGAATGTGTCGATTTGTGTTAAGCCTATATGTATCTTGCCATCCCTCCTCATCCCCCCCCCCAGCTTTTTCTTTGCCACAAACCTCCACCCTCTCTCGCTCCAGGCAAAACATTCCCAGCTGCACTTTGCTTCCTGCTGCAGTTCCCACACGAGAATCCCTCGCTTTTTCTGCTGAGCTACAGAGAGACACCGAGAGTTCAGAGGGCTGGAAAGAGGAAACACAAGTTATTGCACAACTTCAAATGCAGGGAAAAAAACAACACCTCCCTTCATTCACACCAGGCAACCTTGTCTTTGCTCCCCCTCCTCTCTTTGATTCCCGTGAAAACACACAGTGTATAAATTACGATCACTGCTTGCTGCCCGGTGTCTGCTCTGAAAGCTCTGAGCAACTTTATCGTAACACAACGATGATCTTGCAGGGCATTTCCCAGCCTGCATCTGCACTGTTGTTACTTTGGTATTTTGGAACATCTGTCATCTGCATGGGTGTGTGTGTGTGTGTGAGTGTGTCTGTGTGTGAGAGAGAGAGAGTCGTAATAGTGTGTGTTTGGGAGGTGCTCTCCAGGGTGTTTTATCCTCTCAGAAGAGAAAACAGTCCGAAGCCTTGGCCTATGGTGGAAATTAGTGAAAGGAGACATACAAACACCACACACACACATACACACACACACACACACACACACACACGCACACACACACATACACACACAGACAAACACACACTGAGTGGGTGACTTCTCCCCTGCTCGACTGCTAGACCTCAGCTACAATAACAAGAGAAGTTGTTCTTTAAAAACAAATGCACAAAGGAAAATCTGCTTTTACACAGAGGCTTCACTTTTTTTTTAACTCAGTGAGCTTTGTTTAAAGTTTCTGTTGATGCATATGTTCAATGGAAAATATAGTTTTATGTAATGTAAGGGTATATCATTTAGTTTTTATTGCATGGCACAAAAAAGGAGACATGAATTCAAGTCCACATGATTGAAAATTAAATTACTTAAAATCAAATTCATCAGCAGACATAGGATATAGAACATATTTGTCTGGATTCAATAACGCTGTGTTATCTCCCAGATGCCCGAGGGGACCTTGGTGCAGACGATGTCGATGACTTACCCTGTTTGTCCCGGCTGTGTCTGTATTTATCCCTTCAGACACAAACACGGGGAGGACGGGCTCTGTGCTCGCTTCCTGCCTCTCTTAAACATCCAGACCAGAGGCAGTTTTTAAGGACGAGCGGGTGAGCCCATGAAAGCAGGCTTTCGCAATCAAATATGGAAAGAAAACAAACAAAAATAGGCCACGGAGACTTGTGTCACAAATATGAGCAGTTCAGCTGAGGTGCAATCTTAAAAACAGACTCAGCCGTCAGTCCGTTAATGTCCCTCTGAGAAATCTCACATATTAGGAAAATTCACTGCTGATAAAATAACTGCAACATACAGAGTAAAGAGAAGCTGCTTTTATTTTTCTTGCAAAACCATGTCGGTGGATTAAATGTAAAAATACTGCCAGCACCTAGTTAGCCTAGATTATTGATAATGATAACTATGGAAACAATTCTGAAATTTCAAAACTATTTATGAAAGAAAATGGCAAGAAATGGACCAATACATTTTATTAAAATGAATAAAGCAGAATAAGCTAAGGTTGGCCATATAAAATGTAATCATTGTAGAAAAAACACTATATTAATAATGTATAATTAATTCCATATATTATATATCTGAAATAGAAAAGTAGAAACAATATTCCTGCAACATATTTCGACATTACTGATTTACATTTTAAAAACAACTTCACAAAATAAGATGAACTAGAATCGTTTGTATGCCTCCGACAACCAGTATGATATCAGCTTACTAGTAAGATGTCACTGTGACCTGTGACCTTTGACCTTTTACACATGTTTGTACCGAATTTGAAGAAATTCCCTCAAGCCGATCTTGAGTTATTGTGTTCAGAATAATGCAATGCACGGCTGGACAACGGAAAAGTGAATGCCTCCGGCCAGTTGGCTGTTGTCTGCACAGAAACATAAAACTAGTGTGTGTCTCTATTTCCTCCATCTCTCTGTCTGGCTGGACGTGTATTTGCAGTATGGCTCCCAGTTTCCTCCAAATGTTGTGAGCTGAGCTTCCTCTTGTCGGTCTGATACCACACTTGGGGGATTATTGGTAAATCCACAGTGGAAGCATCTCCTAGAAAAAGGGTAAAAGTAAAACAGAAAACAGTTTTTCTTTTACAATTTTCCCTTGTAACAGGTAGCAAGGTTTGCTTGGCAGTGAAATCAAGGCTTTTCTGATATTCCTCCAACTGAAAACATTTTAAGTCGGAAGATGGAGCGGTGAAGGTCTTTTTTCATTTGATTAATGACATCTCTGCGGTCCGTCCACATGGATTGACAGCTACAGGAAATGTCTTTGAATGTCTCGGCCACAAATGCACAGTGTGGCAGCGAAACACAAGGAACAACTCCACAGTCGGAAGAAAAAGATGGCGAGACGACATGAAAATAGGAAAAGGGGGGATGTGGGTTCATGCATATCCTTAAATGAAAGTAATCCTTCTGTTCCCATCAGATATATCTAAAATAGAATGGCTCTACTCCTCTATTCCTTCTTTAATCCCTCTTTCATTATCCCTTCCCATCAATCTCATGTTTTTTGGAGAACTACAGGCTGAACATGGAGCGCTGCAGTCACAGCACCGGCGGGATGAAAAGAAGCGTAGCTGTGGAATCGATTGAGCGTTTTATAGCCACATGTGCCTCGTATGGATGTCCACAAACCTCAATGGCCACCGACATTACACCCCACCACACATTTTATAGGGTTTAAGGTTCATACTTTGAAAACAGCATTGTACAATCATGGCCAGGTGGAGCACACTAATAAGACCAAATGAGTAGTTGGTGCAGGGCTGATGGAATAATTAGTTTATCGATTATTTAGGGATATGAGTCTTTGCAGCAGCAAAAAGCCGAGCATTCAGAGTCAGAGTGAGGCTTCGTTACCGAACTGCAGCCACGTCACATTGCAGATAATGATACGTTCAAATGCCAGTGCTAAAATGTGGCTTCATAGCAGCACAAGTAGCAAAGAAGTCATAAAGTCGGCAAACTGACCAGCACAAAGCAATATACCTGGAACTTTAGCAAATACCCCGAGTGCACTGATTTCAGTTGAGGGAGTTGAAGTTATTATTTGCAACAGGACGAATGTGTCACATCCTATTTCAAAACTTTCTGTGGCTTTAAGTCAACAATATCTTTATTATTGTAGAATAAGCCACTTGTTCAATGTCAAGTTCATTTGCTTCCTCTCTTTATAACAGATTCAATTGTTCAAGGAAGAAGTTGACATTCTGGGAAATAAGACGTAAATGGACTTTATTTATTATTTATAATGGTCTTTTCAAGTGTTCAGAGCGTTTTATAGTACAAGTTGCATTCAGCCACTCCTAGGGATCATCTGCTGAGGGACATAGAAGGTCGATAATACGATTCCCAGCACCCCCAGTCTGCATGGGCAAGATATTGAGCCTTAAAGTTACCCCTGACTTTCAAACAGTGTATGACTAGTGCTTTATAGAAGAAGTTGTATAGCTGCATAAATGAAGATCATGGATTCATCGATGCAGCAGAAGGAAAAAAAAACATGAAGGGAAAAAACAAATCAGCAACCATGATGAAAACTCACCTGCAGGAGTTAATGAGTCTGAGGAGGCGAAATCAGCCAATCAACAGTGATTGCTGTGATCAATGTCATCGAAGAGGCGTTCCCTCCTATGAGACGAAGCTAAGGTCTGGCAAAAATCCTCACACACATACTGACACACACAGATGCACAAATTATGGTTGGATGGATGGATGGAAAGAAGACAACTGAGATAAGAATGACAAATGTGTGTCAACGTTGGAAAGTGAGCAGTGTTTAAACTCATCAGCAGCTGATTGTGTGTTTGCAGGCTACCATGAGTTGCCGGGGCTGCTCGTGGTGATTCTCTGCTGGGCTGGTGCGTGAAGCTGAGGTGACAAAAGACAACATTAGTTGAGTTAATGTGCGTGTCTGCAGGGTGTGGCTGCAGAGAAAGCACAGTTAGTTATACTGAATAACGAGAGAGAGAGTGAGAGAGAAGAATGGAGAAAGGTACACAGCAACAAACACACAAACTTTCAGCATTCGTGCTGAAATCTGGCCAGCCTGTCTGGAGCTGAGCATCTACCAAAAGTTCCCAAACTGAGCTCCAGACTTCAGTGGAGGAGAATCTGAGGAATGCTCTGACTTTTTTCTTCATGATGTGGAAGAAAAATTGGACATGAATGAATCTTAGTATCAGGTTCGATTTCCCTGGAAGACCATCCTGACCTGGACGTGTAAACACTTTTTTTGGATATCTCACACAAGTACATTAACGGGAAACACTATTGCACAAGCCACAACACGAATGCATTAGCCAAAACACGAATGCAAATGCCACAATAATGCAAAAGCGAAAGCATCAATAGTAGGTATTTTAAGTAGATAAGTATGGCCAGCATACTTATCTACTTAAAATACCCGTAAGCAATATTTACCTTCTTCCTCTGAAGTTAGTTGAGGTTTGACCTTGCTGGCTCCCACCCTGTCCCTTCCAGTCCTCCCCTCCTCTTCCGTATCTTGCCTCAGGTCGTTCTGCGTCTCCCTGCTGGTGTCAGAGCCAAAGGATGTCACCCGTCGCTGAAGGGTATTCACTTGTGCAAACATACAGCTGTTTATTTTAGATAGAGTTTTCCCAGCTGGGCTCACGTTCAAGGTCTTTAAAGAGGACACAACTCAGATCAGTGATCTGTGTTGGATAATATTTTGTCAGAGATATCTGTGAGAATGTTTGTTGTTAGATTTGATTCAAACCAGAGGTGTAGCTGTTCTCTATGTCCTTGGTGCAGTGAGCCTGAACTGGAGTAATTTGCATGTGTGTGTGTGTGTGTGTATATGTGCATATGAGGACTAATTTAATCGTAAATTAAATTGTATTATTTAAACAAATGTGAGAGCTCAACCTAATGGATATACAAGTTAAAAGAAGCAAATAGAGGAATATCTCATTTATCAGCTAAAAAACATCTGAGTGAATCGATTTGTGTTCAAATTAGGCAACAACTCAAAATGATCAGATTATAGTTTTGTCAATATTCTGCTCCTGATCCGGAGCCTGTGTTTTTAACTTTTTCAATGGCTTTTCCTTTATTTCTTTGAAGAGCTTTTATTGGATTTTTTAGGTTGACTTTAGCCTTGTTATCTTCCTAAACTGTTATTTTAATTCATGTGTGATATATTTGTAATTTCTGGCACTTTATTGAGTCAAATTAAATTTAGAATTCAGTACAATCATTTATGTGGTACGCCTTCATTTAGGGACCCCAGGAAACCATCTGCACATGTCTTCACAAGAGTTTAACCATAATATCAAAGGATGTAGGGATTATGCTCCTCAATGAGCCTCATATATGCAGATGCATATTTGTTTTAACTTTCTTTCAGTTCGACTGTACTTCATTGTCCCCTTTAAAACAGAATTACTTCAGAATGTTCTCTCCTCTCTGGTCCCAGTTACCTCACATGTGACAGAAATACAGCAAAGGCTCCCGCCAAGCCAGAGTTTATGACCTTTAACCAAACTCTAAATTCTATTAAAGACTCAAACAGCTGTGGAAACAACGAGTGAGCGTCGCGATGTATTCCTCCGCACCCAACATTCTCTTAATTAGATTTGATCAATATAATTTAGTGCTTCCTCTTGGACAACATTACTTTGTTGGACAGGTCCTGCATCTAATACTGGCAGGATGGATATGCCAGATACATTTTACTATGTGTTGTCCTCCTCATATTTTGGACTGAATATTCTTCACAGCATGCGTAATATTTCCAACTATGGAAGAGTTAGCGAACCACTGAGGAACAAAGGGAAGTGGATCTGTTAACCCTCAGAGCTCAGCTGAGGAAGGAAATACATGTTCTGGTCAGCTTCTGTGATTCAGTGTCATGCATTATGTGGTGCATGGATGTACAGGTACTCAGTGCACTGCTGATCCCAAGCTCCCTCCAAATACTTTTCATTCTTCCTGTTATTTGAGATATGCTCATAAACAGACCTCTGGTACGCAGCTGCATCAGTGATATTCCACATCCCCTCCTGGCCAAAAGATCCCATGTGGTCTCCGTCTCTCGTCCACAGTCCAGCAGCGCCGTCAGCTGAGGCTGTGAGGACGAGCAGTCGCTCGGCCACGTCCAGGACTTCCACACTTACTACTCCTCTCTCATGCGCCTTCCAACTCCGCAGCAGCGTAGGCCGTTCACCGGCTGACTGTGTGGAAAGAGAAGACATTGAGTACATGTGTCTGAAGTCTTTTTTAGTTGTCTTGATTTCACACCAGCTCACCCCGTGTTGGACGTCCAGTGCATAGTGAGAAATACCCCAGATCTGGAGCCAGCCTGTTGTGTCTCCAGAGACCAGGATGGTATTTTCAGGCTGATCTGAGCTCAGACTCAACACACGTGCACCTGGGTGCTCCGGAGCATAAAACTCACCTGGGGTAAGGAGAAACTTCAGAATTGTAAAAAAGGCAGTTTCCAAAACATTAAAACTCCAGTAAAAAAATTATTTTAGCAAATGTTTCCTGTGGTTTTTATATAAGCAGTTGAGGTTCCACAGGGAGTAAACTTGGTTCACTCCATTGAAGCAGATCTATTTATATTCCCACATCTTGCCAATTTCAAGAAAACAGTTTTTACTCAAATGACAAAAGTACATTTGAGACAAATTGCTCCTTTTAAAATTTGTCCTGTTATGTCACAAATCTCCCTGTTATGTCACAATCCCAAATTCCTCCTTGCTAGAAAAATGCATCAACACAAATGCAGACAAATGCACACTGGATAACTCACACATACACACACACATGCATCTGTGCACGCTCATACACATATGCCGTGGTCACAGTGGATGAATCCCACACCACTAAACACAGATGGGATCTGGAAAGAGACATAGTTGTGGGCTTCCAGGAATGGCAGCCCACAACTATGTCCGAGTTGACAGTTGAGTCTATCTGTCACTGCTCTGGCTGTGCGTGAATCCATCTCATGGGAGGATCATTAAATCTGACAGCTGCTTGTCAACTGCTCTAGTGTTTCCAGCTCATCGGATTCTTAGAGATTTACTTTCAATTTATGCATTTCACTTTTGCATCCAGTTCTTCTGAAAAACACCTCTTCTGTTTTCCACCTGCAACATTTTTTCCTCCGGCGTCTCACTCACCGTACGTGTGTGTCTCTCCAGTGACGCTCCAGAAGCACACACACCCAGCCTGTGACGACACCAGGATTCCTCTGTTCCTCAGCTTTCTGTTGGCAGCTCGATGCTGCAGGAACAGGAGGCTGTCCACAGGGGGCACCACTCTGGAATCACACAAACTACGGTTCAATGCACACAACAACAATGTATAAGTTGGCTCACATTAAGGATGCATAAAAAAAAGGTGACCACCATATAAGCGTAAGAATTGCCGTTGCCAAATACCAACGTGCCATTGGTCAGTGGTGCCAGGAAAGGAACAAGTTAACTTGTGTACATTAGAATAACAATAAATCAAATAAGACAAATTATGGCTAATGGTCTACCTGGGTGTCATGGTTACATCACTACCTATTGGACGAGGAGTTATCTCGCTTTATAAATGTGGGATAGAGTATCACCAACTATGAACCCACTCCGACCGGCTCTCCAGAGGCGGATCTAGGATCTCCTAAATTAGGGGCCATAAAGGGGCCACAATCTACACACAGGGGCCAATTATATGTCCAATGCCTGAATCAGCAAGGTGCATGTTTAAGTAATTCCTTGTTTACTGTTAGCTCTATAGATTTGAGTCATACCTCATTGAATATATAAAAAAATGTTTTCCTTGTTCAAGCACCAGTTTCACTTCAAAAAAGACTAGACAGTGGCAACACCAGTATTTAACATTCAGCACATCACACACATGCATGGTTGTGTCCCCTCACCCTGCCTGTCTCTCTCTCTGTAAGTGAAGCAGTGGTCCTTGTGTCTCCAGCCTCCAGATGACCACCTCTCCATCATGGCTCGCTGTGGCGACGACCCCCAGAGCCGGGCACTGACACACGGCCAGGATATCAGATTTATGGACACCGCCGGACTTCCAGGACATGTCTGCTCTCACATACAAATCCTGCAGAAACATTTAACAGAGTATTAAAACTGAATATCACCAGTTTAGTTACTGTGGGAAGGTTTTCCACAACAACAGCGATATATTGGCTCCAACCTCTACAGCGTGCCTGGGCCTTGCTATTTTTAATTGTAAAACTCTTGCTTCACTTCCCACTGTGTGACAAGTGATCTGAAATAACTTGTAATTGTTTGTGTTGCCTGATGGAAGGCAGCTCTATTTCCTTCTCTGGTTTACTGGTTTTGTTTACACCTCTGTTACAACATTGTGGTCGGCTCTTAAACACAGACTCAGCATGGTGGATGTCGTGCAGATACTGGTGCAGATGTCTACTGCGGCACAGACGTCTCTCATCTCACCAGGTGGATCTGTAAATGTGAGCGTAACTAATATAACTCACTTATATCAAAGTCCTTCCCCCCCACCAGTGTTTTGGGACTTTTTCTTGTTCAGAAACCTGGCTCTGCTGACACAGGGGGCTTCACAACGAGGAACATTGTAACTGGGGGGAAAAAAGTATTCAGGAATTTGCCGCAGAAGCATTAGTGCTGTGTTCTTTAAGGGATGAATTTAACCACAGAGCAGATGGTAGTTAAAGGTTGGGAGATTAAGTGTGACACAGGAATTTTGAGGTGTGCACACCCAGACTTTCTCTCACACTGCAGCTCAGTCTGAGATTATACTGGCACTGGCTACACCTCATCTGTATTTCTTATGACATGTGAACAAATGTGTAGGTGGATGAAGGTATTTATCTATTCCCTGTAAAAGGAAATCATGTATTTTACTAGTAAGAATGATATTCAAGGTATCACACATTACAATGCATTTATTGGATTTAATTGGAAATGTTTTGTGCTGCTGTAGGAAATATTCTGCATCGGATTGGTAACCATGGTGACAGCTTGTGTCACCAGCATCATCCAGCTTTCAACATGTGGGGGAGAAGTTGTGATAGAGCAAAAGACTAAAAGCTAAGGTATTGATTGGGGGACCATTTTTGTTTTTTACTTTACCTCTTGATATAAAAACGCTTTTATTATTATTTTGTTGCACCTATTATAGACAATAATTTAAGTTAACTGTAACTTATTTCTTACTCATCCTGTAAAAAAACTCATCCAGGAACCTGTTACTTCAAGTCTTTTTACAGAGTTACAGATTTGACCACGCTCAACCTCACCCACCACTGATGTATCGGTTCAGTCAGAATTGAAACATGCTTGAAACTTTATACCAGAATGAGCAGTGAAACTCTGCTTTTCAGTCTGTAAATTACTTATAAAGGAAATAACAAGTATTTATGTGACGCTACTGTGGAATTAGGGTTAGGGCTTATTAAAATGTTACCTTTGCTGCACCGATGTCATACTGAACGATCCGCTGGCTCCATCCAACGGCCAGCAGCTTGTTGTCATGGAGACAGGTCAGCTTGGTGACTTCAGAGTTGGAGACGGGCTCCATCTTGTGCAGGTTGAGGCCGTTTAGTAAATTCCACACCTGCTTGGAGTGGTCAGCAAGAAAGATTACTCCTCCATATTTTTTTAACAAGCTGATAATAACAAGATGTGGTGTTCGAACCTTAATGGTGCCGTTGCGAGCCCCTGTGACCAGTCGTCTGTGGGTGGAGTCTAGTGTCATGCAGAGGAGTTCATCCTCACCATGTGCGTTTAAGATCTGAAGCCTCCTCCGCCCTGTCTCTACGTCCCACAGAGACACAGACGAGTCGGCATGTCCAGTCACCACCTGTCTCAGGGTGGGGTTGTACAGGGCACAGGAGAGGACCACACCAGTTTCTGGTCCAAATTCCCTCTGTTCATTCGTCAACCATCCACCTCTTCCTCTTCTGGATTCAGCCAGATGGAGCCGTGCCAGGTAATCTTTACATCCCACTACTAAATGAGGTGCAGTCTCTACAGGAAGAGGAGGGCTCAGAAGCAGGAAGGGAAAGTTGCCATGTTCTGGGATTCGACCCGGCTGCAGGCATGGGAACTGCAGTCGGAGGGTTTTCAGACACTGATGCGTGGAAATGTCCCAAACCCTCAGCTCCTGAGTAAGCAAAGAAAATGACATGTCCATTGACTAATAAACACACAAGCTTTGTTGTCGTAGTGTATCGCTGATGACTCACAGCATCTCTGGAGTAGCTGAAGATCTGCCCGACAGGTGGGTAGATTGCCACATCCAATATGGTGGCGCAGTGGCCCAGCAGTGTGGCCACAGGACGCGTGGTGACGAATCGGGTCCAGAGTCTGACTGCTCGGTCACAACCTCCTGTCACCATCAACTGCAGAGGTGCACTGTAGTCAAAGCATTTGGCGCCCTGAGAATTAGACAAAAATACCCTCATAAAAACCAGTCAAGAGAGAGACATATACACTAATTGGTTAGCCGGTCCCATTAGTTTGCAATGAGGAGTTTTTAAAGGGCGTCTTCGTTGTTAAAATGTCTCGACAGTTAATTGGAGTGTAAAATGATTCTGCTTGTTCAAAAAGAAAAAAAAGCCACTGTGCATAACAGGAAGCACGACCACCCAGTTTAATAAGGTTCTGTGCAACAGCGTCACTTCTATTCTCCACCATCGGTGACACTGTCTGCCTCTCAATGCCGGGTGGAAGCAAACTTTATAAATGAGTAACTTGACTCATATTTGTTCTCTGAGATTAAAACTGGCCAGAGATAATTCACCAAATGAGTTATGTAATATGTGTCATACAAGGACCTTCAACGCCGTCTAACAAGTTTGTCTCGACTGATATTTGTTAAGTTTCAAACCTCGATCCAGCCAGTTATGTCAGGGTCAACTCGATCGGAGTACAGTGACCGACACGTAAACATTTGACCTTGAGCCATTTTCAAATACAAAGGTCATTTCATTACCTTCCTGCAATTTTACATGTTTCTGTTATCATTTGAAAACTATAGTCTACAAATACACAAATATATACTCATTCAAGTACCCTCAGGTATTATTGACAGTAACAGTTATGGAGAATACACAACCCTTAACTAGAGTGACGCTCAGAGAGCACAGACCTTCACCAAGTCCCCTGATCAAACCACAATAAAAAATTTTTTTTTAAATATAACCTCCTTCGCAGAGGTGATAACCCTCAATCCATCATCGGGCAGTTACCTGTTTAATTTTCCAAACGTATGGCTCCCGCCTCAGGGTCAAATTCAGACAGACCACAGAGCTGGTGTCACTTTGAGAGGACGTCATGATGTCACTGGTGCTGGGCTCAAACATCAGCCTGTTGATTGGCTCCTGGTGGATGTTGGGGATGTAACGGTGGGACACCGTCTTGCTGTGTTCACTGAGGTCCTGTTGTCGAGATGGAAGTGAAGGGGTTCAGAGTTATATGTAAAAACTTGATTCAACAGGTGCATATCAAAGCTGTTTGCCTCAGTTTCTGTTGGGCACCTGCAAGGAGCTCTGGGCTCAGTAATTAAATAGAGGAATTAGATGGGTGACTTACTGGAAAGAAGATCCTATGTGGGCCGTTCTGTTTCTTGGAGGGATTGTTGAAAAGACCTTTAGAGGGGTTCAGGAACCACATCAGGTGGACTCCTCCCTTCTCATCCCCGAGTAGCAGCAGAGGGGGGCGCTCCGGATTCTTGGGTTAGGGAACAATCACATTTATGTAAATATTTGATTCTGGGGTGAATTCATCCAACATCTCAAAGAAACAGTGATCATACCTGGACGTCGTGCCAGTAGCAAAGAGCAGTGGGGACGCTTCGAAACCCTTAATGAGACAAAGATTTGAAAGTTCACCTTTTTGCACAGTAAATTATTTCATTAGTGATCAGCTCATTATGACATGCTAGCAATCAAGTCTACCAAACAGGTGGACATCCTCAAATACATCGGCTGTTGAGACATCGAGGAAGTGCAGCTCCCTGCAGTCAGTTGCTATGGCAACCTTGTGGACGTTGCCCATATAAACAGCATCAGTGGTCCAGCCTCTGAACCTCCTCGTGTTGGCCACCTCCTCCGTTGGGTCTCCGGCAAGCTGAGAAGTGAATGTAAAAAATAATGTGTGAGCATGCTGTGTTTCCATGTGGATGTAAAAGTAGGACGTGATGTCACTCACCCCAACAGTTTTGAGGATGTGTAGGCTGCTGTTCCAGACAGTGATCTGACCTCCCTTGCTGACACTTATATAGCGGAGTGGGGGTGGATGAGAAACAGCAACCACTCGCACAGTTGGCTCCCGCTGCAGATGAAGAAATGTCATTAATAAAACAGGCTAGTGGATGAAATAACCAATTTATATATAGAGTAGGAGAGTTTAGAAAAGCAGCTGACCAAACTTAGTATAGAGAGATTTAGTTAGAAAATCGTCATACTTATAAAATTGTTTTGTTAATTCCTATTTGACTGGTGAGGAGTCCTAGTAAAAGAAAATACAGGTAGTCGGCACAGCACAACACTAGGAGCCTTTTTTAGGGAAGACATTTTGATATGTCATGATCACAGACTCTAAATAAAGATGGACAATTTGTCTATCCTCCTCTTATCCAGAAATTAAGCCAACATTTCTCAGATACGATTGCTGCCATCTTGCACTGATTACTGATGAGACTGCGCTCGAGTGGAGGACAGAGCTGCGGAGAAAATGTTATTTGATGTGTCCTTTGACTTTAAATTTGGTCTATGTCCCAGCCACTAACATGGAGGTTTTGACCTATACTGCAGCCTGCCACCAGGATGATCAGGATGCTTTGGCTTCACTTTTGGGCAGCTGTCGTCTTGCCATCTTTACATACATTCTATGCTTTGTACCAAATGCAACCGCTTAATACTTTCCCTCCGAAGTTGGGGAGCAGCTAGACTCAGAGTGGGTGAATCCTGTGACTCAAAAACTGACCCAGGGATTTATACTTGTTGTCCAGAAATAAAACGATCTTCACATTTGGTGCCTACATTTGACAATTCTGAGTACATGTTCAATTAAACATCCTACGAAGACTCACATCTTCCTCTCGTTCAGAGGGCTGCAGGTGAATTGTACCTTGTTGTGAGAGCAGTGTGTGATCTGTGGCTGGGAGTTCAGCAGAGCAGCTGTTGGGATGGAGGCGCGCTCTCGTTCAGTGTACTCCAGAAGCAGGTAGGAACACAGCTGCTGCCACCTCACCTGACCTGTACAGCTGATATCCACCTGGATGTCATGAAGTTTTATCGTTAGTGCCCCTGCATCATTATAAACAACAATACAATGAGTTTATGTTGCTGAAAAGTTATATTTCTATCTACACTTTCTGTTTACCTCGCTGAAAAACCTCTCAACCCACGTGTCCTCAATATCCGGACCAATCACTGTCCTCAAAACCTGAAGAAACTCTTCAAACGTCATCCCTCGCTCCTCATTTCCTCCCCTGTTCTTCCTTCTCCTCCCACTCGGCCTGTCTTCATGTATCTGCGGCTCTCCAGCTCTCGGAGTCACGGTGAATGCGTCTCTCAGGAGCTTCAGCTGCTCGGGGCTCAGCTTCTCTGCAGGACTGACTCCGCAGCTGGGATCACTGCAGAGGGGATTATCAGATGAATGATGAAATGTTAATTAGTGTATATATATTTGGACTGTTTGTGTTTAACACGTACACATTTTGGAGTTCACTGACATCTTGAACATCTTGACTTTCTACAGTTTTAGGAGCTTGTACTACAAGAGTTAAATGTTTTGTGAGAGTGCAAACTTTCCTATTCATCTTTAGGGCTTGTCTTAAGTTGGGAGCTGCTCTAAGTTTTGTGACATCAGCCCCTGAATCAACTCCAGACACACTTCTGACTTAACAGCATTTTTTTTAATGATTTTACAATGTCTTCTTTGATCGTGATTTTACTCCCTTCTCTTTTATAACTCTTTTTATTTTTGTATTTGTGCTGTAGGGTTCTGTGATTTGCAAATTGCCTTTAATTGCTTCCTGTTGTTGGCTTTCAGTCTTTCATGAAACACCCTGTTTGTGAAGGTGCTATAAGAATAAAGTTCATTATTTTATTTTGTATTATTATTATTATTATTTCTTATCTTTGTTTGTGAGTTTCTACTGTTAATAATCAATTTATTGCATCTAGTGTACTCTGGTAAAGCCAATAGGTGAAAGGCTCAGAATGAATGCAGCGCTCCCAAGTGGCAGTATTGGGACAACACACAACTGATCCATATAAAAGTAAAGATAGATGGATGGATGGATGGATGGATGGATTGATGGGTGGATAGATAGATAGATAGATAGATAGATAGATAGATAGATAGATAGATAGATAGATAGATAGATAGATAGATAGATAGATAGATAGATAGATAGATAGATAGATAGATAGATAGATAGATAGATAGATAGATAGATAGATAGATAGATAGATAGATAGATAGATAGATAGATAGATAGATAGATAGATAGATAAATAGATAGACAGATAGATAGATAGATGACAGGCAGTATGCAAATCGTTTTGTTTTTTTCTGAGACACACGATAAGCAGTAGAGATATAGTTCATATGTACTCTGGGCCTTAACGTGTGTGTCTGGGGAAAGGCTGAAAATGGATAATACGTGATGAGGGAGTTATTAAGGTTTGGGAGATGCTGTGTTTGAAAGTTCAGAGTGTTCCTCACGCCCAGCAGCTCCTGTGTGGCCCTGTCGCTCAGGGAGACTACACAGCCTGAAACAATAAGTCTAATGTGAGCTCTTTATTCCAGCTCCATCAGGACACACACGAGTGGTCCTTTACATCATACTCATTTCTCACAAGCAGCCCGATGGAGCCGTAAAATAATTAAGTAATAAAAGTGTAGAGGTTTGCTGAAAAGGGAGGTTAAAACACTGATGCATCTGAAAGAGACTGCTGTGTGGGGACGAGGGATGGAGGAAGAGAAAGTCAGTGTCTGGAGTGTTTGTGAGGAGAAAATCTGAGAATTAAGGGACAGAGTATGACGCTAATGTACAACTTCAGCTTTGACTTTATTTACAAGACTTAATCGAAGTTGTTTGGATGGAAGAATTATGATTAATACCAACATTTTACTGGGAGGTGAGGTATTTGTTTGACCGGCTATTTTAAGGTTATAACATGTCAGAGGCCGCAGACTTAACATCGTGCTTTACACAGTATTTTGAAAATGAAAGTAATTAGTAACTGTATAAGATAAGACAAGACAAGATCGCACACCCTGGAAGTTAACTTGTCACTGCAGCAGACAAGTCAGAATGAGGAAGATAAGAGAATATAAAAAAGGCAATAGAATGAGAAAATACAAAAATAAAAATGCAAATACATAATATAATATACACCTTTCAATTTGGATATTGTTACATGCGAAAATGTACTGAGTACTTCAGTAAAGTGCAGTGGCGCAGGATGATTGCACGAGGATGTAATATGTATTTGTGAATTAGTATTTGTAATGTTGAAATAGATATATAGACGTATGTAGATATATATAGGCATATTAGATTATATTATTATGTAGATATTAGATGTTTATAGGCAGTTATGGTATGATATAGATATTGAAATTCAGCCTACACCTTATTTACTGCATGCATTGAATAAGAGGCCTTATCATTCTCATTTAAGAGTTAAATAACAATGATTAGTATAATGATAACTCACCAAAACCTGCTGTGTGGCACCTCTGTCTCGTAAAGCACCCATGGATTTTTTTTGTTTCTTAAAGTATCCATACTGACAACCTGAGCCTCAGTGTCTGAACTCCTTGTTAAATCCTTCATTCCGAATACTGCTCCATCTTTTTCTGCTGAATTTTTAATCCACATTTATCCAGAGTCAGTATTTTGTGTTCCTGAGCTCCACACGCAGCCTGGTGAGAAGTTCCCCCTGGAAGCGCTTGGTCCAAACTGAGATCCTTGTTTGCATCCCTCGCTCTGTCTTTTCATGCAAACCCAATTTACTCAAACAAAGCTTCTTGTATCCAGACAGGAAAGGAATGTCCAACTCCATGGATCAATCATCCGTCACCAGTGTTTGACCAGTGGAGTCAACACTTCCACTGAGGAGAAGACTGCAGCGAGATGGGAGTTTCCAAACTGACTGTGAGTCTGCTGGGGGTAACAGAGCCACTAACCCCACAGACAAGCCCTCAGTGGGTTAATCATTTAAAGAGGCAAAGTTAGTCAACACCCAGGAGAGGTAGGATTGCTAACTGTTGCTGCTCTGACTTAATAACGACTATAAAGAAATTAAATCATCAATCAAGTCTATTTTCTGTGCAAACATATTTAATTATTTATTTAAATGAAAAATAGTAAAAAGAAAATGGAAAGATAATTTGTCATCTTCTTGAAACCTCACAGACACTTTTTAACTCATGTTCAGTTTAATCATTGCCAGGCAACCCACAGAAGTTTAGCCACTTCAATGAGCAGGTAGTATCCAAAGAGGCCCTGCATGTTTAATGAAGGAACACAGGTCCCTGTGGAGTGTGGCCTGCTGGGAAATTCCTTGTACCTGGTCTAACATACACACCAGTAGCCTCTACTGTAAACTCTGTAAATATCTATATAACAGATGATTTTATGATGTCAGTCATTAGGTCAGTGGGTCATTACCCAAATCTCAAACTGTCTTCTGTTCGACCTCTTTCCACACACCTGCTGACTTGAGGAAAACCACGAGTGTAGCATGGAGACAAAATAGCCAGGTAGGGTAATATATTTAATATCTATTCTATTTTTAAAGCTTGTTGGTTGAATTTTTTTCTGTGATCATTCGCTGTTTAATATGAAGGACAAAATAACAGAGTAAATCAATAAATAAATAACTGAATACATGTGGAAGTACAGAGATAAATATTTGGGACATACCAAAATTATAAATGAATTCACGTGCACATATCTAAATACAGAAATAAATAAATAAATGAAGAGACATATAAAGAAAAGACTGACGTCAATAATTAAATAAATAAATTCAAGTGGAAATATATAAATAATGAACATAAATAAATACTGAAATGTATAAATAAATAGCTGATTACATGCAGGTATAAATAAATATTGAAAATAATAAATAAATGACAGAATACATGCAGAAATAGATACATATATAAATATTTTCAGTATGAATAAACGAATGCATACCTGCAGAAATAAATAAAAAACAAATGTAGACATATATAACAAATTGAAGTGAATAAATGTATACATACGGAAATAAATACATTTGAAAATGAATTAATGTAAATATTCAGAAATAGTATTTTCCATGACCAGATAGTTTCATATATATTATTTATAACTGCATTCATTTGTTTCTTTGTACGCACTTTTCGTCCTTCATAATTGAGACCGTTTAAAAAAACGTATCCTGCAATTATAGAACGTACAATGTAATTTCCCAGCACAGCCACAAGATGGAGGTAGAGCGATAAAAAAAGTTGGAACCCTTTTATATGCTGTTGATAGAAATAGTTATATTTTATACAGCCTCTGTACACCAACACCGGTTTAGACTCTTTGTTATGTATTTAAAACCGTCCCTCAATACACAGTTGCTGTTGTTTGTATCATATATAGGTTATTATCCACCTCTATTCATTCTTGCTCTCTCTCACAGGATGGCAGCAGCAGGAGCAGCGGCGGTCGCAGCTCAGTCTAATCACTCTCCCATGATCCGCCCTTGTTTCCTCCTCGTCCCTTCCTCAGCCCTACCCTGTCTGCCTGTGTGTGTGTCTGTGTGTGTCTCACTGATGGGGCTCTGAGTGTGTCCCAGCTCGACACTCCTGTGGAAACTCTTTCCTCTCTTATTTGATACATTTGACTCCCTTCTTCACTGATTTGGTCCTTTGTTAACCAGTGTGTGAGTGTGAGTGTGTGTGTGTGTGTATGAGTGTGAGTTACCATGTTGCGGGTTGTTGTAGAGTCGGCTAAAGCTCTGCCCAAGAAGAAGCTGAGAACTCCTGATCCAGTTACATCTGTGATTTTTAAAGGTAAGTCTTTTTGTTTAAAAAAAAAGAAAGACTTGTACAAAGTTCTGATTGGTTGGAAACTTGTGGCACACATATGAGCTCTTAGAGTTTTACCACTTAATTGTTTATACTTTTATTTACCATGATGACATCACTCTGTGGACTCAACAGTTTTTTATTTGGTAGCAAATACTATAACAATATGCAGATCTCCTCCTCTTTGGCTACTTCAGAATCAGAATGTATTTATTGTGCATCAACTTAAGGCTCAATAACCATTTTAGATTTCATCTTTTGACTGAAAGGGAAATCTTGAATGCAATAAGTCACAAAGTTAATCACCATACAGCACGTAAGGATACATGTCACAGCAGGTTCAGATGCAAAGGTAGTTGAAAGGGGACATGTTTGAATCTGTGTGATATGGAGTGTGTTAGCTTAGAGGAAGAGAGGAGGCCGTAATGAAGGAAACAGACGGGTTAGAAATAGTAGAAATTGGTTTTAAACCCCTGAATTAAAAGCCAGTACGTTGTGTGTGTGGGTGGGTGTGTGTGTGGGTGGGCGGGTTGATTATGTGGTGGTCTCTCCTGCTTGATTTCAGCTGTTTAGTTTGTGCCATTGTCCTCATAAGCAGCTGCAGGTGTGGCAGCCTCTCTCCTGTTTCCCTGTTAACGTGTAGGGGAAATGAAAAGCCATTTCCTTAAATAGCATTTCCTTAATTTTGTCAACAGAGTTAATGGGTAAATTGACAATAGGTGTATCATTGAGTTGGTTTTCATAAAGTCTGTCCTAATTGTTAGAAAACAAAAGTTTTGAGAACTTGGAAAAAGAAGAAAATGTTTCCAGCTCTAAATTGTTATTGAATTGATTAACACTGTTAGTATAACTATACTTTAAACAATCTTAATTAATTTGTTACCATTAAAAGTGTTTTTAAGTGAACATTTTCATTGTAAAGACAAGCCTATGTATTTGACTTGTGTTATCAAGAAAGTGCTAATACTCATTGTTACATTTTCACTGAATATATTTTATGTTCCTTCCAGATGAAAAGAAGAAAACAAAATCAATTGACAGTGATGTGAATCCTGTGTGGAATGAGGTAAACACACACACACACACACACACACACACACACACACACACACACACACACACACAGTCCAACATGCTCAGATATCTGCTGCTTTTTACTTTACTTTTTAAACAAAGATAAGTTAGATTTGCTGGAATTGATTTATCTGTGTCAATTATCACGGTGTGAATTTCCTATATCAACAGATTTGGCTGTGGCTAATATAGATAAGGAGGAGTTATATCTATAAATATACAATTGCAGCGCATTCCTGTACTTGAAGCGCGTTTCAGTAATTTGTTCTGTGTGATTTGTGGTGTTGTGTTGTCCAATTGATGCAGAGGTTTTCTTGCTTTGCTTGTGTTTTGTCCACTTGCATATGTTTTGTTAAGTAGCAGTGCGTTGAGCCCTCAGGGGCCACCGTAGTACGTAGATGCGGCTCCATCACGGCGCCAGAGCAGTGCAAGTGTAATATCTGACGCGCCGGTGCATGTGCCCCTCGTCTCGTCTTGCAGGTGCTGGAGTTCGACTTGAAGGGGACTCCACTGGACGCCGGCTCCTTCATAGACGTGATTGTGAAAGACTACGAAACTATCGGGAGTAACAAGTAAGTGCAGCGCGGGCGTGAGTGGTGCTGAAATCCTCGTTAACTTTGTGCAACGGAGGGATCACGTCGGCCTCACCTGAGCTGAACCACAGCGGCACCTTATTCCTGTCTGAACACAGTGGATGAAGTGAAGTGAGGCAGCAGGTGAGGCTGCAGGTTTCCAGATGTTTGCACGTCAGGTCTTTTACCAACAACTCACATCACAGTTACAGTCACCAGTCTGAACCACCTTGGCTGCTAACCTGCTGGTGATGATGTATATCATTGTGAACCTCGACACAGTGATATATACAGGGAAGTTGAGTAATTCCCAAGTGACCCAGTTTTTGAGTTATGCCTCTGCCCCCTCACACCCTGCCTGCCATGCTGCGACTTGTTGGGCTGTGTGGGTTGACTGATGCCGATTGGGCAACGTGGAGGGATGAATTGCTGTTTGTTTTCTCTCTCTCTCTCTCTGAGCTTAAGTGTGGCATTGTGACATTGAGAGAACAGGGACAAATACTTGATGCTGCAGTTACTCTACAAACTACATTGCAAAGGCAGGTACAAGTACTGCTTGAATACTACATGAGGAGAAGAGCGGCCCCTGCAAGCCAGCTCAAGGGTTGTTCCTTCCCAATAAAACCCAGATCACATATGGGACCAATTTAGACCCACCGCGAAAAATGTTTCCTCGACTTCACTAATTGCTGCGATCAAAGTTTAGTTTACGGCGAGAAAACAAATAACACAAAAGTTGTTCCTTCTTTAGAATGAATCAAAAAATGTCAAACTTGAATGTTCTATCTGTTCATGTGCTTTACTGAGTAAGAGTTTCCCTGGATGGATGGGACAGTCATAACTGAGGGAGGTGCTTTTCGAGCACAAGAGTCCATGTTACACTGAGTAAAGTTTTCCACTGGGCTGTTCCATCTGACACACTCCCTAAAGATCTACACAACGGGACCAGAGCAGGACTCTCTTTCCCTCTTTCTCTCTCCCTCCCTCTCTCCCTTGCTCACAAATGGTTCTCCAGCTGCTGTTTTGGGTAATTCGCGTTGTCTTGGCAACGAAAGTGGGGGAGTTGCATGATTTTTTGGAAAGGAAGGACTCAGGAAATTGTTGGACAAACTATGGTTTAGTTTCACATGTGAAGGTTCCATGGAGCAACGCACTGACTCTCAGTGAGACACTGGCGGAAAAATGTCCTCATTTCCTCACATCTTTTCTTTTATCTGTTTATTTCAAAGTTTATTAAAAGAGGTAAAACTGTTTTATTTTTGTTTCAATTCATCCTCTGGGGACCATTAATATGAACAGTGCATTTCCCAGTAGTGTAGCTGAAAGTGTCTTAATGAAACATTTCGATAGTAATCTAAATTTTGAGAACATTTAAAGTGCCAATGTTGTGCTTCCGATCTCAAAGAGCTGACCAATCAGAGCATAGTGGGCTTTTTGCTGTGCTAAGAGCAGCTGCTGTGCACTAGACCAGGACAGTAACCTATTCTGTTAGATGCCCAAATAGCAATTATAGGAACTTGTAAATGACTCATTTATATCATCCACATGATGGTAACTTCAGGATGTGTACAAGTAAACATAGGCACCTGGACGTGCTTGTGCTTCTGGAAGTCTCTTGGATGAGAGGTGAAACATCAAGAAAAACAACCAAGCCATTGTCGTGACAATCCATCCAATCATTGTTGAGACCTACTGAAAAACATATAGACTCGCAAGTTGGTAAAAGTAGTTCATGGTTGAAAATGAGCCTTGGTGAAACCCAGTTGAAACCCTGTGGTCTGGACTGTCATGTTACACCTGCTTTGCATGCTGTTGACAACGTTGCATTTTCCTAGCAGAGATATATATAAATATAAACTGCAAAGTTCTTCAACAGGCCATAAAAGTAAAACCCTTTTATGAATAGTTATGGAGCTATTAGGCGACAAAAAATGTATCATAATTGTTGGACACAGATTTGAAAGGTGGATATAAGGGGATGATAAAGAGTCAGGTTAAAAATCCTCATGTGATGTAGCTAGAGAAGTTATTTTAAATCAAAACAAAAGCATTGTTTCGTATCCTGTTTTATAAAAGCACAGTCAGACAGTGTCCAAATATTTCCCCTACTGCACTTTCACTGAATGAAACATATTTGCTGGCAGTGCAGAAAACTGTTGATGAATTAGATTTAACAGCAATGATGGAAGAACTATCAGGGAATCGCTGATATTCACACTCTCTCATCCCAGATCTGAGATGAGCTGGATCATCTCATGCATCTATCTTCACTGATCTGTGAGACCAGTTTAATGTTGACAGGGGGAGGGTGTTTACGTTCTGTAGCTGAAACTCAGCCAAGGAGCGCCAGAGCTGAGTGTGTTGATAGTCGCTCCCTCACAATAAAGGTCTTAATAATCACTGGGCTGTGATAAATGAGAGCTTCATTTAACTTTTACACATGGGAGAGGCTAACAAGTTCAATTTTAGATGTATTTGATTACAAATCTGTTGTCCCATTGGCTCTAGAATACTACCAGACTAGTACTTCTCTATTCTGATACATCTTTCTCTGCTACTCGGGCTACATTCCAACTGCTACGTTTTTCTTTTGAAAACATATCAACTCGTCTACGGGTACGTGTGGCGTCCACACTAGTCTGGAGATTTAGAAGTTTGGAAACTCCAGAGGCTGCGTTTTAGTCTGAAAGAGCAGAAGTGAAGATGTTGGGAACAATGACGTCAACACTTACAACCACGTGCTGATTGGATCTATTTGGTCACGACATGGCCTTCGCTGATTCGTCAGTGGCATATCACATGCCCCACTTCGGGAAGAAAACAACTAGCATTAGACTTCCAGTGTAGAACGCAACATGGATCATCAATCACAAGCATTGCTGACACTAATATCAAGCAATCTTTGACAATTCATGTGCCCAGTGCTCATTGTTCATGAGGGGTCACCTGATTTTGGTTGAAAGGACAGGGTTCCTGATACAGTCCCAAAACGAAAGCACATTAGTATGGATGTAGCCTCAGCTTGACAATCGTCACATTGTCACACTGTTATGGTCAGCCCTCTGTGTGTTTACATGGGAAACAATGTGAACATTATCAGTCTGAGCGCATCCTTCTTAATCTGTTCCCAGTACACACTGTGCAGTAATGGTTGGAATGACATTCCTACAACTGAGGTTCAGGTGTCTGCCGTCAGTGTTTGATACTGTACAGTCAGACTCTTTTCATATTTTCATATCAGGATGTAGTCCCGCTGAAAACAAGAGATGCAAAACAAAAAAACGTTGGTACCACCAAAACAACCTTCCTGCCAAATAAAGAAGTTGTGTTCTAAATTCTTTAATAAGTATGGAGACATAAGAGCAGGTTTTTGGGCAAGTAAAGACAACTCCCTTCACGCCCACTTCCTAGCTGGAGCCACTGTTTCGTGTTTCATCATTCCGTAGGATACCGTAGGAAAAGTATTATGATGGTGACTCCGATTTTGAGCCTTCATACCAGGTTGATATCGTCAGTGAATCCCTGAGTCAGCCTCTTTCCCGATTCTGCCAAAACAATCACACTCCATCCTTCCCCCTCCCAAAATTAGTGGTAACCTGTTGTTTAAATTTTTTTTTATACTTTTATGGGTACAGTAAAATATGTTTAAAGATTATTTTCAGCTGTTTAACAACATGAGTATTCTTATATCGTGCATTAATATCTGTATCTTTTAAGTGTTTTGATCTAATATTGTCTCTACATTCGGGTCTTAATGATTAATTTCATGTCAGTCCCCAAAAAAAATTATCTTTTTAGAGTGAATATCATCATTGCAATAACCGATATTGAGCCCAAAACCTCTAGCAATCAATAGCATATCCTTGTATCTGATTTTGCTTTAAATTTTCTTTGGATCATTTCACAAGTGTCAAGTCAAGGTTGTTGGCACAAGCTGGAAAGTAAATACATTTTAATCTTTGGGTCCAGTCATTAGTCTGGTGCGTGTTTGAGTCGGTGAACTAAATATCCATAATAAGTGTGTGTTTCTTATCCAGAAGAAATTCCTTCTATCAGGAACGCTGCCAAAAACATTGAGTCCACCCAAACAATGATAAATTATACATGACATTCCAATAGATATTACTCACACAAAAAATGTTTGACTCATGCAGAAGCAAATACCTTAGGGAAAAGGTGCAATCATTTTATTTAGACGTATGGTAGAGATGGTGGGAATAACGTTTTTAGTGTCATTATATAGTGATTTTCAGCTGCAGGAAGCCATAATAAAATTGTAATATTTCATTTTACTGCGTTGCTACATGACCACTTGGAAAAGTAATATTGTCTTGGTTGTGTTCTTAATGGCATGTTTTTAAAGAACCTCCCATTGAAAAAGGGTGTGGCTTAGAGACCTTGTTCGTGTCACGCCGGTGATCTAAACACTCAAATTGCTGGTTGGTAGCACTTGAGTGGTGACGACTGTGTGCTGGCTCATGAGGTGCGTTTGTTTGTCTGAGCAGGCACGGTTTGTTAGCTCTGGGTGGTGACTCGTATGCCCCTTTTGTGAATGTGACTTCTGCACACAAACACCAGTTCATCTCTTCCACTTAACTACTGACTAGAAAGACAGGCCCAGAGGTGTCTCTAATATTTCCAAGTTGACTCAATAATATAAACTCCTCCAGTGAGTAATTTAGCAGCATCACAAAATCATCACTCAACACCTCCCCTCCACCTCGGCTTTGACCCCAGTGGGAAGTAGGACGTTTTTAAAGCAGAACTATGAATTAGGTGCTTTGTATGGAGTCTACTGAAACTGATGGTGGTGATGACAATTCCTGCAGATAGCAGGAACTGTGCATGTAACTAACAAGTCATGCAGAAGGGGACATAACTATTGTGGTTATAAATATTCCCTACAGTCAGGTCAATGTTTGCATTTGATAAAACTAAGATATTAGAGGACTAGTTGTTTATCTCAAGGGTCAATATATTCATATTGTCAGCAGCTAGTGTATTAAACAAGGGTTGGAACAATACACAGACATAAACTTATACTATCTAATAATGTCCTTGCTATCTTTCTCCCTCCAAACAGATTCATTGGATCAACCAAAATCTTTTTGCGAGATCTTGCCTCAGGTCAAGTGAGATCCCTTCCATCCAAAAACGTGCCCTTAGTGGATGAAAGTGGACAGAATATTGGAGTACGTTTTTTTTGTCTGTCAGTATGTTTATAAAAAAAATTGCAGACACCAGAAAATTGCTTTAATTTTGAAGTCAAAAATGAATTCTCAGACCAGCCAATTGTTTTCCCTCCAGGGCACAATTAACCTTGTGATTGGCTATGACCCTCCACCCAATGCACCAAACCCCAACGACCCTGAAGCGGGTGACTCTACGATGGATGCTGGTATGATGATGTTTGTTGTTAATGATAAAGTTCAAACCTTTCTGTGACACTTATTTGATCCTTGGATTATTTGGTCTCTCTGTTGATTAGGAGGTGGAGATGGAGGAGAGGAAGGGGATGAGACTCAAACAGACGGGGCCCCGAGAGGCTCTGCGGGGGGGCTCTCACCCGCTGCTCAGGGCGGTCACCTCCGGAGGCGTCTGGGCAAGTCGCAAAATCGCCACCGACTGGTCAATAAACCGCAGGATTTCCAGGTTGGTGATAGCTTTCTACTTTAGTGCGACTCACTTATCAAGAGCTAAAACATGTTTGACGTTTTTAATGCAGGTCAAGAGCAAAATCTTTAAGGTCCATGATTCAGAGATCCTGGTGTGACGTGATGCAGTCTGTGTCACCTTCAGCCCATTCATCTCCCTGTTCATGGGAGGAGGGGTTAGAAGCCTATGGCGCTGTCTACATGCCACTAATGCAGTTATTCCGCTAATAAGAAGTGGAACTATGGTTCCGGATAAGAAGTTCCTACACATGCTCTCCAGTCCCGTGTTCACAACCCAATGAAGTTCTGCTTGTTACATAATAGACTTTGTGTCTTTTTCTGTAATCCTGTCATACCTTTTGGTTGGATTTTTTGAAATAAGCAATACAAATTCTGCACCATCTGAAATAAGTGAAATTAATTCGCTTTTAGCACAAGATAGTGTTATTTCCTCCCAAATTTAAATTGCTGGTCAGTTTCAGGTGATCTAGTGTCTTTTTTTATGAACGTACAGTGGGATCACTGGTGCTCTCGGTCAGACGCGGATGCTCTAGTGTTCTCATGAATCAGATACATTCATCTGCACTGACACTGTGATGCTGTTTGCCTTACAGATCCGTGTTCGGGTCATCCAGGCTCGTCAGTTGGCAGGGAACAACATCAAACCGGTGGTGAAGGTCAGCGTGTGTGGACAGACCCACAGGACGAGGATCAGGAGAGGGAACAACCCTTTCTTTGATGAGGTACCGTCACTTTACTCTCAGTGAAGCTTTATGGCACAGATTGGGGATGGCATAAAAATGGGTTTATCAATCTATTCTATATGTGTTACTTTTTCATTTCAACTATGTATTTTTCCCATTTTTGCAGATGTTCTTCTACAATGTCAACATGCTGCCATCAGATCTGTTCGATAAGAACATTAGTATGCGGGTGAGCAGGACACATTTCACCTCTGACCTCCTGTCCGCTGTCAGTGTGTATTCATATATAAACTGTGTTGTTGCTCTCCTCTCCTGCAGGTGTATGATTCCTATTCTCTGAGGGCCGACAGCCTGATGGGGGAGTTCAAGGTGCCTGGTCTCGTTTCCCTCTTGACATAAGTGTTAATATAGTAAACATCGGGTTAAAGTGTTCACAGGATTCTGGCTCATCTTGTGTTTCTCTGTCTCACAGCTGGACGTCGGTTACGTTTATGATGAATCAGGTAAGTTTGTTACAAACCACAATCTTGTTTTGTTTCTCATTTACATTTGCACAGATATGGCTCTTATCTAACTTGTATGGGTATAATGTGACGTGTAGTTACTCTTGGTTGGTTTGTACAATTTGATCAAATGGTTTTATTTGTAATGTAACAAATGTGATTAACATGAAACTTTATAGAGGTTGCCTATTTACATGATTTGCTTACATTTTTTATTCAATTGGCTATCAATATTTATTTAAGTAACCTGTGTTGTTGAAATATAATTTTCATCAACAGCAGTATTTTAAGATCAATATGTATCGATATATATTCCGTATACATTGTACAAGCACAGTGATGAGGTCTAACACATAATTAATCTAACCCCAGATCTGTTAAATGTTTATGTGTTCTAATATATTTGTTTGTGATTGTTCTGTGGCAGCTCACTGTGTCATGAGGAAGTGGCTTCTGCTGAACGACCCAGACGACTCCAGCTCTGGGGCTAAAGGCTACCTCAAAGTCAGCCTCTTCGTGGTGGGGGCGGGAGATGAGCCGCCGGTACAAACACACATGCCGACTCTCACTGGCTCTTTTCCTCTTTCCATATGTAAATGATGTGGCTGCATCCCTTGCTCTCTCCCTCTCTCTCTCACACATGGACTCTCCTCTGTTTCTCTCTATCTCACGTGGGGAAGGTGGAGAAGAGGGAGTATAATGACGACCAGGACGACATAGAGAGCAACCTGCTGCTGCCGGCTGGTTTGACTCTGCGCTGGGCCACCCTGTCGCTGAAGGTGTTCCGAGCTGAGGACATTCCTCAGAGTGAGACTCGCTTTAGATTCATTATCATTTAGAATTTGTAACGCATACAACACACACAAACACACACACACCAAAAGACACAGAAGAAGAGCAGTACGCTGAAGTTGAACTGATAGAAGCAAGAAGAGTGTATTAAGTTATATTCTCATTTCAGTGGATGATGCATTTGTCCAGTCCGTGAGAGAGTTTTTTGGAGGAGATGAAAACAAGAAGAACCTGGTGGATCCGTTCTTAGAGGCTCGCTTCGCAGGCAAAAAGGTTCCTACTGATCATATGTGCTGTTTTAGGTGCAGTGTTAAACGTAAGCTGCGTATTATATGGTCGTCTGACGGCAGAGGAGCTGATGCATGTGTTATTTTGGTTCCTACAGCTATGCACTCAGATACTTGAGAAAAACGCAAACCCTGAGTGGAACCAAGTTCTGCACCTTCAAGTCAAGGTAAGAGGCCGTCGGGATGAAAAGCCGGTTTCTTCTACAGCACAAACCTGAGACAAAAGAAAGTGATGGACGTCATTAACGGACTGTGTTTCTTGTATCATCTATAGTTCCCCTCCATGTGTGAGTCCGTCAAACTGACAGTGTTTGATTGGTAAGTAAAACACAAACTGCAATTTCCATTTTGCAATTTCCCGATTCTGTTCAAAAGATAGGAATGTGAGAAGGCAGTGTTATTTTGTTCCCTCAATCTTTCTGCAGTGTGGTCAGATCTTATTGTGTGTGTGTGTGTGCGTGTCTATGCCCCCACTGTCACCAACCACATGAGAATAATGTAGCTGCCTATGACTCAGTCTGTGCAGGCTCCTCCCTTTCGCCCACAAAAACACACTCTGGGATCCTGTTGGCAGCAGCTTGTTTCCATCATAGTGTGTTTCCGAGTGAGTGAGCAGCGAGATAACTCGGGTTCAGGAAGGCTGAAGGGAAATGAGTGCAAGAGGAAAGATTAGAGAATGTGCCCTGAAGAAGGTGTTGAAAACTACAGCCAACAGAATTCCCCCTAAAAAAACTTTTATACATAAACAACAAGAAGAGACAGTGTTTTCCCATCTCATGTATTTTCTACTTGTAAGGTAGTGAAAAGGCAAAACATAACACTTCACCTGCTTTGTGAGATGTTTGTGTTATTTGATATTTGATTACATGAATGCAGTTTTATGTGGATAGAGTAACTGTGTGTGATTTGCAGGGATCGTTTGACAGGAAATGATGCCATTGGCACCACGTACCTGAACCTGGCCAAGATAGCCTCCTCTGGTGGAGAGATTGAAGGTATTATTTTGTGGATTTTTTGTGGATTTTTTGGGATCACCATGTAGACTGGCACTAAATAGAGCATGAACCTCCGCCAAGAGCCAACAGTCCCCTTAAATTCAATCAAGCTGCACAAATTTCACACACTCAAAGATATCTGTTCCCCTCAATGTTGACAAATGGCCTATCTCACCATGTTAAAGAAATATTCTAGATCTGCCCCCTGATCCAGATCTTCACTCAAAATTTTAATTTAATTAATTCTCTCAGTGTGAAGGTTTTGTGAAAATCCCTTATGTAATCTTGCTTATACAAACAACATTTTGGCGGAGGTAAAGAGTCCTGGCCTTCAAGGAAAACCCCAAGTTCATAGCCTTTGTGTCTCAGCTAAGATGTCTATTGTTGTACAACTGTATGAAAAAGTTTGTTTTATCAGTAAGTACAACTGTTACTCTTATGTGCCTGTTTGGATTAAGTATTGTCCTTTTTCTCCTGGCATAGAGGAACATGCAGGAAATGGGGAAATGACATCGTATGAAGGTTCACCCACGTTCTTTTTTTGCTCTGTGTTGCATGAGATGTGACCCAAAAAGCATGTTTTGCACATCAGTTGCTGAATAGGTTTAGTTTTGTCTGTGTTTAGTGTGTGTCTACTTTTGAATGTTTTAACTGTTTTGTCGTCCCAGTGCGTGCCACTTGCTTTCCCAACATTCACTCTTTCACCACAGCCTCAATTAAAGCATCACAGACGAACTAACACTGACGCTTTGCTTTGATGTGGCTCAATCTGTTCATGATGAGGTTCATTCAGTTTCCTTCTCTCTCCAGCGAAGACAGGGGAGTCTGAGGTGGGGTTCCTGCCTGTCTTTGGCCCCTGTTTTGTCAACCTGTACGGCAGCCCCAGAGAGTTCAGCGGGCTGCCAGACCCCTACGAGGATCTCAATCATGGCAAGGTAGTACATCATATTTTCCAATATCTTCAGACCTGCTCTCAGGCCCGAGTAGAGCATGCAGGATAGGGCATAATGTATAAATTCCACTGTGGAAATGTTCACATCAACATGAAGTCTGCCGAATCGTGTTGTCTTTCCAAGTAGAAATCTTCATCTGTTTCTTTTACACGTTTAGCACCTGATCTGATCCCGTAATATTATATCCTTTTTGTTTTATTTAAATTTCTCTGCAGTTGATTGTTTCAAATCCTCACCAATATTCCCACACACTCGCGGTGAATTCTCCCTAAGATTTTGTGCCGTATTCTCACATGTTAGGGTTTTACTAGGGGGCTGGCAAAAATAACCTCTTTTGAATGAGAGAGTCCAGAGCAACTGACTTAGACATTTCCACTGTCACTTCCAGCCCTGTACAAAATTCAGGAGAACATCCAGAGTTCAGTGCATGTATGATACACCCACCTAATATCTGCTATCATTGTGTCATTGCACAGGGAGAAGGAGTGGCGTTCAGGGGCAGGGTCCTGGTGGAGCTGTCCACGAAGCTGGAGGGAAAAGAAGACAAAGCAGTCGACAGCATCCACAGTGATGACATCCTGGTGTCACAGGTACCTCAGCTGTTTATCCACTGAGTGAAAACTGACAAGTGTGGTGAAGTATGACAGCAGAGTGGGGATGTGATGAGACGTGAAGTCAACACAGGGGATGAGTGGATGAGGTCGGGTTTATGCTCCAAGAAATCGTCTGTAGATGTCGTGATGAATTCAAATATTTCTACTTCTCTTTCTTTTTGCTTCCTTGTTTTATTTTTTCCTCTTTGCATCAGAAATACCAGAGAAGGAGGAAGTACTGTCTGTGTGCGGTCTTCCACAGCGCTTCCATGATTCGGGAACCCGGAGAACCAATCCAGTTTGAGGTCAGCATCGGTAACTACGGCAACAAACTGGACACCACCTGCAAACCACTGGCTTCCACCACTCAGTTTAGCTGTGCTGTGTTTGATGGTGAGGGACGAGGCTACATTTTATACTTGGAAAAATAAGGAAGAGGATTTCTTGAGTGATGTGCATTTTCTTTCAGGTAACCACTACTATTACCTGCCCTGGGCCAACACAAAGCCAGTGGTGGTGGTTACTTCATTCTGGGAGGACATCAGCCACCGCCTGGACACTGTCAACATCATCCTCTACATCGCTCATCGGCTGGTATGACGCCTGATCCCCTGTAACCCTAACCCAAACTTTGACTTCATGGTTGAGTGCTTGCAGGAATGCAGCAATGAAATCATAAACAACTGAACTACAGTTGGTTTTGTGTGTGTACATGTTCCAGCATGAGTGTGTGGGAGGGTAATCCTCACCCCTATTTTGTTGTTATTTCAGCAATCTAACCTGGAGGCTTTTAAAATTGCCATCTTGGCCAAGATCCCCGACAACCAGCTCGTCGAGGTGTGGCTCAAGTTGCTCACTCAGCTGATTGAAGACCTGGAGAGGTGATCAAAGGAAATGCTGGATAATAATAAAAACCCGAGAGTCTGGGAATATGTTTAATTATAGACATTGTGAACCAAAAGATGTTATAAGCAATAATCCCAAAAAGTTTTTTTATGGCCTTTTATCCGGTGTAATCTCAGTTAATATATTGCTTTGATGAAACAAATTGTTGTCTGCTACCCCGACAGTTTCCCGACACCAGAGCTGGAGGGCAGCGCCAACCTGACGTCCCTGGACATCCAAGTCAAGAAGCTGCGAGACAGTGCCCTCACTGCCATGAAGAACGGAGCCAGACGCATGAAGGAAGAGGCCATGGAGATCCGAGAGACTCTGCCTGACATAGAGTCCTGGGCAGACAAACTCAAAATGTTGGCTGAGGAGGTACAAACACAGCAAGTGTCACTCAATTTAGTTTTGATTTTTAAGCGATACCCAGAGAAAAGGGAAATCCAAAGTAAGATCTCTTCTTTGTCTTGTATTTTTCTCCTACATGGACATAACTGAGCTCATTTTAAGTTCAATACGAGATTTAGACTATTTACCCCATCCCTGTTAAATATAGCTCCTGAGAAATAGTCCTCTTGTCTCAGCCTGATCTCATTTAAGATCTTAAAATGCTCCCTCCACAAATCATTCCCTCAAAGACTGTTGAGGTCAAATTTAAGATTCATAAGAAAACACACATGAGCCCACACCAGGGTCTTTTCAACCCCCGGTCCCCCCCTAATGAAAGGTACTACAGACTTGGGACCCTCCTTATTCCCAGAGGGGGATGGCGCAGACAAAGAATTTTAATTTGACCTAGTTGACAAAATTAAAGATCTAAATGCACATGTCACAATTCTACCTTGACCTGCTGCAACTGATGTTGTCGCTCATCTTTCATTATCACTTTAGGACACAGAAAATTAGACTGCTCGTTACATGTTTTTATTTTAAGTTGAACTACTATTATTTTAATATATTTTTTGCATGATGCTGCATTTCATTCACATGTTCTTCTTCCCACCGTGTGCAGCCCCAGAACAGCATGCCTGACGTCATCATCTGGATGCTCCGCGGTGAGAAGCGAGTGGCCTACAGTCGCATCCCCGCTCATCAAATCCTTTACTCCACGTACAGCGAGCAGGCCTGTGGTCGACACTGTGGCAAAACACAGACCATCTTCTTACAGGTACACATCTGCTTCAAGGAAATATCAACTTAGTAGTAATGAGTTGCGTTAGATGTTTTTTCAAAGCACCAGATTTTAGTTTCTCTGAAACTATAATGCTCCTATGATTGAACTTCTTCCTTTCCCCCTCAGTACCCCATGGACAAGGATAAGGGCCTGAAGGTGCCCGTTGAGATCAGAGTGAACATGTGGATGGGTCTGTCTGCTCATGAAAAAAAGTTCAACTCCTTTTCTGAGGGAACGTTCAGCGTGTTTGCTGAGTTGGTGCGTGACTTTAAATACACAACTTCCAAAGCAGAGCATGAGTTTGATTTGTGAATATATTATGTACGTTTTACCTTTGTCACAGTTAAAGTTCTTGTTCCTGATAAATGTTATATTATTTTTTGCTTTTACAGTACGAGAACCAGGCCGCGGTGTTTGGGAACTGGGGGACCACAGGCCTTGTGGGACGCCACAAATATTCAGATGTAACGGGCAAACTGAAGCTGAAGCAGGAGTACTTCATGCCCCCTAGTGGATGGGAGTGGGAGGGCGATTGGTTGATTGACCCAGAGAAAGCGTGAGTATAATTGGAAATTACCATTTGACCTCTCACTGCTCTTCTCTGACCCCAAACGATGAGCTTGTGATTTGATGTTACGTGTCTAAAACTAATTGTCTTAATGGAAGCTTCGCTGCTGGTTATTATATTTGAACATAGGTTTCTCCCCCTGCTGAATACACACATTCTTTCGGACTGTGTAAACTACTGTGCTGTTTACATTCCTCTCATGCCATTAAAAATGATTTAACGAGAAAGTCCCAGAGTGTGTTAGTGAGCTGGAAGTTTAATCTACTTCCTCAACTCAAGAACAACCACACTCTGCTCTCTGATCTCTACCCCTTATTTACATTTTGGATAAATAGTTTGATTTTTTTTTATGTACTTCACATGAGACTGTTGATCTTTGTACATAGAACCCTAACAAATGCAGATTTCTTCATAGTGAGCAATTTTCTAATTTATTGTTATTGTTATTGGTCACTTTATAATATATCGACCATTACAGATAATGAAAAGTAAAATTGCCTATTAGAGATGCAGCTTGTTCTTAATAACCCTTAATAAAACATTTCGGCAGGAATCCGCCCAACATGTAAACAGTCCCTGTTAAAACACACCAGCCCCTCCCTCCCTCTGACGCTACAATAACTTCATCTATCAAAAGAGTCGGCCTGCATTAGTGTACCAGGCTGTTGTTTTTGAATGCCTCCACACGAGTGAACGCCTTGAGGGATTGTCTTTAATTTTGATACGCAACGTCTCAGGAACACGTTAAGAGAATCCTTTCAAATTTGGCACAAATGTTCACTTTAGCTGCTTTCAGACGTGCACTGGACTCCGCAGCCCCTCTGAATTTTCTCCTCTCTTTGCCTCCGTCTGCGGCACCAGTCTGCTCCACCTCTTGCCTTATTAATGCGGAGGATTTGATGCTGTTGTGAATGTGACTGTTCAGAAAACCTCCCACTGTGTTGTGCACATTCTCCGGATTTTACCTTTTTAGGTCATGTCTGAAAAAGGCTTTAGATTCAACTGATCAAGGGTCGATTCACCTCACAAAACATGTTTTTGGCCTCTGTAATGCAGAGGCCAAAAAAACAAACATATCAACTGAGCAGAATTCAAAGCTGAAAGGTCACAGTGACCTCATATTAGCCTGGACATTTTTTTTATGTAGACTGAAACTGCAGTGGTTGGTTGTACACCCACAGGGCAGTAGTTCTAGTTCAAACCAGTGCCAAAGTTTGCTTCCTGTTACTAAGTATTTTTTAATATAATTTTACATCTCGTTTCAGTTTGCTAACAGAGGCAGATGCGGGACACACTGAGTTCATGGATGAGGTATTCCAAAATGAAACTCGCTACCCTGGCAGAGAGTGGAAACCTGCCTCTGAGCCCTACACCGATGTGGTGAGAACAGCACACTCATATTCAAATAATGTGCTGGATGGATCTAAATGTCACACACACACACACCGTTAATCCTTTTCTGTGTCACTGTGACACACACACACAAACAAATATATGTATGAATATGAATACAGTACGTCTTTGAATACTGCCCAGACTCACACAGCATGCATTACATTCTTAGACCGACACATTCAGCGCTATCTCCACTGTTGAAATATTTATCCCCTTGTTCACTTGTCCCAACTTCACTAATGGAATAGTTTGTGGAAATCTATACCAAAATAGGAGTGGTAAAATTATTGAAATTTAAACAAAGTTTACCGATGTAAGTGTACAGCTAACAGAAATGTTGTGTGGTGCAGAATGGAGAAAAGAGCCGTAACCCTGCAGAGTTTGAACTGCCTCCAGGTTGGATGTGGGAAGACATATGGACTGTGGATGACAACAGAGCTGTGGATGATGAAGGTGCAGATATACACTGGTTTAAAGGTTCAGTGTGTAGAATTTAGTGACATCTAGTGGTGAAGTAGCATGTTGCAGCTAAATAACCCTCAGCTCACCCTCCCCTTGTAAGATAACTTGTGGTAGCCTTCAGTTTTCAGGATTATTTTATATTAAATTACTGCTAATAGATCCTTTTCACCTAAATCTTACACACTGAACCTTTGAAGATAAATGTTGTTTTATCCAGCAGCTCATGGGCTATGAGTTAGTAGAGCCTCCTTATCAGATCTTGGATATATGATTGTGATTAAAAATGAGGTCCGTATATTCACTGCAATTAAAGAATGGAAACTAATTGTGTGTTTGTGTGCATGTCTGTGTTCATGGACACTTCAGGCTGGGAGTACGGAGTGACCATTCCTCCACACGACAAGCCTCTGTCCTGGGTCCCGACGGAGAAGGTGTACCACGTCCACCGCAGGCGACGGCTGGTCAGGGAACGCAAGAGAGCTTCACTGACAGCAGGAGCTACAGCAGAGGTCAGTAAAGGACAGTTAGGGCAGAACTCTACATGATGTAGCACCATTCAAGGTCCGATGTAATGACAGGTCTTTTCAAACAAGATACTGTTTTTATTGACAAATGATTATGTTATAGAGATCGATAGATACCACATACTGTATATATAAAGATGGACGACATGACATGATATCCAGGTGTCTCTGCCATAAATGTATTTCACAGTACGTGTTTATTATGATTCTCAGATTCTCATGAAAAAAGGGTTTAAGCCTCATGTTTATCTGTAAACACAGAAACCGGATCAGGGTGACCCCGAGGGATGGGAATTCTCTTCCCTGATTGGCTGGAAGTTCCACAGGAATGAGCGTTCATCGGATACATTCCGTCGAAGGAGATGGAGGCGCAAGATGGGACCAGAGGACCGGCTCGGAGCAGCTGCCATCTTTCAACTGGAAGGTGCACTGGTGAGCAAAGAAGGGGGGGAATGATGTGGACTACAGCTGATTTCACATGGATAGAGATACTGATGAAGAATGGACAGAGTTCCAAGTGGCATGAGTATCGATCCTTGAATAATAAGAAGTGATGACATGAAAGCATAAACCAGATCTGATGTCAGTGAGTCAGTTGATATTTTCAAATATTTACTCATGTATTAAACTCTAATCCTTGTTGCCATGGTGTGTTTTTATTAAACTGTGTGTGTGTGTGTGAGTCATGTACATGTAGAAGTTCTGAGACGTCTGCTTGTTTTACTCTGCAGGGTGTTGATACAGAGGAGAAGGAGAAAGACTCCAAAGTAGATGCCTCAAAGCTGTTTGGTGCAAACACGCCTACTGTATCCTGCTCCTTTGACAGTGAGTGATGCAAATTTTGGATTTGTGAACAAACAAATCAACATGCTCTAGCATACATACGCATGAATATATTCTAAGCACAGACAACACACATGTACATGTCCATTGATATTATACTAAATGTCCCCCCCCCCTCCCCCCACAATAGGGTCATACATGTACCATCTGCGTGTCTACATCTATCAGGCACGGAACATGACATCTATGGACAAGGATAGTTTTTCGGGTAAGATTGTACTTGACTGTCAAAAATATAATTTAACGCATTGCAATTAGATAATAATAAATAGATTGATATAATTGCAAAGTGATTAACGTCTGTCATTTCAGGAAGATTAAACCATCTTTTTTTTCTACTTCACAGATCCGTATGCACATGTCTCCTTCCTGCACGTGAGTAAGACGACTGAGAAGCTGCGATCCACGCTGAACCCAACGTGGGACCAAACTCTGATTTTCAGTGATGTAGAGATTTATGGAGACCCTCAGAACGTTGCACAGTGCCCCCCAGATGTCGTGGTGGAGTTCTACGACCAAGATCAAGTGGTAGGTCATGGACGATATATATATACAATACAACCAATCTATGCTGTTTCTCTAGTTTTAACTCAGTACTCCTCATTCTTACAATCTTGGACATTATAGCTAAGTTATGACTGTGTTACAATCATGTTATTCTTCGTGTAGGGGAAGGACGAAATGCTTGGCCGCACTGTTTGTGTCCCAATGGTGAAGCTGGTTCCAGGGATGGATCAGAAACCTAGACTCCTGTGGCATCCCATCACTAAGAAGGGTCATAGCGCAGGGGAGGCACTGCTGGCTGCTGAACTCATCCTTAAAGACAAGGTTTGCAATCAAAGTCATTCAGAATAGGTTATTTTACAGTATTAAACACAAAACAACTCTACGTATTTACATAAATAATGTTAAATGTTTTTAGTTTTTCATATCCGGTCAATTATCCTATGATACCCCCGCATTATAGAATATAAAATTATAGATTACTTTAGTTTTGAGGGATTGAGTTTATCTTCAAAGGCTCATAGTTCCCTTCCTGTGTGATTAAACTTGAATTTATGAGATCAAAATAAAAAACACAAGGTTAATCCTTTGTCTTGTCTCTAGTCAAGTGAGTCAGATCTTCCTCTGGCCCCTCCAAAGAGAGCAGAGAACATCTACATGGTTCCACAGGGCATCCGGCCCGTGGTGCAGCTCACCGCCTTGGAGGTAATACACAACCTCAAATGCTGTTTCCCTGAACCGATAAATGTAATGGCCCTAAATCCTGCTGTGTATCTGATCAGATTCTGGCTTGGGGTCTGAGGAACATGAAATCTTACCAGATGGCCTCGGTGACATCACCCAGCCTGGTGGTGGAGTGTGGGGGGCAGAGGGTGGAGTCAGCAGTCATCAAGAACATGAAAAAGAGCCCCAACTTCCCCAGCTCTGTTCTCTTCATCAAAGTGGTAAAGTCAGGGTTTCACAAACTTCAGGGTGTGACTGTGGGGATTAAGCGAATAAATCCCAAGGATTAAAAACTTATGTTTTTCTCTCTTGACATTTTCTCCAATTGCTCTTTCCAGCTCCTGCCGAAGGATGAGATGTACACACCCCCCATTGTCCTGAAGGTGATCGATCACCGTCCGTTTGGCAGGAAGCCTGTGGTTGGTCAGTGCACCATCGGTTCTCTGGAGCAGTTCAGATGTGACCCAAACATCATCACCGCAGAAGGAGCCATGTCTTCCAAAAGTAAGGAAGCATTCCCCCCAAAAAAACGATGAACGCCTCTGAGAGAAAGATGACCTGCTGTAATGTCCTTATCATCCACAGTGTCCCTGATGAAGGCTTCCACTCGCAAACATCTCTCAATTAACATGGGCGAGAATAGACCACTGCTAGAAGCTAAGGTAAACTCCACCTCCTTCTACCACAACCGATCACTAATTCCTTGTGCTGAAGTAACTTTGTTTTTAACCCTTTCCAAAAAAACAAAATAATCAGTTAACTAGCCCTCAAATTTGACTATGACCTTTTCAGTCAAATTTAAACTGTATCACTCTTACAGTTCATGTACAGCATGTCTGCTGCTGTCAACAAAATGGCTTCACCTACCTCCCACTTTGTATGTATGATTACCTATTATAGCTTTTTAATTCACGTGGCTTGGTACCAATGACACCGGAAGGCTGAGATCACCTAATCCACAGAGCTACACCAAGCCGCCTATGCCTCCTGATAATGACTCGATGTTGTTATGTGGGAATCGTCACATAACTGAAATTGAAATGAATTGTCACTAACTGAATGAGCACATTTTAATGATCAAAGCAGGGGCGTAACATGGCATGTCATACACATGGAATAAGAGATTCACGGGACACACGGGAGGAAAGAAACTGAAAGAGCATCAGTGTTTCCCAAAGATTCAATTCAATCTATGGCACTAACAGATTCATAGTGAGAGATACACAGACTTACGAGTGACAGACTGGTTTGTTGTTTTTGCAGCAGATTAAAACCAACTTTCCCAAGTGTCAGACCGGAAATCTGTCTGAAGAATTGATGCTATGAAACGAGTGACAGGGGGATTCTACTCTTCTTTGACTGATTTCTATTACTAAAATTAAAATTGAAAAACTACATTGAGGCAAAATTAAACTCATGACGGGCACAAAGACCAGAAAATCACCAATGCCATGTTGTACTTTAAGGGGCAGGTGGTGTTATTCAGTGACCCCTACAGGCCTGGAGGCCTTGACTCAGTTATTCACCATGTTACGCCCTTGTTTTACCAATTCTTTGTTTTTTCAATGTGAAATTACAGCTTTGATCTACTCTCCAATCTTCGCCATAATTCACTGTTTCACTTTCTTGTTAATATGTTCACCTTGAATGTATGTTTTTTATATATGTGTTATTTTTTTGTGTTACTGCTGTCCGAGTACGCACAAGTGACTTTTCTATTCTGTGTCCAATGCATCTCCTTCCTCCAAAGCTTGCAGAGAAGGTGAGAGTTGACAAGACATTTCAGATTCTCACACATAATGCAGGGAATTAAACATGTGAATATTGAACATGGGCAATTCAATCCTCAGGAAAAAGAGACAGTCGACTGGTGGAGCAAATTCTATGCTTCAATTGGAGAAGAGGAGAGATGTGAACCGTACATCAAGAAAGGATACGACACCCTCAAAGTGAGTGTAAATAGTGAGCATCACTAAGTGTTGCTTATTGTACAGATGCTTTTTTTTCTGTAGCTGTTGACCGCTTGAACGTGACATGTCTATTTTCAGGTGTATGAATGTGAACTGGAAGAAGTCCCAGAATTCAAAGGGCTGACAGATTTCTGCAGCACCTTCAAACTGCTTCGGGGGAAGAATGAAAATGGAGACGAGGACCCCACAGTGGTCGGAGAGTTAAAGGTAGTTTCAGAACCAAAGACTATTTAAACTAAGGGTCTATTAGTGGAGTAAGTGCATTTTGGGCACGTCCTAGTGTTGCTATTAACGATAAACAAATTGTTGTTTGCACCTAATCATGAGTATTTGTTTTGGGCCTAACATGCAATAAGCCAATCAGATTGCCCCCTCCCATTCCCTTTAAAGGCCAGGCGAGCGCCCTGACCACACCTCTGTTTAAGACCAGCAACATAATGTATAGTATTATTTGGTTAGATACCCTGTTATGACATTTTTTGTAAGAAACTCATTTGAAGCCGATTATTTATTTGCAAAGCCGTAAAGGTCAAGTCAATTCTTCTTTGTGTGTGTTCTATGTCCATGCAGGGTTCATTCAAGATGTATCCTCTGTCAGACGACCCAGGTGTCACGGCCCCCCTCCGACAGTTCAGAGAGCTGCCAGACAGTGGACCTCAGGAGTGTCTGGTCCGGCTTTATGTGGTGCAGGCCATAGACCTGCAGCCCAAAGACAATAACGGCAGAGTGAGAATGAATCTATGTCACCAGTGATAAAAGTCAACATACATCAACACACCGGTCTCCACCTGCTGCTTTAACTTGTCGTCCCTCTTGTGTTCAGTGTGATCCATACATGAAGATATCATTGGGAAAGAACACGATTGACGACAGAGACAATTACTTACCCAACACCATCGACCCTGTGTTTGGAAGGTACATGTTATGGATGAACAATGTTAAACAGCGTTGAAATAATATAGATGATATCAAATTGAAGTCTGTTCAACCCTCTCACTTGTCAAACCCTTTATCTTTTGGGTTGGTTTAGGATGTTTGAGATGACGTGTTTCCTGCCCCAGGACAAGGACCTGAAGATCAGCGTCTATGACTATGATCTCCTCTCCCGTGACGAGAAGGTCGGCGAGACGGTGATTGACCTGGAGAATCGTTTCCTGTCCAGATACAACTCCTACTGCGGCCTGCCACAAACATACTGCACGTAAGAAACTCCAGGGGCAAGGGTGATATTAAGGCTGAGCAAGAAAACAGAAAGTCGGTCATGATCAGTGTCTTATGGACGTATCTCTGTTGCCGTCTTAGTTCTGGCATTAACCAGTGGAGGGACCAGTTGAAGCCGTCTCAGATCCTGGAGAACCTGGCGCGTCTCAAAGGCCTGTCCAAACCCAGGACCGAAGACAACGGCAACTCGCTGACCTTCAACGGCAAAGACTACACACTGGCTCAGTTTGGTAATGACAATGGATAAAATTAAGATGATGCTTATTTTGATTGCACTACAGGGCAATAAAACCATGCTATTGCAATCTCAATGTATTGACAGAATGCTGACTGGTTTGTTGATTAATTTCCTCTCATCTGCTTTGACGGGTATGATCTACTGTAAATCTAATGAAGGTGTAAATCTCATCACATCCAGAGAACAACAAGGAAGCCCACCAGTACTTGGGTCCAGCGCGAGAACGACTCTGTCTGCACGTGCTCAGAACGCTGGGAGTCGTCCCCGAGCATGTGGAGACCCGGACCCTTTACAGCACCTTCCAGCCGAATATCTCGCAGGTTCAGTGTCACAACTAACACACACTGTATCTGCACAACGCACGTCCGCCCCCAATACACTGTTGATGCTGCTATTATGAGTAACACGCATGTTGTGTTGTTGTAGGGAAAGCTTCAGATGTGGGTGGATGTTTTCCCCAAAAGCATCGGAATCCCTGGTCCCCCGTTTGACATCACACCCCGCAAGCCCAAGAGGTGAGTGCTGTGCAGCTCTGAGATCTGAGGTCACTGGTCCCAGCAGATTCCAGAGGACTAACATCCACTGTGTGTGATATTCAGGTATTTGCTGCGCGCTGTCATCTGGAACACCACCGACGTGACTTTAGATGAGACCAGCATCACCGGAGAACACATGAGCGACATCTATGTCAAAGGGTATGTTTGATTATTCATCATAATACCTTACGTAAAGTTGACATGTTCTGAAAGTTTACCTTACAGTAAACTCCAGTATATATCTGTTTCTGATTTTTATATTGATTATTCGTATATATCGGTGACTATTGAAGTAAAACTGTAGTGGAAGGTTAGTGTGGAAGTGGCCAGGGATAATGACCTGTTGTTCCCTTGTCCCAGCTGGATGCCAGGCATGGAGGACGACAAGCAGAAGACGGATGTCCACTACAGGTCTCTGGACGGGGACGGTAACTTTAACTGGAGGTTCGTCTTCGCCTTTGAGTACCTGCCTGCTGAACAACTCTGCCTCGTGTCCCAGAAGGTGAGGCTCTTCTGAACTACTGACCATTTTAGATTTAACTACAAGGCCCCAACAGTCCTCCTAAATTCAGTGTAGCCGCACACTCATCAAGTTAGTTCCCTAAATACACCAGATTTTTCCCTGGGAAATCTGTACTTGAAAATATCCCTCACATAGGTAAAGATAAAGTATCAGTTGTATTTGTTTTGCTGAAATGAATCATCTTAAACCTGTGTTCACATGTTTTTCAACAGGAGAACTTCTGGAGTCTCGACAAAACCGAGTTCAGGATTCCTCCCAAGATAATCGTTCAAATATGGGATAACGACAAATTCTCATTGGATGATTACCTCGGTAAGAGACTACATTTAGGGTGCATTTACCTGGAGACATTACAAAACATGACAACATAATACTCTGTGATCCCAGGCACTGTGGAGCTGGATTTGCGTGACCTGGTTCCTCCTGCGAAGACGCCACAGAAGTGCTCTTTGGAGATGATGGACGATCAGGACGTCGGACATCCACGCAAGCCGGAGAACGCCAAGTCTCTGTTTGCGCAGAAGTCAGTGCAAGGCTGGTGGCCCTGCTCCATTGAACAGGATGGAAAGAAGGTGCTGGGTGTAAGTATGAATACAAAGAACAACACACAGATTATTTATTTTTCTTCCTTTTTCAAGGGAAAGTATCTTCAAACCTCAATTGTTGAGCAAACAAATGAGCAATAACCGGTTTGGATCATGAGGAAATTCAGTCTTAAACTTTATGTGTGGTGAGAATTTTGAAATGACATCACAGACACTGTTAATTTAAAAGCTTTTTTACGAAAATCAACTAAATGATTGACATGCTTCCGGCTTTAGTTTGATAGAAGGGTCTGAACTTAATTGAACATTTTTATTTTCTGGAATAAGGACGTTACTCTGCCCCCAATCCTGCATTTTCATATTCATTAATTCTAAGTCTAATTTACACTATGAAGCCTGGTGTTTCAGATGTCCTTGTTTAGCTATTACTTTTGTTGTGTCATGCTTATTTATCTGTGTTTGTAGGGTAAAGTGGAGATGACACTGGAAATCATACCTGAAGCCGATGCCGATGAGAGACCTGCAGCAAAAGGCCGAGATGAACCTAACATGAACCCAAAACTGGATCCTCCCAAGTAAGAACTCGGTAGAATGAAAGTCAAACAAAAGTTTTGGCTCCTTTGGAAAAACTGTGACGGGAAAATGTTGGCTGTGAAGGGGATTAATGGAAAACTTTGTGCAGATTGGTTCTGTAAAAAAGGTCTCTCTCCAGACTCTAATGCTTTTTTTCTGTCTGTCATTCTCTAGACGCCCAGAGACCTCCTTCTTCTGGTTCACCAACCCATGTAAGACCATGAAGTTCATCATCTGGAGACGGTTCAGGTGCCTTTTCATCGGACTCATCATCCTCATCATAGTGATTCTCTTCCTCGCCATCCTGTTGTACTCTTTACCGGTAAGGACGGACATTGCTCATATCTTCTGAAATCATAAGGGCACTTTTCTGAACGCTGTAAGGTTTGTGTGGCAGAGGATAATTGTGAGGTTGTGGCGTGTGCTGGTTTGATTGCTCCTTTTTTCCTTTTTTCAGAACTACATCTCGATGAAGATAGTGAAGCCGTACGCGTAGATTTACTGTGGAGGAGGAGCAGGAAGTGAAAAGGACAAATCGGAATGTCTCCAGGATCCCATTGAGCACAGTTACAAAACACCTCCATATCTTTTTAGTTTTTTATGCCTTAAGTGTTTTGTTGATGGGGAAGGGGGTGCTTTCACGTTTGCACTGTTGCACTATTAGTTCTACACATTTTATCATAAACTCTTTGTCTACACCGCTGAACTGTGACATATTTGTATGACCGAAGGAACTGGACACCTATGATTTGTTTCTAAACCACTGCTTTCAACGCACTCTCTCACAAAATTGATCTTCCTCTACACTGTAATGCAATCTAGTACGGTCCTGTCATAAACTACAATTTAAAAGATGTAAACACACTGTGTGCAACAAGTTGTTGATTCAACGGTTTTTATTGGTATTCGATTGTAAATGTTTACTGGGTTGCACAATAAACAATAGGTTTATAATATTAATTCACGATGTTTGTACACAAGGTGACAACTAATGATAGAATTTTATTCTGACAGTTCTATTAGACAGCATTACAGTGTACCAGGGTGCACAGGGTGTCCCATGTTTGTCTCTCAATGTAATCCTGCCAAAGATTTATATTAGCAACAGATATGTCAAATGTGTCTATTTTCTGTATGATAAATAATATACTAAATATTCAGTTGTCTGTATTTATTTATCCATGGGAAAGTATATGCGTGTATCAAACAGCAGTGTGAGAAGCAAGATATATTTTTTACATTATCTTTAAATTGCAGATTGTGATGCCCTTGAGCAAGGCAGTTAAAGTAAATTCACCTCCCACATGTAGTAGTAAACCTTAATGGGGGACAAAAAACTCAAATTTTATTTTCTGTGATTAGATTTTTAATTGAACGGATGAGGATTCAAATGAATATTGAAAAGAAATGACAGACGTTCAGATATGTACAGCACGTGTTGTATCAAAGTCCCAGTTATATACAGTGACACATGGATGATTAATCTCTTACTCATCCTTTCGTGTTTATCACAAAATATGAATATTTAGGACCATCAAGTCAACTTATTTTTCCTCTGAGGTTTGATGTTTGCAGTTCTGCTGCAGTAAAGCCTCCACCTCTCCTCTCCGAGCCAGACTGTTGACTTTGCCCTGGAAACGTCCGTTCTTGCCGGCCCCCTTCCCTTGGAGCATCTCCAACACCCTGGAGAACACAACGAATCAGGCATGGTTTTCAGACAGGTATACAAGAGGCTGTGGAAAATCACGTGTTTCTAGATATCTAGATCATTTCAGGAAAACGGCCGAGCTTCAGCGCAAGTCTAAAAGCAGCGATGCATCACCACCCTACATCATTTGTGGCAGTAGAAGCTAAATAAATACTTGTGGTGTCTCTTACCGGGGTCCCATCTCGGCCACTTGTCCACTGGGTCCAGCCAGTAGAAACAAACCAGGTCCCTTTTCTTCTCCAACACTGAGGAAAACCAATGTTTCCTGCGAGTAGATGAAAAGAAGGTTCAATAAAACATATTTCAAAGCGGAATGTGTGAATACCTAGAACTAAGCAGGACGGGTTATGATCTTACCTCAGTAGCTAGTTCATTAGCAATAATATTCATGAACTCATTGTCACCCTCCTTCCTATAGAAAGAAGAACAAACGTTTCCAATGTAGTTGTATGAGGACAGTGTATTCTGCTGTACATAAAAAAACAGCCCTTGTGAATTTCTTACTTGTGTAAGGTGAAGAAGTTTCCTCTCTGGGGGTCGTTTTTAAAATTCTGAGCAATGAGGATGGCCATGTCTCGTAGCAGTGACAGGTTCGTCTGCAAAATACGAGATGGTTAGAGAGTTGATCCACCTAAAGGAACCTGCTATAGCTAATGATCTCTTCTGGCAATTACAACAACATGAATAGCACATGCTTGTTATTAAGTTCTCAACCATCAGTATGAGCAGTAATTAACATTAATGAAGATTCTCTTACTTTCTGTAGCAGCTTTCCAGATTTCTGCAACTTGTCGACCGCCTCAACATGTTCATCAGGTCCGGTCCTGTTGAACAGTGACAGAAGAATTGTGTCCACTTTAAACTTCCTGTATCCGTTTGATTATATACTGCTGATATTTATCATCTACACTTTAAACGTACTTCAGGAGAGAAACCAACGATCGCTCTGTGCTGTAGCTTTTCTCAGCGTACTTCAGTACTCGGTTTCCTACCAGGAAGATCAGGTTGGTTTTGTTTTTCTTTCCTTTCTCAGTTCCCAGTAGCTTGATAACCTAAAATACAGATAAAGCAAGTTGAAGCAGATGATGAGTTGATTACTAAAAGGATGATTTTTTAACAAGCTTTATTTTATTCTGTAAAAAGAATATATACAGTTAAATGAGTTAAACTGGAGTTCATAAAGAGTAATGATGTGTCTTATGTGCACTACAGAGTAAAGGAGAAATGGAGAGATACATAGGGAGTGAACAAATCAATTAAGGAACAAAAACTGACAATCGAAACAGCCATCCACATAGTAGCAAACAGCACACCATCTAAACTATAGGTTTATGTATTAGCCTATGTGTGACGTTTCACCTGTAACTGACTGAGGTTAGACACGTGTGTCCCACAGCACATGTTGGCATCGACGCCCTCGATATCGATGATCCGAATCGGCCCGGCACAGTCCTCTGGCAGCCCGCGACTCCTCACCTTGTTCAAACCCATCGCACAACATTTTATGTAAAATCATAGTTCTCATAGATACAGTGTTGAAACAGAATCAAAGATCTTGACCTTTTGGCCTTTGAGTGCAACACACGTACCTTTTCCAAACCGGGGTCGTCTATAGAGAGCAGCTGAACAGTGACAGGGACATGAGCTCTGATCTTCTCATTAACAACTTCCTCCAGAGCCTTGAGCTGTGCAGGCTTCACACAGGGAGTGTCTAGCTCTATGGTGCTTCTCTGACGCCCCAGTTCCCTGAAAAAGAAACACCCAAAGGAGACGAATAAACTCACAGGTCTTAAAAATTTACAGGGAAATGAATCTGTGCAGTGGTGAATTACCAGGATGTGGTCTTGAATCCAAACATGGTTTCTGCCAATGCTGTGATCAAATGTTGACCTGAGAGAAGGAAAGAAGAAGAAGTGAATCTAGTGTCTAAAAACAATGTATGGTCAATCACAGTTTATTGATCCTTTACCTGAGTGTTGTTGCATGTGGTCAAACCTCCTCTCCCAGTCCACCTTCACGTGCACCTCCTGGCTCACCTCCAGGGGGGAGGTCACAAAGTGTACGGCTTCTGGTCCCTGTCTCGTCACCCTCAAAACTGGGACATCTCCGATCAGCCCGTGGTCGTCTGGCTGAAGGAAGAACAACATACCATGAGACACTTCAGACACCCTATGACTTTAGGTGTTTTGATAACTACTGAAACAAGACATTTCCAAAGGAACCACATTATTATTTCGCTGGTGGCCCGGTCTTCTTATAGAAATCTGAAAAGGTGATAGATATTAAATTGAAATTAGAAGCATACTTGTCCACCTCCCTCAGGAAACAAGATGGTGTCTTTGAGCTTAACGTTGAAGCCCTTGACAGTTTCTTTCTTTCCATTGACTTCTTGCTTTAACTCAGCGGCACAGCAGGAAACAACGGAGGTGTCAAACTACGGGGGGCAAAAAAGAAATGAAATGAAAACTCACTCCTTGTGGGAAAAGTGGAAATGAACTGTGATGTAATGAGTGATGTGACCAAAAGTGATTGTGCAGCCTTATGGCCCAGTTTATATACCCATGTTTATAGCTGCTCTATCTGGTCCAAACAGCCATAACAGGTACACACTTAACTTTATGTTTCTGGTAATAAGTTACCTCATGCGTTTGTGAAATTCTAACGTTTCATGGTCAAAGAACTGTTTTTTTAGACCAACTCAATATCAATACGGTTGTTCTTTATCTGTTCACAGGTTTAGTAGCATATGTCTAATATATTTTATTAGATTTGGGAGCTACATTGTAATTAACATGATTTACAGTTTTTATATATACGTGTTTATAATATAACCTTGTGCACCAGACTGTAACCAATCTAATCAGTTTTACCAGTTTTATTTGTATAATGTAATAACAGTACATAATAGTTTTTACACTGAATATAAATCCCTTTCTTCAGCTGCTAAGCTGAATTTCTTGAATTTACACTGGATTTAATAACCAATGAATGAACAGATCCGATTCATATGTTTTTACTTCATTACTGACTTAACTTAAAGGTACATTGATGGGATAAGATCCGTGTAATAGTGACAGAAGCGTCTGTGGATTCATCATAACATATCTGTCCAGTTAGCTTCGGTGTTAGCTGGCTGTTGTTAGCCACCACGCTAACCTGGTCTGCACAGAACTTCCGCCTGATGTGTTCACGTAATGTGAATTTATCTCTGATCGACAGTTCCCTACCTCCTGCAGGTAACAGTCCCGTTGACACTGAAAAGCCATAGTGGGAAGTTTCTGAGTAAAACTCTGCAGCAGCACGAGTCAGAAGGAAACTGAATGACTAGCTGTCAGGGAGGTACGGGTACTAATATGGTCCAAACTTAGTAACATCTACTTAAAGCATCCTTCTTTCTTTTTCCTTTTTATGTTCCTCGAATCTAGTGTTTTTCTTTCTTTCTTTCTTTATGAATAGAATAAAACAATTTCTAAAAAAAAATGTATACAAAATTAACAAAAAAAGTAGTTCTTATAAACATTAGAAAATAATAAATATGTACAAAAAACGACTGTACATAGGCTTACACAAAACCTGGGGGGCATACAACCACCTCCATCCAAAATAGTGATCGAAAATGTCACTACCCATTCTGAGATATGACAAAATATCATATTATCTGTATTTAAAATAATCTTTAGATAAATTAATTGAATAAATCAAATTTGTGAAGGGGAAAAAAAACACATCACTCATCCAGTATCAGGCTTGGCTGAAGTGGAGCTAAAAGAAAAATGACTAAAACCATCAACCTGCATTGAAGAAGGTCTCAAATTGAAAGCTTGCAAATTAAAAAGATAATTGCACATATATGATTTTGCGGATAACCTTTTTTTTAATTGAAGCAAATTTATTTATTTTTAATAGCTTGGCCTCTTTGTGTTTGCCATCCTCACGCTCCAGTATCAAGCTCTTAATTTGCTTCCTTGTAAACATGAAATATGTAGCGACAAGCACCCAAACACCAAATCAAAGTTGATATAAAGGGATTTTTATTCAAACTGACAATGAAACGTCAGTTTACAATGGACAAAAATAATAAATAATATCATAGAAAATTAACATTGTGTAAAAACAGTATTTTTGGGGATCAAACCATCACGACATCCACAAATATAACACGCTTCAGCCAACACTGGGGAGAGGGTCTCTGGGTGACAGTGAGTCTCAGTCAGACTGTGGAGGAGAAGGGAAGGACGAGATCAATATAAACATTTAAAGTGATCATACTTTATGTTTTTTCCAGTCTACATCACAGCATAAAAATATAACTTGGGATGAATGTACATTGTGTATGATTTTTTGTGTAAGTTATTTGTCTATTAGAGTTTTGTACTTACATCACTAAGGTCTCCCATGTCTGGTGTCTCTCCTTTATTATTTGAAGACATGTCCTGGATAATCTGGGGTGACACACACAGAGAAATAACATGAATATTTGTTCATGCAAGCTTTTCAACATTATCAGAATTATCTTATTACGTCACTTACGTCCATGTATCGGTCGTACTCTTCCTTCCCGTCATCTTCCTCATTCTCCCAGTCCCTCCAGTTGTCAAAGTCCACAGCAATCCAACTGGCCTGCAAAGAACCAGGAAAAAGAATACCAATTCAAATATATGGCCTGGAGAGGCTAAAAGAGGAGCACTGGACTTATAGTTTATACTCTCAAACACCCGTCCACTTTTTTTTCTTGCTTCTCACAAAAATGGGGATGAAACCACATAAAGGACAGAGACTAACACGCACGCACAACTCACAACCACCACCCACTCCCCCCTCAAGGACTTCCCGTGCAAAAACAACATTTTGCACTATTTGTAAAAATATGACTCAGATTTATCTATAATTTTTCAATATTCTAATTCTTCAAACTCTGTTAAGATAATGAGATTTTTCAAAAGTAATTGTGGTACAAGGTAAAACTTACTTTGGCAGCATCCTTCTGAAGACGCGGCCATGCATGATCAGGCTTCATCTTCCTCAGCAAGACGTGGATGTTGCGGTCATAGACTCTTTCTCTGGAGTCCTTTCAAGTGGCAAACATTTGGAAACATGCTTAGCCTTTATTCAACATCCCATTGAATGTATATTTCAGCATATAATGCTGAATATATATTGCATCATGCCTAAAAATGAGACTTACATTCATTTGGATTTTGTCATAGAAGTACAGCTCATTGTAGAACACATCATCTGTGTCATTTTTGCAGCTGTTTGTAAAGACAGGTTTTGGGGGTTCAGGTTAACAAGTCAGCACAACGTGGACACAAATTGCAACATTCTATAGAGCAGACAACTGCCCACGTTGAGATTTCTCACACTGAAAGAAATTGATTTAAAAAGGTTTTCAGAAACCCTGCTACAATAAGTATCTCACATGAGAAAGGAAGAGAAATATAACTCACTACATGATCAGTTTGTCTGACTGAATCTCGACCTGGACATCTTTCGGTTTTTGCACCCTGAAGTTGAGGGTGACATATTTCTTTCTGTCGTACCACACCACATGTGCTGGCTGGCTGTTAACACACAGACAAATAAAAGTTAAGAATATGATATATGAGCTTTCATGTTAGTCTTCTGTAGAAGTCTTCCTAAACAAAAGGATTTGTAAAGACAAGCAAATGTGTTGGTCACGATGAGTGAAGTAAAGAGAAGAGACTGGCAGCACTTACCTTTCCTCTGGTCTGACAATTTTGGGCTTGTTCATTCTAATTCTTACACAAAGCTTAAACAGAAACTACTTTCTTACTCCTTCGACTGTAAGAGCACAAAGTATGTGGCTCATGCGTTCAGGCTGTGCGCTCCAATGCAGTGACCAGGCCCTGCTGGCTATTTATAGAGCATTTGGTATCAGCTGCTGCCTGAATTGCTCTGCCCTTTATAGTCTGCCTGTGGAACTCTCGGGAAAACAGATGTTTTTTCTGGTGTCTCCAATACCTCAGCAACCCCCGACTGCATGGGGGCTTAACAGGGGGCGGGCAGGGAGACAGTGAACCGAAATGGACATGGCAACAGATGGGAGGTTTGGGAATGAAGGAAAAGCAATATATAAATTAATTTAAAAAGTATAATAAAGTACTTTTTTTTGGGCCCCCTTTTAATTTTGAGTATAGTAATGAATCAATAAATGTATTGTTGTGTGAATCAGCTGACATGGAGGTGTCAAAATCACTTATGAGCTGAAGGGGACATTGTGATATTGCGTGATGAAAGATGAAACTCTTTTGGGGACGTGGGACAAAGCACAATATTTACAGCCCATAAAATAGCTTTTATTATGTAAATATAAATGAAACATACGATATATATAATTTACATAAATATAACTTTATAGCTTTACAGTCTGAAGCACAATGCAAATCTCCTCCTCCAACACAATGTCGCCCCCTGCTGCTCTGGAGGCTCACCGGGCAACAGATTTCTCACCGGAAGTACAATTCCCCGCTCCGCCTGTGAAGGATGTGGCGCGATCACATCCTGGCAACACTGTGTACACACAAACTAGTCCCTAAAAAGATGAAAAATCAATAATTAGTTTCCTTCTCGTTTTTTTTTACTTTAATACCGGGAGATTTATCGCGTTCCTTTCTTCTAGTTCACCGGGATTAGCGAGCATCGAGGGGGAAATGCCGCGCAGACCACAGGTAAGAACAAATGTAGGTCGCTGAGGAGGGAGACGTTAGCTAAGTTAGCACCGACAGCCAGGGACAGGGTTCCGCCATATTCCATTCAACAATCCGCCAATTTAACACGCTTAACGCCTGGTGTTGGTTACGTTAGTTGTGCACACAGAGCGAGTTTGATCTTAAATATCAGTCACTCGTTTTGGTGACAGTTTATAAAGAAAACGAGCTGGGCGGTAACGAGCAGCTCAGCCCAATCTCACAAATTAACGTGTATATTATTGGAATATAACGACGCTTTGTCGGCGCCGTGTCTGCCGAACGCGCCACAATACCCCATTACTTGCTCTTAAATGATTAACTTATCAATATTATTGATAGAAAATCTCACCAACGTGCACTGCGCCCTGAATTCACAGTTGTGTCAGTGCAGTTTGGTGCTAGAGCCTGTTAGCCGAATGGGACAACGAGGCTAATGTTACCGGTGTTCCAGTTTAACCGGGGATCATGGCATCTGGTGATATGATGTCTTTATTGCAAATGTTGCAGACTCGGTCGCAGGTTCCTATTTTTTCGCAAAAGGCCTGTTACTGAAATGTGCGGTGATCTACTGAAGGTCTTGTTGAAATAAACCTCACACAAAAACCCTTCACGAGTTGATGTATTGTGTTCGTGTCAGCATCACGTTGAGACAACAATACGAATCATATGGGTACAAAAATAAATATAGAACAAAATACTTGAAAGGGATTGGAGAAGTGGTATTAGCTTCTGGACTGATGGCGATCTCATCACACCACCGAGCTTCAACAGCGTGTTTTACTTTGTCAGCTGTATAACACCTGATGTGCATCCCTAATAACAGGCTTTACAAACTGATGCGCATCGTTCATGGGAGACACAGGGAGTCTGACGCTGGTGATCACAACAATGCACAAAAACCAAACATGTGTCACATGAAAACATCCTTCACATCAATGAGGTGGAAGCTCGTAGGGTGTTTTTTGGAGTAAAGTTGGTGAATGTGCCTTTATTGGATGGGTTAAGTTTCATGTGTCCTCCTGTCGCCGCTGGATTCCTCTTTATGTGTTACTCACAGGATAAGTCTCCTTATGATGGCAATGCCATGCTCATTGTAGAAGAGGAAATGCCCTTCCGCACTTTAACCCTTTGATCCACAAGCTATGCAAACCCCTTCTAATGCACAACATTCAGTAGACACAGGTCCTTTGGGATAATGACGAATCTGCGACCGAGTCTGCAACCCACACCAGCTACGTTAACAATAATAACCGGTTTTTGAGGTGGCAACCAGGCGAGCTACGGATCGTTGGAAGTGTAGCATTACCTAATTAACCTAGCGCCACTTGCTCTTTCAGAAGTTGCAAATGCTAACTATAGTGTATTGTATTATGTATTTGAACCACTTAAACTCAGCCTACAGCTGAGTTTAGCCTAACCTCGCCACAGACCTAACTAACATCCAGCAGCTGTCAGATAACTGGTCTTTCATGATTAGTGATAGCTGGATAACAGCAGTGAAAAGGCTTTTGCGTACCTGAATGTATGAGCAAGCTCATCTCATTGATCCACCTTTGTATGCCAGACCCCAGTGTTATAATGTGTGATCTTCATCTGCTTTAATGTTTTTATACCATGATTATTAGGAGTCCGTGTAGGAAGACACTCATTTAAGTTTTCCCCCCTGATAGAGACACATGCCTGGGAGTGGTTCAGATGGGACTGAAGACTCGGACTCCTCCGCTGAAAGAGAGCAGACCAACAGTTCGGAAAGTGATGGAAACATGTCTAAGAGGCAGCGTCTCACCAGAGCCTCCACGCGCCTTAGCCAAAGCTCTCAGGGTGGGTCCTCATCATGTAATATAAATGTATCACAATCTCCTTCAGTCATCTCAGCTGTTTCCTCAACGTGGTGGTTGTTTGACTCCCATTGCTCCAGATGCTCCTGACTTGAAACGAGCTGCAGACCATGACGAATCTCCGCCATTGACGCCCACGGGAAATGCCCCGTCCTCCGAATCTGAGCTGGACATCTCCAGCCCCAACGCGTCTCACGATGAGAGCCAGGCCAAAGACCAAGCCAACAGGGACTCCGATAAAGACCTCTCCCATCGACCCAAGCGCCGGCGCTGTCACGAGACCTACAACTTCAACATGAAATGCCCCACGCCGGGGTGTAACTCACTTGGTAAAGAATCTCTGCCTTTGTACAAAATTTTCTTCAAGGAATTTTATTGATTTTGATTTAAATATTCTGGGATATCCCCCTTTATCACAATAATATAACGTCCTTTTTTCTGTTTGCTCAGGTCACCTTACAGGGAAACATGAACGTCACTTTGCTGTATCAGGTTGTCCTCTTTACCACAATCTTTCTGCTGATGAATGCAAGGTGATTATCTTGACATTTTGTATTTCTATTTCATCTATCCCTTCACAATTACAGTATTTAATAAACTGTAAACCATCCTTGCCTCGTCATTGCAGGTAAAAGCTGTCAGTCGTGAGAAACAAGAAGAGGAGGTGAAAGCACAGGAAGAAAACCACTCACGCCATGCAACTCGTCACCAGGTACTTCCTTTTTTCAAGGCTTTTCATCAGGAATCTTACATATGGCTGCACGATTAAAACCCAGATCAGACAGTGTGCAGTGTTCCAGGGAGGTTCTTTTTTCCAGTTGTATTTTACAGGCAATAAGCATTCTGTGCAATGTTTATGCATTTTAGGCGCTTGGAGCACCTCATGTCTTTACAGGAAGGCTCTGAATACATCAGGATGAAACAAGTTCAACTCAGAGCAGAAAAACACACCCAGAGGCAGTTTTTCCCTTGTAAACATCCCTCATGCAGGACAGACTAGTGGTGGATTATGCAGGATGCCTGGAGAAATACGACTGCAACCAACTGCAGTTACTGTGATTTGAACACATAACAGGCTTCGAGGCAAATTAGTACTCCAACATGATTTTGCTCTCTTTGTCTGTGTCTCTCACTCTCAGATCCAGAGCAAGTGTCCTCAAACAGATCTGTGAATTTACTGCAAAATAAAATCACAGATTTGGTGGTTGCCTAGCAACACACACAAAAAAAACAACCTTGCAGCACAGTGTAGGCTTAAAAAATAAAGGCAACACAGTGTTCCCTGCGTATTAATATCTACAACACACACACTGTCTGATCAGGGCTGGATAGACTACTGCTTTTCTTATCTACCCAGTGTTGGATGTTATTGGCCAGCTCTCATCTTACCATGACCATGACTGATGTTCTGTATTTCTATCTTGCTTTTCAGACACCAACATCGAAACAGAGCAAATACAAAGAGCAGGTGGCTGAGATCAGGAAGGGGCGAAACTCTGGTTTGCCGAAGGAGCAGAAAGAAAAGCACATGGTACATCACTGGCATTCACTGCAGTTGCACATTTGCTTCCACTCCACAATGTACTATTATTATCAGTATTGCATTACATACTGTTGCAGATATGTTGTCTCATCTCTATACCACCTCCTGACTGATCCACAGGAGCATCGGCAGACACACGGCAACACAAGGGAACCTCTGCTGGAGAACATCACCAGTGAATATGATCTGGAACTTTTCAGGAAAGCTCAGGCCCGTGCATCTGAAGACCTGGTAATGAGCAGTTCCATGTCTCTATCAGTATTACTCCTGCAACAAGACTTCCTAAACTAAAATGACTTGTCATTAATATCAACTGATTATAAGAAATATCATTTTTTGCTTTTTAAAATGGAACTAAGGTATAAATAATAACTGGGAAAACTAGTTGTAGTGCCTCTCTGTAAAGTAGAACCCATTCTCATCATATTGTACGTCCTTCGATTTCTGTGTTTGTTTACTTATCTTAACATCCAAGTGTCACTCAGTTAGTACCTTATGAGCCTGGCACCTCAAGCTCTACATTCTTGGTACATCAGAACCATCTTAGCATCTTATCTCTACTGTAGGTCTCATGTCGACATGTTCATATATCTGGTTCCCAAAGTCTAGGTTATTAATGGAAAACCTTGTATAGGCCTGTTGCTCTGTTTCACTGTAAAAATCCACCCCTCGTCATATCTGTGTTTGGTTTTAATGTATCACCGACAAAGCTAAATGCACATGCTGAGTTGACATGCTAAGATCAGCTATTACAAGGTTTTCCTTCTCGTCTACCGTCTGACAGGAGAAGCTGCGTATCCAGGGTCAGATCACAGAGGGCAGCAACATGATCAAAACCATCCTGTTTGGCCGCTATGAGCTGGACACCTGGTACCACTCCCCCTATCCTGAGGAGTACGCACGTCTGGGTCGCCTCTACGTCTGCGAGTTCTGCCTCAAGTACATGAAGAGCCAGACCATCCTCAGGCGACACATGGTGAGAAGCAGATTATTTGTGTTGTTAGCGATAGTTCATACTTAAAGGTTAAAAATAATTATTAATTACATGTACATATCATATATACATATCATGCCTTTAGATGCTAAATTCTACCCTCATGTTAATGTATTTGTCATATCTGGTCACAGTTACTGAGTTATTTAAATAATAATACTGATGTGTGTTTTTTCAGGCAAAGTGTGTGTGGAAGCATCCTCCAGGAGACGAAGTTTACAGAAAAGGAGCAATATCTGTGTTTGAAGTAGATGGTAAAAAGAATAAAGTAAGAAAACTCAGACAAAGTAATGTCTCTTACTTTAACTCCATCTGGTTTTTGTATTGTATTGTATACATCTGTATAAATTATATACACCTGTAAAGCAAGTATCCCTGAGAGTGACATCTAACTAGTAATCTTAGAGTCAAATAAGTGACTATAATGAAATAATTTATTCCCAGATCTACTGCCAGAACCTGTGTTTACTTGCCAAACTTTTCCTGGACCACAAAACGCTGTATTACGACGTGGAGCCTTTTCTCTTCTACGTCATGACCGAGGCCGACAACACTGGCTGCCATTTAGTGGGATACTTTTCTAAGGTGAATTAAGATTTATGATGCACATTTACAGTATAAAATAGTTTCAAACATTTGTGTACAGGACCATCTAAAATGTTTTTTCCTTTTTTCCTTTCAAGGAGAAGAATTCTTTCCTGAATTACAACGTGTCCTGTATCCTGACGATGCCACAGTACATGAGACAGGGCTTCGGCAAGATGCTCATTGACTTCAGTATGTACATGATATTTTTATTCCTAATTTTTTCTGTTGCTTACTATGCCAATATTTGGAATGAGGACTGACAGCCCAAATAATAGGTTAAATCACAGAAGATTTTTCAGTCAGTTTCATTATTGTCTTATTTCAAATATTTACAAGGAAAATACCTGATATTTAAATGGGAAGACTGAGATTAAAATGATATTGTATTAGTGCAACCTTGATGGACTTTTAAGACTTTACTGCTGACTCAACAACTTCAATAAGGTGGCATTGATATTGAGGCTCTTGCATTTGACAGTGTTTAACGATAGATAGATTGATAGATAGATAGATAGATAGACATTTTCTGTTTGTACACGTTTTTTTGTCCCTGTTTTTGTATATATATATATATTATTGTATATAAACAATTACTCTTGTAAACACAGTCCACAGCATCAGAGATTGATTATGAATATCATCAGGATTCATTCGAAGTGCTATTGTTGTTTAGGCTACCTGCTGTCCAAAGTGGAAGAGAAGGTGGGCTCACCAGAGAGGCCTCTTTCTGATCTGGGCCTCATCAGCTACCGTAGCTACTGGAAAGAAGTGTTACTCAGATACATGTACAACTTTCAAGGCAAGGAGATCTCCATCAAAGGTGAGAACACAGGACTCAAGTGGAGGTTCTATCTGTACCGCTCTTTCTCAAAAAGATTCCAGCTTAAAATTAAACTGGTGATTTGTTGCCGCGTGTAAAGATTAATTTTGTAACGTATTCTTGTCATATTTGTGTGATACACAGAGATCAGTCAGGAAACTGCTGTGAATCCGGTGGACATAGTGAGCACCCTGCAGTCTCTTCAGATGCTCAAGTACTGGAAGGGAAAACACCTAGTGTTGAAGCGACAGGTAAGATGCTGCTTCATCAGCCTGTGTGGGTCCTGAAGTTTATCATCTCTTTAAGTTGTGTGATTGTTACAAAATGTTAATATCACTGTTTATAAAGACTGACAACCTGACAGGTTTCCTAAAGTGAAGCCAAATTATCTGGATCGCCCCCTGGTGGCTGGATTAAGTGTTGATCATAAATCCTTCCTGCTTCTAAAAAATGTCAAATTAAATTTCTCAAATATGTTTATTTTAAATAACTCTTATCACATTGATCTTTGTCCAAATGCTATTTATCTGGTAGAGTTGGTTTTTATTGTTTATTTCATGCTGTGAAAATGGGGTGAAACGTCATGATTGAGCTGAGACCGACGAGAACGTTTATTAGCGGGACCTCAATGCCGCGGCTTCATTTTGCACAACAGGAAGAAAGAGACACATTGTCCAGCTTCATTTATCTGTGTTTAATGTGAGTTCATGTTGCAAAATTCACACATTTTAATTGAAAATCAAAAGAATTTAATTATAGATTAACAGGTGATTTAACTAGAACGCACCTGAGTTGAACTTTTATGATGTAGTTTTGAATATATCTGTAAATATTCTACCTTTTATGACGAGATTAAAAAGAATCATTGCCGTATTATAAAAGAAATATGGTCCCTGTTTTTGACGGCTCACTCTCCAACCTTCTCTTCCTCTCAGGACCTGATTGACGAGTGGAAAGCGAAGGAGATCAAGCGAGGCAACAGCAACAAGACCATCGACCCGAGCTCCCTAAAGTGGACCCCCCCCAAAGGGACATGAGCACTAAGAACCTCAGGCTACTGAATGAACTCACCTCCAGCCTCACCAGCCACAAGTAGCCTCGACCTCTGAACTGTCAATAAAAATCAGTGTTTTTTTCAGCTTTTTTTTTATTCTCCTGCTTAAATCTGCTTCTTTTTGTCATAAAACTTTTTTTTAACTTTTATACTTTAGTTTCATTCATATTGTAAACACCATATGTTCCAAGTTAAATGATTCTTTACCAAGATATCGTCAAACAGTCAATGCTAGAAAATCTGTTTTTCTTGTTTGTTTTAAAACTGTCAACCAAGCTTTGAATGTTATATGATAAATGGTCCAGTGTGGTGGATAACATGAATGTTCTGCTTTACTCTTGCAAAAAAGAAAAGAAAACATACCTATATTTGGCAGATTGTTATTTTTTATTTCTTTTACGAAATGTGCATTTTGAAGATGGTCGTTACTTAAGTTTGGGATTAATACAGTCGTCGTTAGCATGAACTGAAGCTGCAAGCAGAGTGTATTTCAAGGAATCCGATATATGCAGCGTCTTCTTTGGTGTAAAATTGTATAGATCATAGTAAGGTGTATTTTCTTCCCCCGTAACTCCATCAATACAGGATTTGGATCCACTCCTCAGATGAACCTGCCAAATAATGGAATAATGGATTCAGATATTTTTAATTTGCTGAGAATCAGATGGAAATATTGCCGATACCACTGCGAGAATGCACGTTGAAATAATGCAACCTCAGGTTTTTATATACGGATACAATCATACCTTGCTTGTGTGGTTTCTCTGAAACATCGACCCCGGTGGTTGTTGCAGACGGATTTATTCTGGTCAAAGACTCTGTAACAAAAGCAGAAAACAGTTCAATGGGATTATCTTTGCCTTGTACTTTGGAGCATAGCTGTTTAACGTGTATTATGGATTTGATATTTTTTTTAATATCAATAAAGCTGCATTGGTATTTTGATACGATTCAGATGTTTGTGTTTACCACCACTGGAGAGGCTTCTTCCCATCAGGCCTACGAATGTCTCTCCCTTATTCCCTGAGAGTGTAAGGAAAGTGAAGGCCGTTTAATGGTCAGGATTTAAACTCAATGCCATAAGAAAACAAAATATATTTTGATTGGAAAGTATTTTTTTAAAACATTTGAATGATATTTATTGATTACACTGAAATTTTAAATGGAAAGTCAAGCTACATACGTCGATTCACTTTGAAAGGTTTTTTAACAGCTGTGGGGTAAAAAAAAGACCAAGGTTACGAAATGGATAATTTTGTCTTTATAAATAGTCTTGTATATGAAGCTTATTGGAGAACAAAAAAGCACAATAGATCATGTAAAGTTTTTTAATGGATGCCACCTGAGCGTTTTCCCATGAGCCCGTAGAAGCGGAGGGCTTTAGATCTCTTCATCAGGGAGGCTACCAGGTGGCTCACATCTGTCTCCATCGGTCTCTGTGAACCGTCCTAACAGATGACACATTTATTCATTTAATCAAGTAAATAAAAAATAAATATACGCATTTTAAATTAAGAAATATTTCCCACTTTGTCATTAAATCACAGAACATTTAATCCATACATCCATTCAGAGTCTTCTCGAGTTTCTCCATGGAATAATTTCTCCTGAAAAAAACGGAATATACATCACAGATGCTCACCTGCCAGTCTGTAGACAATCCTCTCTCCTCTTCCTCACTAGCAGTGAGTCCCGTACAGGTTTGCAACAAAGTGCAAAAAGTCACAACAACAAGCTGCATCTTCCAGGTATCCATTTCTTTGTCGAACAGAAAATCCTTTGCTTCTGATTATCTTGAATCAAAGCAATGAGTAGATAAATAATATCTTTGGTATCTATTTTCTGCAAAAAAAAAGAAAGAATGCAAAACGATGCTGGGAGGATGTGGTCCGGTGTTATTGTGTCTATCCCGGCTGCAGCTGGGGGCATTTATACGTTTGTACCCCTGCTGCTAGACCCCTCCCCACTTAATATGATCGCACGCTTTTCTTCATTGCATCAAAAACCTTCAGATTTATCATATCACAGCATTTTTTAAGAATCTGTCTTCTCTTTAACGTACTTTGCAGCCATCAGAAATAAAAAAAATGACATATATTAGGGAAATAAAGATGCTTGAACGTGCTGTATTTCTTCAGTTGTCCTCTGAGGATTTTATTGACAGTCTCAAGATCAAAGCAAGACTCTCATGTTCTGTGAAATTAAACTTAAATATTTACATTGGAAACATTAACCTTTCATGTCCACATTTACTAGGCAGCGACACTGCTGTTGGTCTAAAAATATAACTCATTTGTGAACTTGTGATGTGTACGTGCTTCTTTGATATGGCAGACGAGCCGGGCAGGACGTGTGGGAGTGTCGGGCGATGCTTTTGCAAATATAACCATCTGCTTTGAAGGTAGCGCTTTTATTGGTTGAGCAGGCGACTTGGTGCCTGACTGCTTCCTCTGGAGTTATTGAACAGGTCGACATAGATGTGACCTTTGCATGTGTACATTGATAAATTAAGATTTAGAACAGGTTGCTCATGACACTCATGGTCAGGAGTGAAGCAGAGAATGAAGAAAAATGTGCTTGTTCTTTATGAATACAATGAAATAGGCGTCAAAGGGCGTACAAATGTGGGTTACTTAACCCTTTCATGATACGTACTTACATAGACATTTAGATGTTCTGTTTTAATGGAAGCTGTCTGGCTATAGAAATGTCTGGAGAGGCAATTACTTGACAATCAACAAGTGTGCCTGGTAAGGACGCCCACTCGAAACAAAGGCTGACACGCGCATCGCATGCTTTGATCCTCGCACAGGTGCTTTGGAAAAAGCAAGAAAGGCCCAGGACAATTAAAAGCAATTACGCATGAACAGCCCTTGTGGGCACACAGTGTAATCCACGGCTGATGTAAAGTGCACAATCAAAAGAAAGCAGAGAAACAATATTTGCATGTGAAATGACTGAGTCACAAAGAGCCGCCGCAACGACAGAACATTATTTCCATGTGACGCAGCGGAGCGGAGTGGCCGGGTGTGGGTGCTCACTGCGGGTGATTCACTGCAGGGTGTTGAGACTGATCTTAACCTCAGATCCATTCCACCTTCATCTTATGTGACATTTCAAGAGGTTTTGCAACAGAGTCAGTTTACATCCGTGTCACTGTCCTTGACAAGAAACATGTCACCTTGGTTTCTGTGGATCACCATTTTACAGGTGCTTCATGGGGCAGGCAGGTTTGAAGAGGTCGGCTTTGCTTCATTTCATTGGCAGTGACTTATCCAAATAGACAACATTATGTGGTGGCATAATATATTTCTATAGTTGCCTCAGCCAATCATTACATTTTCATCATCTTTAGTGAGTAGGATTACACCTAAAGGTCCAGTGTGTAAGATTTAAGTGAAAGGAAACTATTGGCAGAAATTATGTAATTATTTAGTAATCATCTAAATTGTACAAATTGTAGTTTCTTTACCGTAGAATGGGTATTGGGTAACAGATTCTCTTTCATGTTTTGGAAGGGACAGGTGAAGTGAGGGGTATTCAGCTGCAATATGCAACTTGTCCACTAGATGTCACTCAATTCTACACACTGAACCTTTAAACAACTCCAGCTATTTTTATGATATTTTATCCAGGAAATTTTGGAATAGATAGGGATGAATAAAAACTGTGAGGTCCAAGGATAATTTCCCACAGGGAATATATAGTCTATCTTATCTTAACTTATCTTATCTTATCCTATCCCCTATCTTATGTTATGTTATGTTATGCTATGTTAGGTTACGTTTACGCCGTTATTGAGATGAACAGATGAGAGGAAATTACAGGAGAGACATGCAGCAAAGATCCTTATCTGGACACAAACCAGAGATGTTTCTTCATTGATGCCTGGACCACGGGGTCAACAGGACTCTTCTGTAGATTTTGCATTTTAAACAGGAGCATTGCATTACAAGCTGAGGATACAGACTTTGAATGTATTGGGCATTTAGGAGGCAGAGTGGCTCTAAATAAATATTAGTTTGTATGTGTCTAACTTGAACCACACAGGAGACAATCTCTTTCTTGTGAGCCCTCCAGTTTTACAACTTAGTGAAGTATAATACTAAATCAGTCGAGTGGGCAGGCTTCAAATGATGCGTTCAGCATTTTCCAGGAAAACCCATTTTATCTGCGTCATCTCAAAAAGATTTCCAGAGTCCAAACATCTTTCATTGACTTACAGACACTCATTCACTAACACTGCCACTGAATTGCAGTCTACTATATTACACTGATCTTCAGCAGACAGGAAAATGGCACATGACAGATACAAATTCAGAATCTGTGAATAATTTCTTTGTGGTCTCAACTAATAAAAACCAGCATCTTTTCTGTACTCGACTTCTGTGTCATAACTGCTTTCATATGGCCTAAATAAAACCATATTGTCAATTTAACAGACTATATTGTGTTGGACAAGTGTTATATTTATTAGTCTTCATCACATTATAGGAGTTGAATGTAGATACAGATAGATACACCTGGCAAAAACAAGCGAGGAGTCTTTATTGATGGAGCCGAGGGCCATAATCCCCTGTTGACGGATACCGTGTTATCAGATGAGCCACTGGGGCGAGTTCATTCTGGAGGCCTGATATCATCAGCTCTTAGCCTAACAGAGCGGCTTTAAGGACGCCTCTTAGACCTGCTATCTCCACACAATCGGAATCCGTCTTAACACTGACAAATTAGTCCATTCATGGGCCTAAGTGGGCTTAACTGGAGCCGGTCAGTGGAGGAAGTGACGTTATGTTCCCCACTGTGCTCTGCAGTTTTATAAGGAAGAAATGTAAATAATTAAAAAAAGTACACTGATAAAAGTGTAAGTAGAGAGCCTGCATAACCAAAAATAATATTACTTTATATAAATATGATTAGGAAACACTTTTTTATTTGATGGATCTTCACCTGAACGATTGCCCAATTGAAATATAAACCACAGACCCTAATTAATAAAAATTTAAATGATATCATCATCCTCTCATGAATTACCCTATCCAAACGATCCAAATTTGGAGGCTTCACTTTGTGGTAAATGTAGTAAAACTCAATGAATGAGCTTGAGATGACCCTAACCCTGTAAGAAAAGTAGAAACAAATGTGTAAAGTAACGGTTTGTCCATTATAAAATACAGGCAGGTATATGTAAGATGAATATATCTGCTGTAATACATATACCTGTACAGTCAGTCAGTGACAGATACCTTGTATCCAGGAGGGGGCAGTGCTCTCTAACATATAAACTAAGAGCCACAGAACCTGCAGAGCTCCTTCCGCTCTGCCAAAATGCTGCTGCCACCTCACTGAAGTCACTCATGATGAATCTCTTTTGTGTTTGCTTGTTTTGTCTGTTTGCTAAGTTGACACGTTTAAAAGTGAACAAATGTGCACGTATTGTCTTGGTTAGGGACAATGTGCCACACATTATGATTTGTCTTTTAATTTTTGTGGTTCATTTGTGTTTTGTTTTGTAAGTTTTAAAAATGTTAACATTCAGTTGTCAGCTTGCAATATTTTTTTTTGCCACTACAAAGAAATCTGGATATTTGTTGTGGCTCTCAGTGAACTGGAGAGGTTCTCACTATATTTAATTACACCCATTAAAAGATGAAAACCTTGTTGCTGCAAAATTCTTCTTTTGCGTGAATAAAGGAAAACTTGGGGCTTAATGACATCTTCTCTGACCACAATAGACACAATGCGGACTGGGGGAAAAGTTCCAAATTAGCATCACAATACCATCATTAAAGGAGATGATGCTGATCTGAAATTATTTCAGATCTACAGCTCAGATTCTGACAAGACGAGGCATGAAACAAAAACAAATCTATAAATTTTTATCAGTTGCATCACAAACTTTTTTAAACAGATAATCATCCGTCTACATTATTTTCAGTGGATTGTGACTAATTGTTTTCATGTCAGTCTTTGCATACTAGAATAGATCAGACGCTGTATGAATAGGACTGTGTCCATACAATGGTATACAAGTAACTTTGTTTGTTTCCTAGTCTGAATGGCTTCTCGCTCTCTTGCTCCTTGAGTTGTTTTTCCTGTTTGGTACCCTGTGGCACTTCAGTGTGGTTTTTCTAGAGCGGCATAAATGTGGCTCTTCAAGGCTCCCTGAGAATGAAATAGCACTGTCTGTCTCTGCATGCTCAGACTGGGGGCTATGGGCTCGTCCTGTGGTGGTTCTGTCTCTATGTATCCAGCAGTGTGGGTGCCATGGCTGCACCATAAAGAGGAGCATGAGAAATGTATCTTGTGCGAGCTATGTCGACTTTCTCTTGAGGAGCGGCAGGTGATAAATGCATTCCCCCCTTCCTGCACACAGAGGCATCGCAGGTTGTGTCAGATGTCTTATCGCGGCGGTCACGCTCTTTTGGAGGTGATGTCAGGTGGCGGAGGTTCACTGAAGCCTCCTCAAACACAAACAGGAACAAGCACACTTGCGCTGAGAGGCCTGTGTTAGACGCGGCCAGTTGTTTGCTTTGAACTTATTAAAGAATCTCTGTGATGGGTTCGTGTTTCGTTGTTACCTCGTGACTTCGAAGACTTCCTCGCTGTTGTTACTATTCTAGAAAGGGATGATTGTTTGCTTTGAAGTTATTGAAAATCATAGACGGTTTTGTGTTTCACTGTTGCCGCATGTCTTGGGGAGATGTTGCGTGAAATGCCATTGTGTCCTCCATGTTACTATTCTGGCATCACTCTCAAAACGAATTCCTTCAATGCCGAAAGATCTTTAAACTGGGTTATGACGTTCGAGTACTTTAAAATTTGCATTTTGGAACCATAACAAAGTCACCTTACAGGTTGGGTGTATGAGTTATTATTACTCACCTTAGGTATTCTTTGGCTGGCAAGTAACTAACTTCAAGGGTTTGGATTGGCTGACCTTGATATAGTTGGGTCATGTGACATCTTTCTTTATCTCCTCATCTTTTGGCCTTTGGAAATAGATAAGCTAGCAGATTGCTAACTGAGCTTGACACAAAAACTGGAAAATGGGAGACACCTCTGTCCAAAGTTGACAAAATCCACCATGCAAAAGCCCTGAAGCTCAACAACTCGTCCATTGTGTGTTTAAAGCTGATATATGTAAGAATTTTAGTTTATAACATTCACTCATTAAAAAAAAATGGCAACAGAATGTGAAGAAATAATAGTTTTGACATTGTGTCACATACTGTGTGTTGCAGGTATCTAAAATGTCCAGGATGAATGCCGCCATCTTGCGCATTTGGAGATTAGTGATCAGGGGTCGGAGCCGCGGTCACAGGACAGTCTGAGATGTCAATCAAGATGTTACAAGCGAAAATCTGTGATTAAACCAAACTTACCAGAAAATCATGAGATGTACTTAAAATGACAGAAACCAATAAACAAAATTGTATTTCACGTGATGTTGTCTTTTTAGTTTGGTCCATGCTCCATTCACTAACATGGAGGAGGCGGGTTATATGGCTCATACGGCAGCCAGCCACCAGGTGGTAAATTAGGCAGTGTACCTGTTGTAACTTCAAGGTCAGCATTATTGCTAACTTTGAATAATTAGTCAGCATTCCCAAGTAAGAATGAAAGGTGCTTTTCCCCTTTTCTGCCAAATGAGAGTAGTATCAATCTTTTAAATCTAACATTCAGCAAGAAAATGAAAGTAATTATTTCCAGAAATGTTAACTGTTTTCTTTAAATCTCATCCCTTTTGCGTTAAGTGGGTCATTAATATGTTGGATTCCCTTTTTTCCAGTATAATTGTTTGTTGTCTTTTCAGAGCCTCTCTACAGTGCTCATCTGTTGGTTCTTAGGTCAGAACCCACGGGTCCCCGGAGGCCCATAATTGGCCCTGTTACTGATGTTCTTGTTTGCTGGGCTCTTGTGGCTTCTTCGACACTCTCAGCCTATGGTAAGGCCTCGCTCAGTCAGATGTGCTTACTTTGTAGAGGAGCCAATCACCAATTCATTCCCAAAGCCTCAGAGGTTCAAAAGCCAAGTGCATAATTGCCCCTTATATCAATCTGCAAATTTCGCGGTATCCGAGCTGCAAACAGTTGGCCTGGAATCATTTATTCACGAGGAAACGCTCTACATGGTATGTATTTAGAGTCGCGGGGAAAGTGTCCTGGAGAAAATTACATTTGAGTCAGGGAAGATACATTGAATCATGGCCCTGTGGTTTGCATACATTTTACATTCATCCCAGTACAATTCGTACCATTTGTTGAACCTTTATGTGTATCATTGTGTTCTGGCAGTTCTGATGGCGGTACAGGCCACACAGCGAGAACTCTGCTTCTCAGAGCTTTCCCCCACGTAGTTAGAGATCTTCTTCCCCGTAAGCTCCAGTCGGCTGCTGCTGTGTGAGAGACGTGAGACGCAGACAGTGTGGTTGCAGCAGTGTCACCTTTAAAAACAGACAGGGCTCATCTTCCTCTGTCTCTCTACCTTAATAACAGCTTGCACACAGACACACACACACACACGCTTTGATGCCAAGGGCTTTACAAGTTCTGTTTAATGCACACCGTCCCGCTCGCTCCTTCTTTCTCCGTCTCTCTTTTGCTTTTTCTGTCTCTACCTCCTTCTTCCTCCTTCTCTCCCTCTCTTTCTGTCTTTCTCTCTCTCTCTGTCTCCTCACTCCCTCTCCTCCTCCTCCTCCTCCTCCTCCCCTGCCTGCTGTATTTGCAGGCAGCTTTAGTGCCAGACACCCTGAGGCAGCGGTAGCGCCAGCGAGTCTTCCCACCTCTGTTTTTGTGGTGGGAGATGACATGTCAAAGCTTTGAAGGGCAGGGGAAGGGAGGGAGAGGGGGAGGGAACGGGAAGAGAAGGAGGGAGCAGCACATCACTCGGCGTGGAGGAAAAGCAAAGGACGCAGCGAGAATGTCATGTGGCCTACAGTACAGCCCAGATATTCTCTTTCTCTCTTTCTTGGACCGTCTATGTGGGCAGGAAGGAATGGCGACAGGAAGCCACCCACCCCTCCCACTCCTTCTCCTCCTCCTCTTCCCCTCATCCTCTCCTACCCTCCTTCAGCTCTTCACTCACTCACTCACTCACTCACTCACTCACTCACTCACTCACGAATCCCCCGCTTCACCACCCCCTTTTTCCTCTTCTCCATTCCACCTTCCACCCCTCCACTCACTCACGCTCCTTCTCTCTCCCTTCTCAGGGCCCTGCAGTGGCTGTTGCATGTTTTTCCCAAAAATGAATTTTTGCTTCCTCCCACCCCCTTCTTTCAATGCGTCTGTCTGTCTCTGTCACCTGCAGGCGTGCCTGTGCATCATAACTCACTCGGTGCTGAAAGTTTCTGAGGTGTGTGTAGGTGTAAACTGTGAGTGAGTGGCAGACAAAACATGTTTGATTTTAGATCCTCAGCCATTACTCATCCACCAGTATTTTTCCAAGAGTGTTGTTTTTGCATAATTTTACAGTTTATCAACCTCACATGAAAATGACTTGTAGATGAGTCTTGCAAACATACGGTAGAGTAGAAGAACAAACACAGCCTAATGAAATACCTACAACTGTGGGCTGTCAGGTGTTTATATTTCCACTGAAGGAATGCTGTGGTTGTGTACTACTTTGTGTATCAGAGCAGCAGGATTATTACTGAGGCGAACCGGACGGGGGCTACACAGAAACGATCAAACATCCTCTCCTCAGTTATGCCCCGTTGAGTGTATGGGATGTATAGTCTCGCTTTGTTTGACTCGCACCGAAAACACAAGACGGTGATTTCTCCCAGTGAAGCAAATAAAATGATGAAAGGGGAACAGAAGCCTCCACTGGTGGGGTATAAAAATAAGTTACTCAGTGACTTTGATGTGAGCCTCAGATGGCACTTCAACCGTACCTGCAGGTTCATATGTGGCTGCCATCTCACCTGTGTTCTTTCAAAGCGATCGCATTAAAGTTGCACATTGTAAAACATCCTCTCAACAGGGACTTTTCAGATGGTTCGTTTATCAAAGTAGAGAGGGAGGATTAAACCAATCAGAGCCCAAGGAGCCTCCGAACCACTTTTCATTTTCATCCCAAACGAGGGTGTGGGCTCTTTGAGTCTTATTTTTTGAACTTCTCAGATCAACAAAGACAGCACAGGATCAGTCGCAGGCAAATAGCCTGAAGATAAAAACAAAAGTAAGAGTAAGATGCCTCTTCTGGATTAGATGAGCTCAGTCGATGCTGAAACGCGCATGTGCCTTTGTGTTTGTGTCACCGTATGACACACTATTTGTGTTTGCATTCGTTTGTATGGATTGTATCACTGTAGGCCAGTTTGATATTTCGAGTCATTACCAGCGTCAGAAAGGAGAGAGATTACAGGGTGCTGCTGCAATAACACACACTATTAGCAAGACAAGGTGTTATTATGCCTCTGGTGTCAGGTGATATGTCAGAGCAACTAGTCTGTGTCATGCTTACAATTGCTGGATCAGCAGGCGTACTCAGTAACAAGTGAGTAGACAAACACATTAACAAAGAGCTCTCGGACCCATTCATCTTTTTCTTAATGTGAAGTTGGGATTTAATTGTTCTGCTTTGCCGTTTGATTATTTTGGACAAGTTCCTGATTTAAGTTAACACAGCGTGACGTTATCAGGAGCCTGGTTGTGTAACTTGTCATCACATTGCAACACTGTTGTTTAGTTTAAGTCACAAATTACTGTTACAGTGCAGTTTTTTTCCTCTTTCGCTTTCAGGTTTCAACATTTTTCAATGAGAACTCTTTCCTTTACAGTACAGTGAGTGTGTTAAAGGCATTAAGAAAATGCTCACAGCCGCAAATGTGAATGAGCACATAAATTTCGTCTGCCTCTTTTTTTTTCTTCCCCTCTGTCTTTCTTGTTGCGTCTAAATTTTCCATGCCTGGCCTCCCTACTGCTGAGAGTGCTGTTCCTCGAAGCCGCAGTGTATTTTGAAGCAAGGTCGGGAGAGAGCCAGAGGCTCCAAAATCAGGCACAAGACTCCCAGTGTTCCACTGTTCGGCTTGCTCTTGGCACCGTCCCCTGACCAGAGAGGTCTAGCTAGCCACAGCCACTGTGTATGTGTGTGTTTGTGTGTGAACATATATAGCCCTCCCCCATCCCAACTTCTAAGCCTATATAGAAATAGCTTGGGTCGTCTAATTTATGGGCTCTCCCACATAAAAAACTGCACCTAGGTGTGAGTCAGAAAAGGCTTCAGCTAATTTTTCTGTCGGAAGACTTGTCAGTTTTTGTTTTACCCCCAATCCTGAGCCCTTCAATAGTAATGTATACATGTAACCGAAGTGGAGGTGGGTCCAGATGTACCAGAGTTTGACAAATCTGAACACACAAGCAATTCAGGGGAGCTCTTCTAAATTGGTTCCATTCCTTGGCTGACAGTGGTGAGGTCATCCCCCATAGAAAAGGAGTCTGGAGCTGGTGATTCTGACAATGATCAAATTTCATACTTTCCCTTCTGCTGTCATCATCGACCATCCTACAAAATGTCAAGTCTTCACAGGAGGATAGTCTGTCATCAACCATAACCTGTTCTGAAAGATAGAGCTAAAGCGTTCGGCTAAAATAAAAATGTTGGGGGATGGGGCTGGACCACACATCCAAAACCTCACACGCGATTAACACATATGGATCTGACATTAATCCCGAAGGTTCCTTTACGTATGTCAATGGAAAGCCATCCATCTGTCTTCGTCCTCAGACGGAATATCCACTCGGGGTCTGGAAGTCTAGGACGCAACACGCAAAACCACAGCGAATATAAATAAATGGCTGTATTTCTCTCTCTGCTTTTGTCTGGTCAGGACACTCATCCAAGAGCCTGCCAAGTTGTTCATCTACATTTGGGTTTGGCTGTTCCCCTCTCCCGACAGCTAAGCCCAAGCCAAACCACAGGAAAAGGAAGCGAAAGGTCCTCTCTGAAGGGCTCATAAAATATTGTCCTGGGTAAAAATGGCCAATGGGAAACATTCAGTCCCTCCACGGCAGACAAAGGTTCTTTGAAACAGAGAGACGGGGTAGTAACTGCTGGTTTTGCTCCCTTTGTTGCCGAAACCCTTGTTTTACTGGTTTTCCTAGTTAATTTGTGTTTCTAGTAAGTGCTTTGTGTTTCCTGGCAGAGACACGGTTCATGATAAAGTGTTATAACCTTGGTACATTAACTGTTTTTTAGCGCAGTTATGGTTTCAAATGACCTGGAAACACCATTGAATATAAGTATTGTCAGCACTATCCCTGCATATAGAGCTGTTTCTAATACACATACAGATCAGGTTCTAGACCCTCGGAAATAAACACTTTGTTTAGTTATAATATGTCAGTATGGTTTTCTCAAATAATGACTCTAGTTACATACTATTTCAACTACCACAGTTTAATCTGATATCAGTCAAGCAGGAATGGAACGTCCCTGCCTCAAATCCACGAAGCATCTGGGAAAATCTTCGTTCAGAGGACGGGATTCGCTTATACTTTGGACGTGCCTTTGAGCAAGACATCCAAACCCTCAACTCTCTCCAGTGGAGCTGCTTGGTTGCTAAAAGTCGTATTACTTTGTGGGCAACATTGGGCCAAATGGTCACATATATTAAAAATAAGGAAAAGACTTTATGTTAGGTGGCCTGTTTTTATTATTTTATGAACTTACAATACTACCCAATACTAATAAATATGACAATTTCTCCAATAATGTGTGGCTTTGAATCAAAGCTATAGAGCTGACATTAAAAACAGGATTGACTTGAATGTGTACCTTATGGAGATGACATATGATTGGCCCCTCTGGGGAAACGATGGCCCCTTTCTGGCCCCTGATATAGAAAAATCCTTGCTCCGCCATTGCAGAGAGTTTAATGAGAGGATTGACGCTATGTGTGAGAGTGATATCAATCTTCTCAGCTCACTCCTAGAAATAAAAGTAAATTAGTTTATCTCCTGAAGTGTCTTTAAATACGGCTGATTATGGCTGCAGTGGTTGTGAACTTACTCCTTGCACTTGCAGGGGCATAATGTGTTTTTTAAACTATCAGGAAAATCAGAGACATAAAAACATTGAGAAACTGCCATGTCTGTTTTTAGGAGCCAGTAATTCAAAACCTGAACATGACTGTTACAATTTAACCAGTGAACAGAATACCTGCAGTGTAAATGCCTCTCCGTGAAATTAAAGTGATATGTGGTGGTGGTGCAGGACCTATTTCCTTTCAATGTTTTTCCATCCTGGCTCCATGGGGATTTGCCCTCCCAATAAACACACAAACACGACCACTCATTTACTATACAAACCAACATCACAAAAACAAAAAGGCAGAGAGTAACGCAAACTAATCGCCTCTTACATACACAGATACAAACCAAAACACAAACACGCACCACACACATCCTCTCATCTTTCCACCGTCTGGCTCGCTCCTCGACAAAATGTGAGTGTACAGTAAGTTTGTGTGCATGTTTGTGTGCAGGGTTTGTGTGAGCAGTGTGTCCAATACATCTCCATGTAAGCGTTGGAACACGGACACGAGTGTGTTAAAGTGCATATGCACACACCGACAGATTCATACACTGTATCTAGATGTGGAGCCATGCATTCATGCACCAGCGCGTACAGTTTATGAATTCATGAGGTGTGTGTGTGTGTTTGTGTGTGTGTGTGGGTGTGTGTAAGGGTTCAGTGTTCCCGTGTGATGTGTGTGGAGGGCCATCTGGTCACCCCTGCCTTGCCGAGGTCCCTGTGAAGTGCTGTCAGCGTGGCCGTTGCGGTCTCCCATGGCGACTGGAGGCTTGCTCCACAGCACTTCCAGCCCAGGCAGCCGACCTCAGAAAAGGAAATTTGGGTCGCTCAAATGGAGGGGTTGCTCCCGAGCTATTTACAGAGCCCTCTACCGGCCCAGCGCCACCCACGATATTCCATATGAGAACCGGTGTGCGTGTGGTGCCTGCGGTGTGGAGCTTGTGAGCGTTGGGGGTGGGGGAGGTATAGGGGGGTACGTTTGTGTGTGGTTGTGTAGGTGAATACATGTGCTTTTATGAGGAAACGCAGTTCTTGGAAATGTATGCTTGCAGGCGTGTGTCCTGGCATACAGATGCACATGCATTTAATGCTTTATTAGAACCTATTATATCCTATTATCAGTACATATCCAGTGATTATCAAAGTGTCAACACACTGATTATAACCTGCAGTAAGTGGAATAATTTGTAACAAAATTAAAACTCAATGTTCTCTCGCTGCTGCACGATAAGAACATAAAACCACAAATGCATATTCCATTAATCATAAATCACTGTCAGATTCGTGGAGACTGTATCTACAGAGTGAATACCGGCACTGAGATCGCGGCGGCCCTTTTTTTAACGCTGCCTATATAAACATCTGGGCCGTCATGGTTGCTGATCAAGGAAATACGATGAGGATACGGAGAAGAGACGAAGCCTCAGATTAATGAGAAACCTGCCTGTAGGAAACTTCAGGCGGTTCAAGTGAGATCATGGGCATTTCTCTCTCGATGCCCATCAGTTGGGTTTAGTGGTTTTTTGGTCGAGCTCTGCAGACATGGGGAATAATGCTGAAACAGGACTGTGGATCCATTTGAGGCCGAGGATCTGATGTAAATTCACATTATTTCAGTGATTAAAACACAAAACGCCAACTGCGTACAAACATGGCTCATATTTAGATTCTGGCAAAACATTGAGATATACATATTTACAGCCATATCAAAGGCTGCGGTAAGATTGTACAGGAGCTCTAGAGCCTGCTATGTTTTTCTTGATCTATCTACGAGAGGTAAGCAACTTAACAATCTCTTAACGCCCACAGACTGGTGACGGTCCACTGCCACCCAAGGGGAGACCTCCAGCATCTCTGAAAGTCGCCCTATGTTGTGAATATTAGGTTAAGGTTATTTTAGGCCGACCCGCTCCAGAGGCAAATTACAGTGCAAGAAAGGGGGTGAAAAACCAAGTGGGCTGTCCACCGTGTAATTTTCCTGTTTCTCTTTCAAAGGATGAGGTATCCCTCGAGGAAGCCCTGTTAAATTTACAAGCCATGACCCCACATCAGCGGGAAGGAGGCTCCTCTGACAGGGAAGAGGAGGCATGGATGCAGCTTTATGACTTTAAGTCTGGCGCTTGATGGAGCTATGCTGCTGTTTTTCAACGTCTTAAAGTCTATGCTCGTTATATTTAGGGCAGGTACTCAGAAGTTATTTGAGTTTGGCTCTGCTTTTCAAAGAAACTGAAATTATAAATCATTCACCTTGGGCACTTCTGTCTCCGTGTAGCAGAGCAATGCTCACTCATACCGAACTTGGCTGGTATAAGATTTTCTGAAAAAGACCCTCTGGCAGATGTGAAGAAACCTCACCCTGAATAAAGTTCCTGCCTGAACAAGAGCGCAGCCTTCAGAGGAACGAAGATGATCACTGCTTACTCCTGCAGTGTTCCTTCAGAGGTCTCATCCATAATTATGCCAGTCTGGGAGAATTAGAGCTACCCTGGCATTACTTTTAATACACTAAGATACACAAACACTTCTTTATCAAACGGGCTATATATCTGCTTCGAATTCATAAACTCCCGAGAAAACCATTTCGATCCTTGCCAAGAGTGTTTAACTGGCTGTAATTATGCGTAAAACATCAAACGTTAGAATTGCAAACACAGAATTCATGATGTTTGAAGGACAGCGGCTGAGAATACATCCACAATACCATGTTTTTGTTTGAAAACATATCAACTCTGCTACATATAGGCCTGGTATTCACACTACAGAGTTTGAGAGCTGCAAAACAGGGTTTACTCTGCTGACCCTATTTAGTTTGAAAACTCCAACGCAACTTTTCAGTGTGGACGGTCAGAAACTGAGATGTTTGATCATGGTGATGTAGACCCTCCAACCGCTTACTGATCGGGTGTTTTCGGTCAAGATGTAGCCTTCGTTGATTTGTCAGGCTACCTATCATACGAGCCTCCTCTAGAACCAGCATTACCTACCGGTGAAGAATGCTACATCGATAATCAATTACAAGTGCTGCTAACCCTGTTGTCTTTGCTAACAGATGTTGTGCAGTTAAAATTCTGCATTTGAGAATGATACAACTGCTCACACGTGTATCAAACAATCGGTGTAGATCAGAAAAAGAATGCCCAGTTTGCACGAGCGGTCCGGTGCTGTGTATTTTCAGCTGTTTCTGTATTTATGGTGATTAAAGCTGACACAAAATGCTCATGTGGACAGAGACTGTTTTAGTTGGAAAATGCAATTTTCTGATGAAAACGTATTAGATAGATAGATAGATAGATCATTAGTATGGATGTTAGAGAATGCTGTCGATACAGATCATCAATATTTCCTCTTCCTCCTCCGAAAGAGTCCAGAGCATCCTCATCTACAAAGCTGCTGTACTAGGCCAGATAGTCTTCCTCTTGAGTTTCCTAAGGGGCCCCTGCAGTACTAGTTTGGGGATGTGCACTGCAGTGCGGCTTGCTGGTTAATTATGGGTCGCGAGCTGCAGCTCGGCTGGCCTGGGCGGGTGTTGGAGCCAGTGGGTCTGGCACAGGGAGGTCTGGCCACAGACCCCGGTGGTGACGGCATGAAGTCTGGGACGAGTCAGAACACCAGCCCGGGGTTTGGAGCATTCCTCGCATTCCCTCCTCCCATGGCTGCCTGCCCGTATGTGTATGTGTGCATGTGTATAAGACACAGCGCGAGGGAGGAATATGAGTGAAAGATGCAAAGTGTGTGCGCATGTTCACGAGGACATGTACACATTACGTGTGCATGTTTTACATCCGGGCTGTATGGATATACCCATGCTAAAAAAAAACCCGTCAATTTCACCAGAATCTCTCCTAAGAAGAACCATCATTATATCTGAGCTGAGAGTTGAGAAGTTAAGTCCTTGATGAAAATGCTTTCACCAAACAGACATATTTCTTTTGCACACTTATATAAGTAACTCTTGAATGATTTTGACACGCAGAACTAATATCTTGTGGACTAGTAAAACCAGAGGGAGGCTCAGTTTCATGTTTTCCAGATTTGAGGAAACGCTTTTTCCTGAAGGCAGAGGAGAGGAGAAGCAGATCTTCTGCCATTATACAATACAAACATAATTCCAAAGAGACTTTTTAGGGGTAAGATTGATTCTCTGAAAACCCAGCCTTACTCAATAAGTGTACTTTCATATAGAGAAACCCCTTATGCTCTGAAACTCAACTTCATATAAACGTAGCGTCACCATGTTTTCAAGTTTCTTCTCTGTGGACGTTTATTTTGCAAGGACAAGACACACTGGCAGCAGGACAACTCCCAGGGTGAAAGAGACAGCAGATATTTTCATTCACGCATGAGTGAGCATGAGATCAAACCTCTTCAAATGATTCTCTGAGGCTTTTTGCAGTTGACACACATGTTGTCTTTTTAATTAAACAACGGTCTTAGAAGATGTTTGTTTGATCTGGTAAGACTTAATTTTTTGGTTTTGGTTTTTAAAGTCTTGTAAATATTTCCTTGTAACTTTAGTGCAAAAAGTGTGTAACTTATTGCTATTTATAACGAAAGGATTTTCTTATTTTATCTTATTGATAGTGCAAACTGGGCTCTCCTAAATTAATTTTGACCCAGTTAAATATTCATTATATGATCAGTAATTGTTGAACTAACCTTATATGACTTGTATACTTAAGTTGTTGCATGCTTATCTAATCTGTTGAGCACATACTCAATACTGAGAATGTATTCAGAGAATTACAAGTTGTAATCCACTGTCTGTTGAATGTGGGTCAGTGGCCCACTTCTTGCAGCTCCTTATATGACAAAACAAGTGGCATGCTTTTACGAGGCCCTGGCCAAGTTTTTAGGAGGGGGTGGGACCTTATTCTAAGAGGAAGTTAAGTAATGAGGTTTTTAATTTATATAACCTGGTCAGAGGCCGCACAGCGGTCGACGAAAACGTTTTCTTTAAAAAAAAAGAAGCATTTTTACTTGTTCGGAGGAGGCGAGACCTGTTGCAGACGCAGACAGGTGAGTGGGCTGCAAAGACAACAAGGAAGTCTCTGCACTCTGAAAACACAGATCAAAGCGGATGGCATGTCAACAGGCTGCTGTTTGTACGTATCTCAGACAGTCCTTTACAGGTCTGCGTGTATTTACGTGCGTGTGCGTGTTTGAAGCCTTATTCAACCAAGTCACGGAAGCTCACCTAGTATGTTTTAATAAACATGCCATGTAAATATGCTACAGTGTCAGTGTCAACATATTGAAATGTAGTTAACTTTCCCAATCAGCTATGGATGTTTCACAACTTTACCAGAGGGCCGCAGCTTTATTTTTAGCTTTCTTGAAGTTGAACTGTGCTTAAGCAATAAATTCTTGTCAGTTAAGGAGACCTACATGTATCATACTCAAATCTACATAGATCCAACCAAAGGTAAAGAGTTAGTTTGCCCCAAAATAACTCCAAATTGGGGGAGAGGGCCACCGAAAAAAGCAATTTTTTTTCTTTCTCTCCCCACACAACCTTTATTTTGACAAGGCTGGGAGAATAGGGTATTTATATATGGGGCTGTGTGCTGTGGTTTCTCCACAATTACAGAGTGGCAGTGCTTAGACTGGGAGGCGTGCTGAAGGGTTTATGGAGGGGGACATGAGGGAGCGGGGACATGAGGGGACCAGCCCTCCTGAGTCTCTACAACCTGACGTACGGACTCAGATACCACACATTTGGAAACGTACAGTCAAGTGTACAAGCATCAGATGTACTAACACAAAAACTTCACTGAGACTTAAAAAGTTGGTTTGTGAATATGAAAATGTACCTTATGCAATTCAAAGTTTGAAGAGATTTGGTCCAAGCTGAGCCAAACCTCTTTAGCCCTAAACCTTTACATTGCAATGAGGCTCAATTTCTGTGTTTAGAAGGTGGTCAGTAATGTTTTGATTGGTTCTGGCGTGGGCCGGATCTTCCCTTTGTAGATTTGCCGTATTATGGTTGCGATATAAACAAGGATCTTTCTGCCATACGTCTTGCACAACCACTGCAGGCCACGTAGAGGAGAACAGTGGGAGTTTGTGTTTGTTTCGCGGATGCTGTGTTGAATCTGGCATCGGCCTCTGCAGGGCTGAGCGGAGGGGGGGAAGTGGAGCGGGGGGGGGGTTTGCGGTTCTGCCGGGGGAGCCTGGAAGTCAGTCAGGGGCGGTGGCCGAACCACCTTCCCCCTCCGCAAGCCGACATCCAGCCCACTCCCCACCAAACACACACATAATGTACCTGTGAGCGCACATTTTCACAGAAGCGTATGAGCACACGTTGGTGCATCTTGTACACAAAAACTCGCCAGACTTGGTTCAAGCTTGTCAGTGCAGCACGGTGGATCCGGGGAGATATAGCGTGCGAGGCAGGCAACAGGAAATACAAGATGGCCTTGTTTACAACGGGATTCAGCAGCTTCACACACCAGAGAGACTCGCACCACAAGCGAGCAGAATTAATTAAACACCTCTTAAAACAGACTGCAGCAATAGTTCACTTTTTTTATTCTTATTTTTTTTCCCACCACTGAACGTTATATTGCTTCAGACTTGCTCTTGCCTGTCTAAACGTCAAGCCTGGCCTTTGAAATTTAATACTTATTTAGGGGGTGTGAAGGTTCTCAACAACAGGCAGTCTGCTTATTGTGTCTCTGGCTTGAATGACAGATACCTGAGATATGGCAACGGTCTACTCATACTGTATTGACACTCAGTACATATCTTTCTCTGCCAAAATTGTGACATATGTGTGTCAGTATGTTCTCTGTGGTGAGAGCAATTTCATCCCGTTGGCTTTATGACAATGCCGACGTGCCCATCTGAATCTCCTTGTTCCCATTTCCACGTTTCTTCTTGTTTCCTCCTACGCCTGGATTTAGTCGCCATGGCGGCAAAACAAATACTTGCATCTTAAGTAGCATTTCGATCGCAAACCCTGCATTTTCTACCCACATTAAAGGATATCATGGTTTCTGAGTGGAGACAAAGGTGCTTTAAGGCGCACCAAATGTATTATGGCATTGTTTGCATTTGTGGTTGGTAGTCTTAGGGTGTGTTGTGATGTACACAGTGTGGTTTCAAGCGTAACGGAGAATAAAGGGGTCAATTCTGTGATGTCAGAGGTATAAGGGGAAATGTTAAAATGCCGCTGGCAGAGCCGGTGAACTATTTATTGTAAAACGATCTGATGGACCCACACGTTTGGCTGAATGTTTTCAAGGAAATATTATTCTTGGTTTTTGCTCTTTCAAGAGTTTTTCTTTGATTTCTCAGAATACAATGAAGAAGAACATTATTTAGTTCTTACTTGAAGTTCAAGTCCAGCATCTTGTTTTGCTATAACTATATAATAATTGGTATGTATTACAGAACAGTCCATTCAAAGTAAAAGTACATTCAAACAGTTACTTAGGTCAAATCAATAAATCCAAATGTATTTGTATATAGCCCATATTCACAAACACAATTTGTCTCATAGGGCTTAACATGGTGCGACATCCTTTGTTCCTAACTCTCCACAAGAGTTTGCAAAAAAGTCAAAAGTAGGTTGGCAACAAAATATGAATTCTACTAGATTACATTATCAGACTATAACATTGTATTAACATATACACAGCTTGTTAGGTTCAGTTAATGGTAATTTAAACAACTTTGCATGTTGAGAACATAGCAGTGCATCAGTATATTTAATACAATCATGAGTAAGTAAGTAATCAGTTAAGTACATTTAATCTATTATTATTATTGTTATTATCATTATTATTATATCATTGTATTAGTATTATTTTTCACTGTTGATCACTATCATGTAGTAGAAATACTTTAGAGCAGCTTTATTGGCAGCCTCTGTCGACCGACATGCTGCCATATCACAGGTTTTTCCACCTGAGACGTATGTAGGCCAATTTTATTTTCTCCACTTCTTCCTCTTCTCTCTGCACTCAGTGGCAGATCAAATGGGGGCACTTCCCATCACCTGTCAGAGGAATGTGCCAGCACTCCCATCCATCAGCAGCTCAACTTGAACAGGCATAGCTGTGGCCCGCTGTAGGCCCCAAAGAGCCCCGGGGCAGCAGCGCCTTACCTGGTAAATCGGCTAGTATGCTTGTGTTCATGTGTATGCTGCGCGGGTACAGATCAGCATACAGGGCTGTGCTCATGCATGTTTACAAAGCATCTACGTAGCCAGTGGTTCCATCACGGGACCCAACATGTCTTGCCCTGCTCAGCGGCCTGTATGATGTCTGTGGTTTAGACAGGGCGTTCCAGCGTGTTCACCACCGACCTGGGAGAAAGAGGGGGATTTAGCCTGTGTCAACAGGCATACCTGTAACCTGGGAGATGTGCCCTGCAGGCACCTAGTGATTTTCTCATGATTGTGATGGCGAGACGCAGACGATAGGGCTTGCAAAAGTAGACTCCTCAGCAGGACTGAGGTGGCTTAGTGTGGCGTCAGACACACACACCACTACATTCCAGTGGGATGCTCTCTATGCAAAGCGATGGGTGTTACACCAAGTGTGTGTGTGTGTGTGTGTGTGTGTGTGTGTGTGTGTGTGTGCATTTATGCCTGTTTGCGTGAGTCTATCACAATTACTGTTTGTGTTTGTGGCCACTGAGGGCCAGTGTCATGGTAGTGCTCAGGGAACAGAACACAGGTCCAACCCTGAGAACCTGAGGAACCTGAGTAGACGTCAGGGGACTAACAGAGTCTAAGGGGCTTAGGCCTGGCCCGACACAAACACTTACCTACTGTGTCTGCTGTCTCCATCACTGTGTACTGGAAAACAAGAGCTTTGGTGGAGACACTGGATCCGAGGGGTACCCCTGGGCTGCTACGCAGTCCTGAGCTTTTTGTTACATATCTCCTGTTTGTTTTCGGTTTTGGTCATGTTGAAACAATACTGTATTACTCATAATATTCCTCTTGTATTTTTCCCCTCAAATATCATCTTCCAGTCTTTTCTCTGAAGTCGTTCCCAAGCCCAAGCAGCAACAAGGTGGCCCAGAATGCGAGGTAAAGGTGCGCGAGGGGTATTATTCTCGCTCTGTCAGTTTGGAGACGAGAGATGGGCCTCCCGATAAGAGACGAGCCTTGCGTGTGAGTATACGGGGGGTCTTTAAGTGACGACTGTTACTGCATGACAAACAAAAGGAAGTAATTGGCATCAGCTGTCATGAGCCAAAAGATGAAACACTTACTCAAGGCAGATGAAGAGAGTAACTCCTGCTGCTGCGTTTCTGCTACGGCCACACCTAAACACTTTGTCTCATGTTTGATCTCAGTTGTCACTCTTGCCTTTGTGTGTACAGGTGACAATAGAAAGGTGCTAGTGCATTCTCTTTTTCAGTCATGTGGCGCCTGTGCAGTTGCCTTCCTGTGTACATATTTGTGTGTTTGTTCGGAACATACTCTTTGCGAACATGTTCCTCTCTGACTCTAATTGCCCCAATTATCAAGGGAAACCTGCATTCCAGCAGGTGGTAGAGTGAACAGGGATCTGCTGAGTGTTATGACATTAACTGTGACATTAGCTGCTCATTGGATTACAACAATACAAACAATTTGAGCTCAATTTCATCCCCGTCAGTTGCCGGAGTAACATGAGAGCGGAATAGTATTTCTATCGGTTGATTTTAAATGTAAGTGTTAGCTATTTTAACATATAGGATCGGTTGCAACCTTGGACAAATAAGGATTTGGACTCATTAAATGTTCAATTCATTTGGGTGTGGTGATTTTGTGTGTTCTCCTTCCAACGACACCATCGTCACCACTGACAGAAAACAGGGTGGCACTTTGGAACCCGACCAACACAACGACACATTGTAATCAAATATTCACCTCGGATGAGCCTTACTCGCACAGTTCACGGACTGCTCAGGGCAATATACCAATTAGAGGTCTCTCTTTGTTGTGCTGCCAGTTTGGTATAGAATAAATCAACATGCTTTATTTTTTTGGGGGATTAAAAACAGTTTAGATACACTATCTGTCCTGTGTTTATACGATCGGCGAGATGCTTTCTGTCAGACCGGGACACACTCGTACAAAAACAAACAGTCCTACTTACTCCATGCACATCCAAAGAGCCAAGAGGCACTGAAGCATGGGAAGTGTCAGGGCTAATGTCGTGGATAAACCCCGGCCATCGCACGTCAAGGAGTTTGGATTAGTCACACTCTGAGGTGTAGCGTGTGCATTATTTATCAGCAGGCTCCCTTGTGATTTCCAGCCCCCCCCCACCGCCACCCTGCTGTCCCTGCTAAGTATAGGATTTATAGCTCTGGTGGAGCTGGCAGGGAAAAGAAACACACATTCATTAAGGAAATGGAGACAAAGTGTAGCTGGGCCGCACCAACACCTCCTTCAAATGGCTGTGATGTTCCCCCTTGACTATCTGGTTAAAACTATCATAATATTAGCTCAATGCATGTGAATATAAATGATCAGTGGTCTCTCAGACACAGTTAGAGTCCATGTAAAAGCTGATATTAGTCAGGCATTAGTGGAGGCAACAGGGAAGTCACGCTCTCTTGTGTTGAAGACGTTGCAAAGTAGCGTTAGGCCAGAGGTCTTAGAGGAACTAATGGATGCAGAAGTAGGGGTTTCGGAGTTGCCATGAATTATTAAATATGATCAGGTTTCCCAGGCTCTTGTGTAGATACAAATGCTCAGGCACAGTGGAGCAGGACCCTGGTTCCTCTTGCACAGTGGAAAGAAAACCAACACCTGTAATCCCTACAAGGTGTAGAGGAGCGGAGGATCAAACTGCCTGAGACCCGAGCGTGTTCTTGGGATGTGTTTTCTCTCACGTGCAAAGACATGCATGACATGGGCTACAGTTTCTTGCACAAACATGTTTGATAACCATCACTTAGAATGATAAGTAATTAGTATGCATATTCATTTAGTGTTCTTTTATTTGATTGTTTATAGGGTCCAGCATTACACATTTACATGGGGGTCATTTTGGATTGAAGAAAACAATAGACATAAGGAATATAAAATGCAGACAAAAATAAAAGTTAAAATGTATAGAATACCCAAGAAAAAAGAAAAGTCAGGTTAAAAAATGTATTGATCTTTTTTGGTTTGGTCATTTACTGTAAATTTATTGTGATTTTCTTTCCAATCTATTGAGGCTCATTATAAAACAATCTTATGTTAGAAAAAAAATTAATCGTCTTTTAACATTAGAATTGACCTCTTTAAACATCAAGCAGAAACAGAGTGACATCTCTATTCATTTGGAGTCATATTTCTCACCGCTGAACAAATACAATTCCAATATTCTGCCTCCTTGTAGCTTTAATGTGCTGTCCGCTGATTCCTGACAAAGAACTTGTACAAGCGTCACTTGTTCTTCACAATTGCAAACTGCGCCTGTCAACTTCTTGTTGCTGAGAAGGTAGGTTGTAACAGTGAGATAAAAACTGCTATAAAGCTCCATACACTCTGAGGGCTGAATTGCCGGACGGGCTCATCAGTGTCAGTGAACCCTTTCCACTCAGATGATTGATCCAGTATTATCATTATCACAGAAACACCCATTGGTGCAGCCTGTAAGAAGTGGATTCAAGTACCACTTATCGTTTATTTTGTTTAAGTTTTGTAATGCACAGTGTGTGATACACTGGCCAGGCCTGTCGCGTGTGTCAGCCTCTGAATTATTCAGCCATTTTTACTTACACAGAACGGTATCTCACATCTCTCTGAGGTGTGCTCGCCCCCCTCAGCTCCTGTTTCCTTCCATCACTAATTACATCTGCATTTTGACGGCCACCCTGCTCCCCAGGCAAACCGCTAATGAAGAGTTTTAGATAATAGCCGAAGGTCATCAATTTAAAGTCGTCAGAGACAGAAACACGTTGGCATGGCTCCTAAATGACTTTCATGACTAATCTAATTTGCATGCCTGACCATTAATACAACCCCTGTTATTATGTGTCCTCAGAGTGACACGCAGGGAACAGTCATTTGCATGTTCATAGCTGATTTAAACACACTTGGCTTGAACAGTGGTGTTTTTTTGTGTCACATCAAAGCCTTATAGTGCAAAGTTATGCACTTTGATGCGGCCGCCTGTGACGGCCTACTTTATTACAAATAACAACACAAGAGACACCCAATGAAGACGTAAGCAGATCCAGTACATGGCCATAATGCACCTTGATGTTGGTTTCTGTCGGCCAATAAACCAAACAGAAGAAAGAGAAGAGACACAACCCTCCATCTTTAGGGAAAGAATTTAGGACTTGTGCTTCACCTTTCAGCGCTTACGTTGATCTTGGCATTTATGATGAAAGAAAGAAAGAACCTGTTGATGACCAGGTAACAAAATCAGAGCAGCTTGCACACAGAGGGTGAATCTCAACCCTAAATTGTATAATGTCAGATATCGTCGACCTTAGACTTTTCTGGAAACGTCAAGCACTTGTCTTTTTAAGCTCACACTGTGAAAGGGGGGGTGGGGGGCATACTCCTTCCAAGATGCAATGGAAAATCCCATCCTGTCCCATGTATTTCCCTGGCAGTGAGGTCATGTTGTCTACCTAACCGCAGACCTCAGGACTGAAGCCCGATGACTGACTAAGTGCTGTTATTTCTCTTTGTGTGATCACTGGGTGGCAGTGTTGAGCCAGAAAGGCGGAGGATGGAGGCTGGAGGAGAATAGAGGAGGACTATGTTCCAGCTTCAAGTCTGTTTAGTACAGTATGTCCACAACAGATTGGATTAACATATTATACACAAACAACAGGATGCAAATCCTGAACTTTTATGTTTTCAAGTTGTTCCCATGATCATACGTGACTCCCTCAGCATCACCCATCTGTCAGTTTCTGGTGTAAAGGCAACCAGTATACAGGGCACCCCACACACCCCGAACCTTTCTGACTGAGTGACCCAATTGTTCCCTCGGGGGTCCCTGAGAGACTGAGGGCATTATGTGTTGCCGCTGAATCACAGGGACTTACCTGTCACCAGCTATAGCCTAAAGGACAAGCCCCTGTCTCCACTTTGTTATGGCTGTGACGGGGGGACAAGAGGATACTTCCAAGGTAACCTTGTTTCAGTGATCAGATGATGATAAAGTGATCTGGTCTGGATTCACAAGTGTCGATAGTGGCTGTCAGCACTTGTGTGATGGGTGGCTTTCCTCAAATAAGACCGGAGAATTGATTAAGGTTGGAAAGACGTTGTTGGAGAGACAAAATAAATTTGTGTCAGGTATAATATTGGCATTATTTTAGTGAGAGCTTTTTAAGGATAGACAATGTGTATCGGATTGTTTATAAAAATGTCAAAAATTAAATCCCAAATGTCTGTGTCTTTCTTTGTCTGAAGTCCTGACCCTTTGCACACTTTCTGTAAACCTCTCTGTCTCAGTCGTTCTGGAGTGGAGACATGCCCAGCTCCACTTAATGGCCCTTTGTTCAACCTGCAGGCCAACGGGTCAGGGGTCAACTGCACCTGAGGCCGATTCCCACAAACAAAAGCTCTGTGTTTACTTGCAACCGGCCACCACTTCCCTGTCTCCTGTGGGTGGAAAACACGACAACATGATAGACTGGCTGCAACAAAATAATGTGAAATGACTGCTTGTTTTTATTGTCTCTGTATATGAGGGATAAAATATATTTTCTGCCAGACAGTTCTAAACAAGATGGATGGGTTAGGGTTAGGGTAAAAAACAAGTAACAACACAAACACATTCTAAAACTCAACAAAAAGACCCAAAATTTAAAAAGGGACACATGTTGAAAAAAGAATGAAATAAGGACATGTTAAGGGTGATGGCATTGTTCTGTAAAAAGGGATTTTAAAATACTTTTAAAAAATGTCAAGAGAGGATAAAGATTCCAAGTTAAGTGTGCCTCGCAGGTCATTCCAAGCTTGTGCTGTTGGAAGTAAGGAAAAGGCGAGGGAGACAACCGGGGAGAATTTCCTCTCAGTGTGATGGCTACTGCAACATCAATATGAACATCATCAATCCAGAACGCAATGTAAAGGTAAATTCTCTACATAACTACCATCTAGTGTTAAAGCCACAGTCTAACAAAGTGATAAAGAGAGTATGTTAGCGTCATTTGGTCTTTTTAGAGTACGGAGGAGATATCTGCAATACACTAGTCTGTAAATGATCCACTGCAACTTTCAAAGATGGCACCACAGTTTGTATTATCATCCACATAGAAGTTTAACTTTGTTTTTATTTAATCCTACAACAAAATCATTACAATAATTAGAACATTTTATTGGTCCCAAAAATAAATCCTTGAGGGACACATGAATGTTTGAGTTTTTTGCAGAACTGTGTAGGTTGGTGAAACTTTTAAAACTAATTTGACAAAAATTTGTATTAATATTACCACAATAAGTTACACAAAGCGCAAAAGGCCCAACCCACCTCCATTACTTCTACGTGAATTCATTTGTAGTTTCTACAGCAATTGTGCAAGTATCAATACTTCTCCCTGCCTTCAACACAAATATCATGTAATGCTCTAACCATGAAAGTGGAAATCAACCAGGAAGCAACCATTCCTAGCTCCTCTGGCACCATGTCATGGACAGCAGATGGGAATCTTTAAGCTGCCTCACATCCACCCACATACGGGAGCATAAGGGGCCTGCACTGACCAGATTGAAGCCTGAGATGGAATAGAATAAACTGTTGGGTGCTGCATAGGGACTGGGTGGCAGTGGTTAAGCCGAGGGGGTAGGGTCGCTGGTATAGGAGGGGGATTCTACCTGTCAGGACATGAGCAGAACAGGTGAACCCCCGTCCCCAAGGCCCTGCTCTCAATTGTCTGCACACACACACACCCACACATGGGCCAGCCCCCTCCACCTGTTACTCGGACTGGGAACCAGCAGGGTGCCCCCTCATCCATCCCACCCTCTTTCACCCACCTCCATGTCTGTTACACCCCCTCTTTCTGTGCCTGAGGCCACCTGTGCTCTACCTGTTTCCTTGTCACCTTGTGACATCTCTGGGAGAAATTCACCCGATCCCTTTGTTTACGTGACGTTTGATATGAATTCAACCGTAGAAGGATCCAGTTCATCAAAGACTTTACTTTAACCGTTCAAAACAGTGGCCGAGCCGTTAGCGTGAGCAGCAACATCTGCAGAAAATCCCACTCAAACAACATTAACATAAAATGCACAAGACCACCACATTCTTGCCCACACTCTTTGTTTAACATGAGATCACGAGGGAACTGCAGCACCACAACAACTAAGTACCAAAGAAAGGACTAAATGTGGAATTTAAATGAATTTTTGCAACAAAGCAAATGCCTTCCTGTAAAAAAACAACAAGCCCATTGGTTGTGTGAGCAGCAGATTGCTGTGTTATATTATTGTGTTAACACATAGCTACATTATATTGCCAGGTGACCTCTAGAGGCCGTAACAAAGGAAGATGTCAGGTGATGAGTAGGAAGAGTGACAAAGTCCATTTTAGGAAGAGGTTGTGTTGGACTTTCACACAGGAGATCGCTGTGTGTTTCTCGTATGAAACAAATTATTTTATCCACGACTGTTCCACAACCTTAACTGCATGTTAATCATCGTTACCATAATGACAAAGGTCGTCTAACCTTAAGGAAGTACTTATCTTAACCCAGACCATGATTATTTTTCCCCCTTAACCTCACCAAACCATTCCAGAAGCTCAACCATCGCTGAGCCCATGATGTTAGATCGGGTATGCATGCAGCTGTATGGTGCTCTATTTGAAGACACAAACCTAGGGTCTTATGAGGGTTTAGGAACAAATTATGTTTTGGTCATTCTGGTTTAAGGACTAGTTGTTTGTGTTTGTACTAACTGGCAAATGTCAGCATGCTAACACACAAACTAAGGGCATATTATTAAATTATATTAGTATCCACCTCAAAGAACCACAGTGGCTAATGTGAGCTAAACTGTTTTGCACTGTATTGTGCTTTGGGAAATTGAGTCAGAGCGGGGACTGTTTATTTTAGATCCTTAGAGTTTTAATCTGAAAGCTGGAAGCAATATACATTCAACAACTTGTATCAACTGTAATGCTTTTGACCATGCTTCTTCTTATCTCCTGCCGTGCTTTGTCAAATCTGAGAAAACTGATCAGGCTGCTCCTTCTCTTCCCTTTAAGTCCTCGTGGTTCCATCCAGCTGGACACTTAACCCCCAGCTGCGTCAGTGAAGCTGCCGAGCAGTCAACAGCAGAGGCCTGCGGTAACACAGGCTGGCCCCTAGGTGTGAATCTGGCTTACTGTGTCAATGGGCAGAAGCTAGGAATGTGCATGCATGCGTGATTAGGTGGCACTAAATAAATACTGGTTGTAATAATAAATAATGTTTTGGTAGTGTGATGACAGGCAATGAGGCGCCATGCACGGCCAGGTCTGACTCACCTCAACTGCACTATGACGCAGACGGCTGCTGAGGCTGTTGTGATAAACAGGAAGAATCCTTCTTTTGAAAAAGTGAACTTGCACTATACAGAATTTGAAGTAACCCTATCAAATAATATTTTATATCTCATAGATACTAAGGATTTTCCCTTTCAACTTATTTGAAATGATGTTGCTCAAAAGCTTTGTGGCAACTTGTAGTGTTCATGCAATTTCAACCTTCTGATAATGCCTGCGTGTGCAGCCCCCTGAGGGGATTGCTGTTTTACAAGGCCGTTTAAAGGTTTCTGTGGGATTAAAAAAGGTTGGATGCAGACAACACACTGCTATTTCCCTCAGGCAGGAGAGGAACCTTTCCACTGCATTCTCTGCTCACACTCCACACTAGTCACGCAAGCCCCGTCAGAGTTTCACACACACACACACACACACACACACACACACACACACACACACACACACACACACACACACACACACACACACACAGGAAAACACACACACACAAACCTCATACTTGAAATGAGTCAGAGAAGCAGCCCTGGATTGTAAAGTCAGATGTTGTGCAAGGCTTTGTTTGTGGTTTGTGTGGTTATTTGAAAGTCTGATGAATCCACAAATCAAACGCAGCCTGATTTATGTATTTAGAAGTATCCGTGTTGCTTTAAGCTTAGAAAACCAGTGAGGACATTTTGTCATTATAAGGGAAGTTTGTATTTGCATTACTGAATTAAACAATGTTATGATAGCACAGTCAGTTGACACAGCTACTAGTGTTTCACAAAGAAAAACAGCAGCAAATTATCCTCCATGACTGTGACACTGCTTAGGTTATTAAATGGTGTGTGTGTGTGTGTGTGTGTGTGTGGGTGTGTGTGTCTGTTGGTGTGTGCCTGTGCATGCATGTGTGTGTGTTCAAACCATGAGAGCACATGGCCTATTCAAGCAGGAGGTATGCTTCAGAACAGGCTTCAGGGTGAATAACTGATGGAAGAGACCTTTACAACAAAGCTCTTAATACGCCCACATGCATGTTACATGGACATAAGCACACACACACCCAATCACAACACACGTAAAAACACTTTAACGCAAATTCTCCACAAATCCTTAACTGTCTATTGTCTTGTGTTGACTTTCCTTTTTTTCACTCATAGCAATTCACGACATACGCAGCCTACTGTAGTAACTATAATTCACAACGTCAAACAAGGACAAAAGCTTTTTGTGCTTTGTCTTTCATCGGTGCATCCACCCACTGTCACTCTGCAGCCAACCAAGTGTCAACTGCCAATGCAGGCGGTGGTTGCTATTCAACCTGTCACAGACTTTTGTCTCCCTGCGTGGATCGCCTTTGTGTGTTCTCGGCACGCACATTGAACAGTCAGACATGGAGTAAAGGTTTGGGTGGATGTCAGGAACTGTCTTATTTAAGTCCAAATGTCCTTGGTTGCAGATTTAAATTTTGGTCGCCAGGTGTGGGGTTTAGACCCTCTGAATTCCAAAGCCATATAAACGTTCTCAGATGCCGGAGGGGGGTTAAAGTGTGCAGGGGTTAGGTGTGATTGCATGGGGTCTCGCACCGACGCGGGGTGGTGTGCACATGCGAGAGTGCAAGACACAAAGAGACAATGCCGGAAAGCAATACCCAGACGAGCAGTCCATACTTGAGAGAGTTTCCTCGTGTGATCGGTGGTTTTGAGGGTTGGAGACTTTTGTAAAACTGGCAGGGATTTTGAATTATATTGGCCACAAACTACTGTCACCGCCTCTCAAACCACACGGTGTAGCAGATGCACATTATGGCCTCATAAGTCTTGAGCATGGGAGCTTTACTGTAACTCTCTGTGCTCGCTCTTCCTGGAAGTCAACACAATGTGTCCGATACTGTTTCACGTCAAAAGACCATTACGCAGCTCACAACTTTAATGCATTTTATCCACAGTGGTCAGTGCATTCATTTCAAGGTAATTGAAAAGTATGGTGGCCCTGAGAGTTCAATGCACTGCAGTTTAAGAAAACAAGTGCAAATGGGGAAACCTTCTTCATCAATTTGACAAAACATGCATGACAAATAGAACAGAACATAACATGTTGTATTTCAAGCCGATAGTGAAAGGTGATGGACACGGCTGGGGAACTTCAGTCTGCCAATACAAAGTACAGACAAAATTCCATTTGTTAATTTAAGTTAAGAAAAAGACTGAGTTGGGATATTGACATCATGCAATTTGTAATCTTAAAATTAAGCACTGATCTAATGTTCCAACACTGAGGGATGGACAACTTAAACTAGTTATTTCACACGTCAAAAACCAAGGCAACAATAAGGCTGTGTCCGAAATCACTCACTAATCAATATATAGTCCACTAAATAGTGAATTCGCCATTTTGTAGTGGTGTACGAATGTTGAGTAAAAAATGTTATACCCTATATAGTGCACTTATTGTTTCCCATAATGCATCATGAACATTAAGATCTGAGCAGCACATCACAGCACAAACTGCAGCAAAACAAGTGAACTAAGTGTAAAATAAACATGTCAAATTTATTGTTGGGTTTTCCACAGGCCAATGTCGTTGTTAAGCTCACTAGTGCTCCATAAAGAATAATAAAGTAGGGGTGAGTGAATGAGTGGGCGATTTTGGTCCGAGCCATATTAATCACTTTTTAGTGTCACCTACTTGATTGTGTTGCCTGTATTCAATAGTGTTATGAGCATGAATTCGCGTATTTGCAGCACTAGGCTATTAGCCAGACCTGTGTGATCAAATGAATGAAGATGGTCTCTCCAGCGCATTGAGCTCTCAGGGCCACCGTACAAAAGCTCCAGAGAGAGCATGAGTTCACTCTTTAAACCATCTCTCTTTTGGGTTGAGAAAATCCAAAATGGCTTCCCCTCCTCTTTCTTTCCCACTATCAGCCTGGCAGAGCAGAGCAAAGCTGCTTAGTTCATATACAGTGTGCAGGAAGTGATTAACAGTAAAAGATCAAAGGCAGTGGACAGGATAAACATTCTTCCCCAGGACCCTACTCCTCCGGGGTATACAGCACCACTTCCTCTTTTTACAGACTGACTGCTGCCTACACCACCACAGCACAGCGCACACATTGTCACCACATGAGGCACTGACCCACAATTCAGACAGTGTGTGTGTGTGTGTTTGTGTGTGTGTGTGTGTGACAGACAGTGAGAGAGAGATGGAGTGATAAAGTGGGGGAAAGGAGGAGGGCAATGTGTTTATGTTTTTTGTGGGTGCGTGCATGACTCTTGAGAGCTGAGGCAACATACAAGCTGCAGTTAGAGTTGGAAAATGATTATGTTGTTATGTTGTGCAGACGAAACAATCTGTTGAAGGGCCTCAGCTTATGTTAATTTCCCATATGAAGATCTCACTGGTGCACAGCTGTTGCGCTAAAGGACCGCCACTGGGAGTTGATTATGCGACTGCAGCTGCAGGTGTAAGAGTATAGGCAGGAAGCAAAGGAAACCCTCTCTGATGTCAGCAGCACTGGATATGGGAGGAAAATTGGAAGTCAAGCCGTTAGTGCACGGAGCCTTTTCCTGCATGTGTGGGTTGAGGAAGGACCAGAGGGTTCGAAGTGTGTGCAGAAAAAAAGACAGTAAAAAACAATCTCTATTGAATCCCACACACCTGATACTGACTATCGTCAACGTGAGTACCTGCATAAATCACTCCATTTTTCATCTCACATTAAAGTGTGTTTGTTATCTTCGATGCTGTCACAACATATTTCATCATAACTTTCTCACAAATTCAGTTTTAACCTTGTGTTTACATCAATATCAAGGCCTTCCTTCTTGAATCTGGGACTGTCGTCGACACTGCCATCCCCAACCCCCCTTAACCCACCCACTCACCCAACCTGAGGTGAAACATAACCTCCTTTTGGACTCAATGGATGGCAGATCACAGGCCCTTGAGATCTAAAAGAGACAATTATCCTCAATTGAAGGCTGACAGGAAGAACAAACGCTTCATAAGTGGTGCAGGGGTCTTTCTTCTTTTAGGGGGTGGGGGATTAATCCAATGACAAGGGGTCACAGGAGTGACCAGGTCACTCCATAGCCAGGTGAGGTACCCCATGACCTATCCTCTGAATACCAATATGATGGCTGAGTGATCATACATCTTTGGATGTATATTAAATTATCAAGACCATAACATAAGGTCCAGTGTGGCCCAGGACCATAAGACAAAAAATACAGCGTTTGACCTTGTTGTTCCTTTGAAGCTCCGGTCTCAGGGACAGTGTCTTTGTGTAGGGTTTGATGATGGCTCCAGCAGCCCTCTGCTGTGGTGGGCGCAGAGCGTTGAGTCCAAATGTGGGTTTAAAAATAACAAGGTCTCTGGATGTGTGGCTTGCTCGTGCTGTTTCTCTTGGCAGATTGAGGTCAGAATATATTGCCCATAATCTGCTTCATATGCACAGCTACATGAAACGACTGCCAGTCTCAACAGCCTGCCAGTTATTCTCATCGTCAATCAAATCTGAGAAAATGTCGATGCTGGAGCGATATTGACATAAGGAAATAAACTTACACTGCTGTTTTTTTGTGTCCTATCCCTGAGGCAACAAACTAGAAATTTCCCTCCACTTCTCTGCCAGAGTTTAGCTTTTTATTCACATATTGGTTACAAATGAGCTTCATTTGGAATGATAACCTGAGAAATACACATATGGCCTCCAGTGAAACACCCACATTTGGTCTCTCTGTCTACCATTACAAAACATTTAATCTGATCGAATCATTTGTCTTTGTGTCTGGAGCCAGGCAAGTCCAAGGGCAGCTTCCAGCATCTAATTGGTCGAGAGGATCATTGACATCACAAGAGGTGAAAGGTCAATCTGGGACAACCTTGCAGGTTTATTTGGTGCCAAGTTCTGTTTGAGAGTTGCCAGGTGTGAAGAGCTTTAGTTGTTGTTCTTGGGCCGATGTGAACATCTGTGCCGGACCTCGAGCCAGTCCAGAGAAACATAGTCATGTAGAAGCTGAGGACTTTGAATTCCTCCTAAAAACATCGGTTAATTAGAGAAAAAACACAAGTATGGGTGTGGTGGGGGATTGGGAATTAAAAGTACAGGATTATACTTTACTTCAGCAAAACAGGATTTCCCTGTCAAACTAAAGTGGAATGTCTTTGTTCATGAAAACTTTAGTCAAGTGTATATCAGGTGTTATTTCATCCAGTCAAAAGCAGTAAATAGGAAGTCTGGATATATGATCACAAGTTGTAACAGCTTCCAAACTGGGTCCAGGTGATACATTAAATTCAATTGTTTGTCTTTTGTAAATTAATGTACCGTGTAATTGAATTACATGGCGCTAGTGCCAGATCCGCCCCCCTGTCCCCCTACTTTAAGGTTTTACATTTATAAAGTGGAAACTCCTTAAAACAAACAGTGTGTTTTTTGTTTTTTTTATGCAACCAAAAATATTTCGAATGGACATCAATATTTAACCCCATTTTCTTGAAGCATCAGGTTTGAATTTCATGTTTCTGGCCTCACTTGTTTCTTATTTGTCTTTCTCCCATTCTGTGTGTGTGTGTGTGTGTGTGTTTGTGTGTGTGTGTGTGTGTGTGTGTGTGTGTGTGTGTGCGCGCGAATGGGCTCTGCAATCTAGCTTCCTCCTCCTGCACACCAGAAGACCATCTACCAATCCCTGCCAAGAGTTAAAGACCCCAGCTGTACACTCCAGTCTTTGTTGAATGTGGTAGCCAGCTGATACAAATGCTAATTTCTACGTCTTCTAGTGCAACTTCTGGGTCTTGCGGTGCAATTTTCCAGTTTTTGTTTGCTTCCTCCATATTTGCCTGTCCTTAAATTCTTTATCCTCTGCCATTGCTATTTGCTGTCCCGAGCACAAATTTGAACCGTCGTATTTTTTTTGTCCTATTCTTATTAAAGAGCATTGTCTTTCAATTTGAGAGAAGGCATTATTTATTTCACATTCAGATTCTATCATGCTTCGACTCAAAATGAGAAGAGTTGAGCAAGCTGGACATCTATTATAGCAATTAACATCAAAGCAGTGTTAGTGCAGAGTTTGAGCACAAGCAAAGTAAATCTATGCACAACAGGGGCTGTCTAAGGGCGAATGCAAGGTTCTGATGAAAACATAAAAAACTCTGAAATCAACTAGTTCTGCTCTCAACGTTAAAAGACTAAAATAAAGATAGGAAATAAACCCCATTACTTTTAGCCCTAGCTGAATACATTTTACTTTAGCCTTAATTGGTGACATATTGGTAAGTTAATATTATTTTTGTTGGGTTGGTTCACCTAGGTACACTGCTTTTATTGGCTACCTTGCAACTACTCAATTAAAACTAATTTCCACATACAAACTAATTTGAGCAATCAGTTTAAAATAAAGTGATGCAAAAATCTCCACGTAGGAAGCTAGCGACTGGGCTAAGTTTGAACTTCCAAAACAACCGGTGCAACTGTTGCATCTTGGCTCCAAAGCTTGAGCAAGCATTTGCACTCCTCGTGATATAAATAGACATATTTACTCACACATCTTGTTTACCCTACAATAGCCTATCTGTATGCCTGACCCCTAACATAAACACAACATGGCTCCTTTCCCCATTGACCCAGAGGGGTGCAGGTGGTCCACATGGACAACTCTATATGGGTTCTGACCTGGGTTCAGAGGGCAGACCCCTCAAATGACGGCCTTCCTTGCCGCCCCTAATTGCCCTGTTTATTTTTAGTCCACACTGGGCCGTGTTGAGCTATTAAAAGAAACATGAACATGAGGCCGTCCACTAATTACTGTTGGGCCAGCAGACCCTCACTTTCCCTGATTGCTCCCATATGCTAACCCACTCAAAGAAGAGAGTCTCATCCGTCACCTTCACTGTCTCTCTATGGTTTTGGTGTTGATGTAGCAATGAGGGATGCTGGCATTTTACTGGAGTTGTATATTAATCGCAATGTCTGCTGGTGCCGACGTGTACAAGTTAAGTGTAATATAAGCATGAAGATCACTATCTTGAGGGTGGATTTGTCCATAATCAAAGAACATCTCAGAACCATGATTTCTGTTACCCTCCGTCTGTTCATGTAATGTTGTGCCGCATGTTCTAAAATTCCCTAAACTCACAGCGGAGATGATCGCTGTCATTTCACAGGCTACACAAGAAGAGCACAGAAGAAGCGGATGGCACTCACTGAGCCATCTCTGGCAAGTATCAGTGAATCTGGTTTGAGCATTTAAGGAAACACTGAGTAATTGGATTGATTTAGACCTATGTGGTCACAGGGAGGTTGAAATAAGGCAGCAGAGACGGCCATCTTGCTTATATTGTGGAGTTTACAAAGGTTTGATTGCAGTAGGAAGCTGAGTGTGTGGATTAGCACAGATGGCTCTGCACAGAGAGAATTCATGTTTCTGTTTAGTTCAAGAGGCTGTTAGAGGTGGGGACATTTGATATGACAATCAGAGATATGTCAGTGAGTAACATATTTCAATACTTTTCTTTCAAACTAGAATGAGTAAAATACTGTGTGATGTTATGGTTAAACTTCAATGTCGGAAATACTGCGTTCATTGTTTTTAAATGTTGTATCTTTTAACACTGTAGATATCCGGTATTTTGATGGGTGACCACACTTCCTTCTAACTTTTCCAGTGTTTGTGTTTTGATGCAGGTCCTTTGACTTTAGATATATAATGTCCGCACGTTTTACCGATATGTATCTACTTGTTTCTTAACTTCTCTTCACCCAGTGCCAGCTCATGTTGCTGGTAGCACATGTGTCAGCACTGAAGCCTGAGCTGTCAGGACGGTGTCTGGATATTGTCAGACAGGACAGGCCCACCCGCCTGGCTCTGCCTCACTCCACCCCGCTCAGCTCTGATGGATTGGGTTTCCGACGCACCTAGATTCACACAAACCTGCAACTTCCTGCCGAAATGAATCACTGCATGTGAGAGAACAGATATTCACAGGAGAGCAATGCATTATACTACTTAGACCTGTTAGGGAGCTCTGCTGTGATGTTATGCTTCCTGAGCAAATAAATTACTTTGGAAATGTCAACTTGAGCAGACCTGGTCATGGTCAATATCCATAGGAAATTTAGAATTGCTGGCATCTGGCAAGTTTAGGAAGTATTGATAATGACTAGCAATTCATTTGCATCAGAATGGTTATGCTTTGAACATGCTTGTCTGTTTTGCCATTGAACACAGTGTAATATTTAGTTTGTAACCCACAGAAAGTACACCTTAATGTCTTCTGTTTTGTTGGTTCTTAGACAAAAAATATAAAAATAATACAACTATTCCTGGGTCCACCCCCTTTGAAGTTGATATTTTCTTCCTTGGCCCAAACAACATATATTTCCACCAGGCTTTAGTAAAGTCCTTTCAGTAGTTTTTGTGTGATCGAGCAGACAAACAAACAAAAAGCAATGAAAACACAAACAAATTCTAAAAAGGAACGCAAAAGAGGACAATCAACCAGACAAACACACACAGTAACTGCAGCCTGTTGGTTTGCCCTCGTGTGACCAGGGGCCAACCTCCTTAAAAATCGTTTGATCAGGATAGTCAAACAAACAGTCGTTGTCAATGTATGGACTATAGAGTATTTGGAGTGTGATTTTCTTAATGAGATTCATGAGACAAATTGTATCGTACATATTCCTCCTATACACCTCTCCCATTTACCAAACAGAGTAAAGTAAGTAGACTATAAGAGACAGTGTCCTGGAGTTTACCAGGACACCTGAGCAAATATTTGATATACTATATATATACAACTATGCTGATTCATACGGTTGGTACATTTTATTTGATCCCCCTCAGTTACCCTGAAACGTTAAAAGTAACACAATGGAAGAATCGCTCGCAGTGCTACTCGGGGTTCCCCTACAGGTGGGAGGCGTTATTTATTTTTTTTACCAATCGTAAAAACAACTCTTCTTCCTTTCCTCTGACAATGTCCTCATCGGTTCCTTCTCTGCATCTGCCATGATGTACATTCAGAATACCGAGCTAAGCTTTTCTTACAGCTAGTTGCTAACTTTAGCTCATAACTCCTACTCTGGTTGTTGCGTTTTTTTTATAATGTTTACCGTAAAGCTTGTTACAAATGTTCCTGCTGGTACACAGGATGCCGGTCTCCCAATGATAAGTTTGTGTACCATCAAAATGATTTTATAGGAACTACTTTTTAAGGTGAAAATAATACGCAATCTTTATTTTACACTGAATTGCAGTGGTAATTTAACACACCAAAAATAGAATATTCTAAGTGTCTCTTGACTGTATCAAGAATACAGGTGTCTCTGGTTTCAGGTTAAATAATATATATTCCATTTTATTTATGTTCATTTAAATATTATTGGAGAGATTTTTATGTGTGTCTCTCTGTACATTGGCAGCATGCTTTTGTATATATCAGGAAACAGGGAAAATGTGATATAAAGAAACTGGAGATCAGTGATTTGATAAGCTGACGACCTGACTGATCGTGTCGTGACGGCATCTGGCAACACTTTGTAATAATAGCTGCTGCCCTCTGTATCAGGCGTGAGCGCTGTGGATTACTCTTTTATCTCAACATTGGAATTTCAAATTTTCTGGTTTGTGGAAGCCTTACTTGTGGAGAACTCCGAGGTTTTGGTTTGGTCTGCTGAGATGATACCCAGCTGTGGCTGAGAGACCCTAATATCTGAAGTGCGTCAGGAGCTTTTCTTGCCACTGTTGCTGTTGTTTGTCTTTTCACTCCTGCGTAACATGGAGTGACTTTATACGGTTGATGTAATCCTTAAATGTGCCGTGCAGATGTAGAGTCGATTTCGTAACAACACATTTGAGCTATTTGCTGGAAGACATTTTGTTTTGGTGTGCGTCACTCCTCTTGACAGGATTATTCGATCCTCGACATGCAGGAAAGACATGCACTACAGCCACCTTTATAATTTATAGTCCCACACACACTGAAGCAAAAATCTATTCAGCATCATTCAATAAAAGTGGATTCTGGGTTTAAGACGTTTCATATGTACAGAAAAAAAGGTTTGTGGCTTAGAAGATAATATCTAAAGTGGCATTTTATTATAATTTGTGTGTGAGTTTGCATATACAGGCTGCGGTGATCCTGCTGCCTGCAGGGACCATGTGATGTCAGCGGTTGGTGGGCCACTGTTGCCACCCAGACAGCTGGTGTAGAGCAACAGACGACCTGATGGGTTGCCTCAGCATGAGGAACACACCTGAGGCTCTGTCCTTTCAGGATCCTCGCAAACGGCTGGAGCGTCAGTTTTGGGCAACGCGCCAACAAAAACACAGGATTCAACAGAAACCAAGTTTGAAGGCAAGGCTCATAAAGTCACTAATCACACTTTTATGTTTGCTAACAGTCTGCTCCCACCGAGGAGAGGCCTCTTTAATGAGACTGCGTTCAGTTCTTCATGATGGAAGGCTCAGTAAAAGCCATCGCTCTGGTTGCACATTTTTGAATAATAGCCAAAACATGGTTGTTGCATTACCAATACAGCACAGACATTTCAAGACCCCTCAAATCCAGTATCTGGTCCTCCTCCTAAACATGGAATCCTCTCCCAGAGGAATCAACTCCAGACACTCCCAGTTCCTCCACGTCCTAATCTTCCTGAGAAACCAAGGTGGGACACCTGGGTGAAAAGGTCGCTGTCCCTAGCATTCCTGGCTTGGCAGGGGGGCAAGGGTTGAGTTGAAATGGAGGGGCAGGGAGATGTAAGCAGGGGCATTGTATGTCCAGGGGAGGTAACCTAGTTGGGTTTGGCACTTTGGCTTTTGTTGACGTTTTTTGTTGCCATTGTTGGCCAGACTTAACATTCCTCCTGGCTCTCCAGTGAGTGTGTACTGGAAAAAGGTGGCGGTAAGGGGGAAAGATGACAAAACAGATGGGTTTTTAAATCTTATAGGAAACAATAGAGGGTGTCCCCCCTGAGCCATTTTGGGCCCTCATGGCCTTCAGGGCCTTGAGCAGAAAACTGCATGACAAAGATGGTAAACTAGCAGAGCAAACATGGGCGACCTGAGGAAAGATCTCCTCATGACAGTACCTAACTCTGAAATCAACTATTACTTGATTTGCAAAGCCAAATATGAGATTCCAGCTTAATTTTGTTATTGTCTTATCCTGTGTCTAACTTTGCACCATTAGTGTACTTGCTCCCTCGGGATGTCAGATTAGATAGTTAGGTTATTGCTATGGATGTTCCAGTCCCACTCCTCTCATAATTCATTGTCTTGCCCATGTTAAATCTTCACTTGCCAAAGTTCACATGTCTCAGATCATCTCAAAGGCTTGGTTTGTCAAATGTTCCTTCAAATGTTCCTTCCAGATGATCTCCATCAAAACGACAATTCCTTAGTTTGCCTGAAGCGACGTATCCAGAGCTAATGGAGTCAAGTTCTGGTCATTTCAAGCTTCACCTGCCTCCTGGTCGGTCAGATCTTGACGCAGCCTCCTAACGCAGATCTCCTCCGTCAGGTTTCCCATTGTTACTGGCCTGTCTCACTCCTCCTCGGGTGGTTTTCCAAACAGATTACAAGTAAATGGATTGTTTTACCCCGGAGCCTCCTGTCACTGAAATATGGATGCGTTTGAAGTGCTAACCCCGATACACAGCCGATGAGGAGGTTACAAGATGCTGGATCACTCATTCTGCTGGCATTATCACCAAAAGTTCGTTTTGTCTGCTCAAGCTTGGCTGAATTCCTTAGCCCAAGATTGCTATCCGCAGGTTTTTGCTTGCTCCCCAGTTTCTGTCTCTGCATTCTACAGAAAAACTTTCTGTCACTACAAATAAATACGCGATACATTGGATGCATTGTTCCTGCAGGCCCCCCCTAGGCCTTACTGTATTTGTCTACACATGCAGATTTTCAGAAGTAGCTATTTCTGTTATCTTGCGAGAAAGAGACTTTCCTTTCGGCCTCATTCAAACAGGAGAGCTGCCAGAGCTCTGTCCATCAGATAAGACATTTTTGGGTCAGGAACATAAGAGGAACATTTTGCTCGGAGCATTTTTTTTTACGCAGTTACCAGGCAGAGGTTTTTTTCGTGGCGGGCCCTGGGGAGCAGATTATGACTAATGAGGTCCAAGTTAATTTGACCAGAGGAGGCAGCTGGCGAGAAACCGGCCCCAGTTTAAACCATTATCTGGAGATCTCACTGTGGGCCAGACTCAGGGACAAACCCACAGGAAGTGCATCACTGTCGACGCCGGTCACGTCCACCACAAACGAGCTACAGTGACTTATAAGGAAATCTTGGAGAAGACGAGAGATTTACAATCACTAGAGACGTTCTCACTGCTGAAATTATTTTATTGTGTTTTTGAATCACTACACCTACCAAACGATACGTGTGATTATGGCAGATGGCAGTGTGGTTTCATAACACCTGTTCCCTGGTCCCTTGTGTTGTCCGTTTTGTTTTTGTGCTCATGTTTTGACAAGATGGTGTGTTATTCACAGGGGATGATGAACAAGTTGTGATGTGTGATATAATAAATTGTACTAATTTCTACTCTATGTTGTATACAATTTTAGGATAAATTATGGATTTAACAAAATTAATGCCAAAACAAATACTTGAATAATATGTCTCCATGAATTTGACGAGATTTATTTCCAGTCTAGTTTTCCGGTGTGAGGCCTGCGTGGTCCCCGGTGAGCAGTTTTGTTTTCCCCTCCTGTTGTTTTATTGACACCCCTGTGTCATAGCTGACAAACATAGGTAAGTAATCAGTAATTGTTTTGTGGTTCTCTCTCCCACAATCAATTATTATACCTCCCCAGCAATAATTTCCTTGTTTGATTTAAACACCAGCTCCCCCTAGGTAAGTCATCAGGGCTAATTGAGACCTGGGGAGCTCCGCTGAAGGACATTGTCGACTTGCAATGGTTTGTTGATGACGTGCAGGTCCCTGTTGAATGTTTTATCAATGGAGAAGGTGACATTCATTAAATCAGGCAGGAAGCCAATCAAATAACGTCTCTACCGCCCTTTTTCCCTTTATGCAATATCCTTACAATATCATCCTGTTGACTGATAACGATAAGATTGATAAAAAAAAACTAAAGCACTTTTAAACTGGTCCTTGTGGCACCGGACAGCCATTCACATTATCGAGGTGTGAGCAGCAGGTGTGGGAGTATTCTGGGACCCACCCAGTTTGCCGGGGCCCCTATTCACCCTCCGCCTGTAAGGTGCCATCCATTGTGTCCCAGTGGCTGAAGAGGAGCACAGGAACAGGACAATTATGACATTATGGCTGGGTGGCTGAGCAGCAGTCCCAGCTGGTGAGAAACCGGAGGAAGGAATGAGCATCCAGAGAGCAACTGTTCCCGCATGGGAAGCAATCCACCACATAGACAGAGTATATTCAGTCCTCATCAGGGTCAGGAAGCAGAGGGTTAACGACTTGATCCAACAGTGATTTGATTTAATTCCAGTTTTCTTACCAAACATTTATTGTCTCATTCTGCCCATTATCTGAGGTCATTATTGTTTGGGTTCATTTAAAAATGAATCAGGCCCATGATGCAAATTAAAGAGTTCAACAATGCACAATGCAAGTAGGAATCGTAAAATAAAAATACCATTGTAGGTTATATCCGAGTCAGTGCTGCAATATTTCCCCTATTTTTCAAATATATAAGCCAATCACAGCTCAATGAAATGTGTGGAGAAGGTAAATTCAGCTGATTTACCAATCAAAGCTTTCAGGACGGATTGGTCTACAGTACCTGGCTGTGTTCCCAGTCCAATAAATAAAATAAATAAATGACAAATAAACACTGTAACAAGACTTTGATTGATTTCTGTCTTAATTAACCCCAACATTATTTGAGTATTAAATCATATGATCACTAATGGTAAGTATTTTAATGATCAGTTGATCAAAATCAGGGGATCACCAATTAATGCTCTCTGTGTGTGTGTGTGTGTGTGTGTGTGTGTGTGTGTGTGTGTGTGTGTGTGTGTGTGTCTATCCTCCTGCCCAACCTCAACATTCAAAATGCTTTCCCTTATGCCTCTTGGTAATTTATTCATTCATTTATTGTAGTTCCACCAAACATCAGTTTCATCATCATATTGCCATACAGTGCGGGAAAATATTTTAAATTGCAGATATGACATCTACTCCATCACCATCTAATCTGCATTCCTGTTTAGTTCCACTCAGTCCAGGTGTTTGTGTCTCTCGCGTCATTGCTTCATCCTCTAAAGCACGACCACTTTGACATCAAAGCAGAGGTGTGTTGTTCCCTCTCCACGCTGAGGAGGATGTCATGGGAGAATGACCCTGTGAGCAAGAGGGCGCTCCGGCCCCAGGACGATGTGTAGATCCATGCACCTCAGAGGTGCGGTCAGTGCATTCCTCTGTGTGTCCGCGCTGTGGCCTGATGGTCGGTCAAGAAAGCTGTCAAATGTCCAAGTAAAAGATTGTTTCTTGATTATATCTGAGATAAGGACGACGGCAAAACATAAGTCAACAACATTCAAACTAAAGCCCCTTTTTCACTGGTTAATAAAAACAATAACATCTGGCTTTTGTCTGCAATGTGAATTGAAACAAGCAGCATTAACATTAGCTCTTGCTCTGATTGGCGGTGATGTAAAACATGACACCTGGATGAACACGTTAATTTCTTTCTCCTTTATTTTGGCAGTCTAGACGCTGAGGCTGCATCCTCTCCAGCACAACGTTATGACACCAATTGATTGAGGGTTGATGCGTAGAGTCCTGAACATTTGTATGCTGTTTTTTAGGCGAGGGGAGAGAGCTTCTCAATTTCCAGTGCGTTCGTGATACCGAACACGACTTACTTTGGAAAAAGAAACAGAAAGGCAAACTCATCTACTGGCGATGGGTATTCACTCGTATAAAAATGACCTGATTTCCACTTTTTGACATCTTTAACACTTCAGCTGTCATCACACCCCTCATGCTTAGTACACAGCTCCTGCTGCTGCTTCAATAAACATCATTATGAACTTATAATTCTATACTGTCATCTTTTATACCATCCACCTTAAGTTGAGGCTTCCTCCTGCATGTAAATTTCCCGAAAGTCTTTCTTTAGGGATCAGGTTGTTTGCCCTTTTGCTCCGTCCAGTTGCATACCTGAACCGACGCTGTAAGTAATAAAGAAGGACCTTCTTTGATGTGATGTCCCCACCCAGAGGCTTCTCCCTCCGAGCAGACAATACTCTAATTCATTACTGGGGCTGCCTCTTCAAAGCTCAGCCACCCTGCGCCGGGAAACTCTAAACTTAGGCCCCAGACAGGCCCTTTTTAAACACCCACTCACCCCCTGGGCGCTGAGGTGGTGGCTGGATGAGTCCACATAAGTCACGGTGACCTGCACATATCCCCCCACCCCCCTAGCCCTGCAGCACCACACCTATCCCCCTGAGGTGACAGGTGGATTATTGGGCATCGGTATTTCTGCATTTTCTTGCCCAGTAGCTTGCAGCCTGTTGACTGTGGGAAAATGTCGCAAAAGAGCCGCAGGAATTTTTTTTACTGTACAGGGGTTTCACAGTGTTTTTAAGGTGTCAAACTCAGAATCCACCCGCTGAACAATGAAAGTAAATTTATTGCTTGTTTTCAAAGCATCACTTTACACTTGAGTGTGTTTGTTGTTGCAGTGTAATCCCTTGTTATGACTTCAAATGGACTGAATGGCTGGTTGGCTGCCCAGGAGACCATTGAGCCACTTGAGTAAATCAGAAAGTTTGACTTGTTTGGGGAAAGGGAACAACGAGGGCTGATCCATAACAAAATTGTTCACGTGATCTTTCCCACTGTATAAAGATTATTGTAGAGACTGTACGGCCTTCTCAAATAAACACGGCTTGGCTCAACTTCTTTTCATTTTTAGAGGATTTTCGTTGTGTTCACTTGACAGGGATAAAGATCCAGTTAAATCTCCACACGAGTAGGTCACCACACACGCAGGGGGATGCTCTTACATAACTTGATATCCTGAGGTGGGAGTTCGCCCCTTGGGTGGTAAGATGTTGAATGTGTCAGAAAAACCTGCACATCTCAGTTTCTCATTTTTCTCTCTTTCTCTCTGACCCTGTTTACCCACTGGTTGCCAAGTCTGATGTCAGCCCACTGCACTCAGGGTCCCCAAGCGAGTGTACAGTTTCTGTTTTGACACTCGTTCCTAATTACACATGTAAATGATTGATCACCTGGGCTTGGCAGGGGTGAGCAGAAATGGAAGTCCAGGATGGTTTCTGCTGCCAGGTACAGTGGTAACAGATACCTGCAATGGCCCGAGAGTCAGGAGATTAAGTTCTGAGCATCCGCCATTTGGACCTAAGACTTTCCCTATTAGCGGTCCTTCAGGAGCAAGCCGCACAGGTGTGGCTAGATATCTATGGCTCTTTGTTTGCTCTAATCCCACACAGTTTAAACCGAGGCTCACAGTCCGCACCTTAAAACCGATGCTAATACACCCGAGGGGCCTGGCAGCTGAATGCAGAACTCCATCTACTTTTGTGAAATGTGATTTGGCTAATTGATTTTGGAGTGGCCAGTCTGGAGTGCCTGGGGGTGAAAGAGTACAAGAATGGACTGTGGTGGAAGTTGATGCTGCACAGCACTGATGAACCTGCTGCTACCGGAGCTCCCTCCTGTCAGGTGTGAAATGATGCTAAATATAACACAAAGACACCTCCACTCAAATCAATGTGAAAATAAACAGTGGGCCGCAGTGAGAAAGCATGTAATGCTTTTACAGATGTGGCGAGAACCTCTGTCGGGCAACAGCTGTAGGTTTGTCTGTGCTTCAGGTATGGAGCCAATCTGAGGGCCAGGAGGGTTTTAACCCCAATCTTCTCCTCTCTCGTCTCACAGCCTGGCACACATTGGCTGTGCAGCTGCACTTCCCATTGATCTGCCGGGCTGCCTGGATGGCTGGCTGGAGGGAGATAGATTGGAGGGGAAATGGCTTAATTGTCCTCACTCTCACTGCTGGAATGCAAATAGCCCTCCACCAGTGGCCTCCACTGTGAGGAGAGCCCCACGTTGTGAGACCAAGCTCCTATTTATTGTGGTGAAGGATAAAAAAACTATGAAAATTTTACTAAATTAATTATTAAAGCAAGTGGACTCACCACCAGCCGTCAACAATGTATTTGTCAATTGTAAAAAGAAAAATAAGAAAGGTAATATTTTACCTTTGGAATTGTTATTTTTCCCAATTAGTTTTTGCTCTAATAACGAAAATTGTCTGCCTCATAGAGTGCCAATACCAGTCATCAGTCAGAGGTCAAACAGATAGTCAGGTGAAGGGTCATGACTCACGTAGAAAAGGTAGGAGATGAAAGAGTTAAACGCTGAGGCGTATGTATCCTGTCTGACTTTGATCTCTGCCTCAGGTAGCCATCAATCTTGGCGAGGAGCTGATGGGAGGCTGCTCCCTCTCCGAGCGGGCTTGCTCAGACTGAGACTGTCTCCTGCCTTTGACAGAGCGCTGGCATGACATGCCAGACAATCACACAAAGCCACGAGTCCACCACAAATCCTCTGAAGGTGTTTCTATTTTAATTTTCCACTTGGTCTGAATTTATCCTCCTGTGCACCAGTTCTATTTTACTTGGTTTTAATTAAGACAGAAGGAGCCTGGTGATGTAGGACAGGAATGCCGGCAGGGAGGGAGCAGAGAGGGCATGTTTTGGTGAGGTTCAAAGATGAAATGAGCAAGTCTCCGAGGCTTTGATGTTTCTTGGCAGGCTTCAGACAGTCACTGACAATCTGATGATCTGGAAGCGCCGGCCTTTTTGAATCTCCGGCCCATCCTGGCCCCAGTCATCTCGCCCTCCAGTGACAAAAGCTTTAATATGACAAGGTTAAACACCTGAAGCACTGCAGCAAAATGGTCGCGACAAAGCTGGGGTCAGGGGTGCAACTTTAAATGGTGGGAAGCTCAGTAGTTTACTATGACTGTTCACTTATTAATGGATGTTTTACACAACCCCTCTCGTCTTTGTTGTCTTGTAGTTCATTTGATCAGTAACTAAAGCTGCTGTGATCAATATATTTAAGCCACATAACTACTTCTGTGGGAAGGGCGGTGCTTGTCTTGACAGAATATTGTCAAATCTACATTCCCCTCAGCTTTCCAAAGATTTATGTCCTCTTTTAACTCATTTTTTTCCTTTTCTTGCCTGAACTTTACTGTTCACAGTTCATTCCCACCGTGCTCAGCCTTGTTTTTACACACACAGGAAGCTCTAATAAACTCACTGCTCACTACCTGCTCAGCACTAAAGAGCAGGCAGACAAACCTTGCGACTAGTTGGTGAGATGATTTAGGTTCATCTCCGAATGAATGCAAATTGTGCTTTGTATCTGCTGGATGTTGCAACTGTTGCAAAAAAATTAAAAATATTGCTTATAAATTTAATTTTGTCTGCAGTCTCTTTATTTTGCTGCCTAAAATTCTAATGTACAAAATAATTTTGTTTTCAAATTTTAAGAGAAACGACCTTGTTAATATAATTTTTATAATAATAATAATATTGTAAAACTAATAATAAGTTAGGACACTTTCATTGCTTCCCGTCCTGATTATATTTTCCTGTGTACATTTACGCTGCACTGACAGGAATTTCATCACATGCTCCTGTGCTTCATGATTTAGAAGAACAAATTATGTACGCAATACACAAAATCTTAATATCAGTTGGCTCTCTCAGAGCTTTTCTTTGAGTGACGCTGTCATTCGCTAGGCAGCGCGGTACAGGCTGGGTGCTGCAGGGCCATTGTGTCCCATTGTAGGTCACAATGGAACTTAACACTTGACAGAGCCAGGGCTTGTTGTCAGCAGCTGAACTTGATCCCGTCAAGTTGTTCCCACTAAAGAGCCATGAAGGAAGGGCATTGACCTCACTGCTGTGCAAGCTGTATATCCAGCCAAATATTAATTCTGCATTCAAGGGACATTCATGTATAATAGACGTGTATCTATAGGTCAATTGTATGTTTCGGTCAATTCTAACAAGACCAATTTTTGATGAGAGGTAAGGTAAGATGGCCCTACCTGCTGCCCAGGCCACAGAGGCTTGTCATCCCCGTCACCTCTGGCATTTCCAACTGGCGCTTGCCTTGCACACTGTTGCCCTACAGACCACAAAAGGGGGTTCACGTTACCCAGAGGGACAGGTAACTTCAGATGGATAATCCTTGGACCTGGTGAACCTGTCTTTAACAGGGGCCTACAGTCTAAGCTTGGCAACCCTGAGCCATGTGGCATTGTGTGTTGATTGGGTGTGCATGTGGGACTCCCCTGGGCAAATCATTGTCCGTTCTGCACTCCTCATATTGTTTTCTTGTCTAAACATCTGCAGCTTGTTAAACCTGTTCGCCTTTCTTGGGAGATTGTGGGAACTGCGAATCGTGTTTGAATATTTTTTCTAGATGAGGTTTGTGGCCTGAACACATTGTCGCTGTCATCTCCATCTATTCTCCTCACAGGGGGCCTTAGTTGATGTTCTCTGACACACTGCTGGAATGTAACTTCAGAGGGCTCCTCTGAAATCGAGATACTTGTAAACACACAGTTAACCGGCTGCCAGGGCATCTGATGCAACTCCCCCAGAGGTTTTTGACCTCTGATGAACTTGCCATCTCAGCCACCAGGCCTGGCAGGATTCTCCCACACAGAGACAACTGTCTCGCTCTCAGCCACTCCTCCAGCCGCTGCCACCTTCTTGTCGCCCTACTGATCCATGCCAGCTTCCAGCTTTTGTTTTTCTACCCGCCTTCTCTTTGGTACTGGGGGCAAGATTTACAGTGGAAAAATATAGTATATTTTCCCCCCATGTTGAGCTGTAGAGTCTGGAATGTGTGTTTGGGCAAGATTTTGCGAGGAGTGTGAAAAAACAACAGAGCTGTAAACACTGAGGGTAGACCCAGACTGGCTTCTTTGTTCCAGATGTGCAGCAGGCACACACACACACTGCTGGAGCAGCTCCAGCCGAGTAACCCTGTGTAACCCAATACACTGCCACCACTGTCCCACTGCGTGTCCATCAGCTGGGCGCGCACTGCATCCATATAGACAGGTTACTGTGTGAATCCGCAGTGTGTGTGTGTGTGTGTGTGTGTGTGTGTGTGTGTGTGTGTGTGTGTGTGTGTGTGTGTGTGTGTGTGTGTGTGTGTGTGTGTGTGTATGTGTGTGTGCGTGTGTGTGCGTTCGTGCGTGCGTGCGTGCGTGCGTGCGAGTGTTTACGCGCTCCAGCACCCACAGTCAGAATTGTTACCAAATGCGCATTTGGATGACTGAGGAACTTTCGGGGAAAAAAAATCAACAGTGTATAATTTAGACATATGACCGCAAATGAATCCATTTAAATCAGATGCGCCCTATTTGACACCGGGCTCAGGTTGCACCACCATCATGCAGAATGGATTCTGTGCGTATTACGCTTAACGGAGTCCAGACGGTCTTTTTTCTCCGGACTTGCCAAGGCCTCTATATCCAACCAATCAATTAAAAGTTTAAGTCCAACAGTCAGCGGCAGTGGGCGATGCTGCTGTCGCCTTCTGTCTGGCAACAATTATGCCAGAGATGAATTCAAAGCTCAAACCCAAAAAGATCAGACCCAGTCCGACGTTTCCCACGCGATTCTATTCAATTTGACTCACTCTACTGTTCGGAGTTAGTTGTGTGATTTAATTTTGAATTTTTCTCGTTACTTCTACTATTTAACCGTTTTTCCCCCGCAGCCTTCAGCTCGATCTGATTTTCTCTTCTTGTTCGTAAAGTGGTGCAAATATCCTCGATTAATAAAGGAATATTTAACGGGCCGGTAAAATAACAGGAACAATTCAGTAGAACTGAACGTGTTAGGACGTGAACGGCCATGCAAGGCCGTCGCCAAAATATCATCAGATTGAATACAAAATCAAGGGGCAATGACAGTAAAAGCGAAGTGAAGAGAAAAAAAAGGTAGACACATTTTTTTTCTGTTATGCATTTTACTTATTTGCTGACACAGTTACAGGAACAATTAAATATGTCCTTTGTGAAGAATTATTCAATATAGAATTATGCTGGTCTTGATTTCACTGAAAACGAGAAATAAATAATTCACATACACATCTTTCATTAATTAAACTGTTTTTGTCGTTTCTAATCATCATATTACTAGGATAGAAAATGATAAACAAAGACAAAGTAATTTAAAGAAATTAAAAACAGACCAAGCCAATGGCAAATAATCCATTTTTAAAAGATGAGCAAAATAACCCATGAGTTTTATGTAACGTTTAATATGTACAAACACAAAGAGAACACAACTAAATGCATTCATCTTAAGACAATACTTAATTCCAATTCAATTCGAGCTAGTAAGAAGTAAGAAACTTGGGAATCTTAATAAGCTTTGGCATTATATTTATTGGCAAATATATGTAGCAATATTATTAGTTTGCATTGTTTTGCATATATATGTATGTGTGATATATACAGGTCCATATATATATATTCATATTAAATTAAACAAATAAATAAACCAAATATTATTAATATGATAACATTACACAATAACTTCTCACCTTAAAATGTTTATTCCTTAGAGCTGGTAATTCATAGCATGTTGTATGTTATTAGTATGTAATATACAAATATATATACATTTTCCAGTACACTATCCCATAACCAATAAATAATTCAATGCTCATACAGTAGAAAATACGGGTACTACCTGGATGACATTAATATAATACACCATCACATATTTCCCTGAACAAAATGTGTAAACCTTAAATCTGTCTACTCCTGAGACTTCACACAGGAGTGATGCTGATCATGTAACACCGGTGAACTCTCTGGGCCCTCGGAGGCTGCCAGCACAGGCGTCTCGCTCGCACACACAGACACACACATCAGCAGCAACGTGGCTGCACTTGAGGAATGAGACGCCGGCCGTGGAGATATGAGTGTTCCAGTGTGATGGCGCCTGGAGGAGAGATTAGACCGTTCATCCTCTGCACTGCTCGGGCTCCTCCTCTGCCCCCTTCTCTTCCCTGAGGCAGAAAGAAGTCGGTTCTATTGTTTGCATTGGCTTTCTTGATGCAAATGAAATGGAAAAACATTGGCGGTAAACAGTGTTTTGGTGTTTTAACGGCAGACACCTGCTCAATTTTGCAGGAGAACAAAACAGGAAAACACAAGAGACATAAGGACAAAACATTAATATAAAAATACACAAAAAGGCAATATACAGGGAAATAAATAAATAAACTGACTATATTTTCCTGGTTCAAATGTTTTATCCCCAGGTTGATTATATGATGCATTTTAATAACTAGATAACTGTGTCAAACCACTCTTTAGCCTCACACCCATCATACTGTTCTGCTGAAATGGGACCTGTGGGTCTTTACTCTTGTCTATTATGTGGTGAGCTGAGCCTAACATAATAAATCCTGGCATCCTGTCAGGGTCATGCACTGTCAGTCTGAGTCTTGGCCTCGGCTCGGTCCCAGCAACAGAGGGTTACTTGTAAAACATGATGTGCGAGTGCGGAAGATCACAGACGATGCAGTCGCCTGGGAATGTGCTCTTGGTTTGTACACAAAGAATGCTGTCACTCTGCATCAGAGCCGTTCGATCGACAAACACGACTGGTGCGTGTGTGTGAGAGAGACCCAACACACCTATTTCAAAGACACCGCAGACATGTCGAGAGGAGACACCACTGAGACTGGGCCTGGTTCAGGAGTAGGCCTGGTTTCAGCATCATCCCTTTGCGTGTGTCCAACGAGCCACAGCAAGGACTCATCCCTGTTCTATAACTGCTGGGCCCGCCTTTGTGTCTCACCCAGAATACTCACATAATTACAAGCCTTAAAGAGCCGCCTCCTCACCTTCCTTTCTCTCTCCTCCTCTGGCTCGTACACCCCTTGTGCCCACACCTTATCTCCTGACAGATATGAACATCCAGGACTCAATCCCCAGCATTCAGCTTGGTTCATATACGCCCATGGGCCTCTTTGTCTTCAAAGGCTTGGATTTTGTGTTTATCTCTGTTGGGCCTCCCTGCTCCCATTCCTCACTTCAGCAAAGTGGGACTCTGCCGTGAGCCGAAGGTTGTTTTCTTGCTGATAACTGAATGATAACTAAATGAAGCACCTGCTCCCAAAGCAACTCACTTGTTGCCATGTTGAAAATATTGCCACCATAATCCCACCACCAATAATGCTGCGGTAAATTCCTAATGGACATAGCCACAGTGTCACACTCTGTAATTTCCCCAGAGAGGATTTACAGCTACAGGCCTCATGTATGAAGTCAGAAACTTCTTGCCCACAATTAGAATCCTGCCTCTCAACATGCTTTTTTAATTTTTCAATATTTGTTTTATTGTGACTTAAATGTTACTAAGATAATAACTTGTGGCTTTGTACTGGCCGACTGCTTTGCTGAGGCCTGTGAGGGATCGGGAAGCGGTCCAGCCTCCAGCAGTGCTGCTGGATTCCCAGTAGTTGCACAGGCATGGTAGGACATGACCAAAATGACGGGGTTGGACTGCAGCTCGGCACCACGCTGGAACCCACCAAACACTCCGTCTTTTAATGTGATTGCAGCCTGCATGTGGATGAAAGGTGACATCTGTATCAAACTGCTCTGCCGCTCATAGATTTTACTGAAAATATCTCAAGTTATCCACACACTTCCTCCTTTGACTGTTTCTCTGCACCTGTGGATTGACTCCCTGCTCAAGGGTTGAGTCAATAAGGGGCTGAGATGGAGACAGGGTTGCTCTTTGAGGCCCTGCCTGCTCACAGATTTCTCCCCCTGTCCCACAGCTTATCCACATGTACCTTTGTGACTTGTGCTGAGTCTGCAGTGTACACCGCAGTCCCACCCTCCTCTGGCAGGTTTGGGTTTCCCCTTATTTTATGAAACCCCAACGTTTAGTTAGAAATAATAAGAGTGACATGTGGGTAATTTTGTTTCATATTAAACTAAAGTCAAACATTCTTTGGGGTATAGAGTTTGTCATATGATAATTGTTCATTCAAATGGTATAAACACTTTGTACTTGTGTAAAGTATTTGACCTGCTCTACTTTTTTCTAGTGATGCAATAGAGCCTTAATAATCACATCAGTTAATAAGACCAATTTGCATGTTGACACGAGGAATGAGTGTTTGATGAGCAGTAAAAACTGATAACATGATACAAGCTTGAGTCAACGTCTCAAGCTTGTATTCTTTGTGGCATGTGAGAAGCCACAAAGAATTTTGAATGGTTTGTAGACTGAACTGTGAAACATCAAACCTTCCGTCGGTTTAAGATAGATTATTATTTTTAAATTAACTGTTTAATCGCTTTTATAATTTGAAAAAATTGTGTCAGATGATTAGCAAAAATGTTTGAGATGATTGCCGTTAAATTTAAGATTTAAATTTAGAATATCATAAAATGATCCTAAAGATTTTGGATGTTGTGTTTGCCCTCATAAATAATTTACAGTGAATTAAGATTTTCATTAGCTGGTGCAATATATTGTTTTACTACATTGTTAATATATAGAAAATTATAAATTAGCACGTTTGACAACGTGGCAGAATTTCTAAGAAAAAGGTCGAATTATTATTTTATTCAAATGATTTTCAAAATAAAAGTAAAATAAAAGTGAATAGACAGCATAAACTTGAAAAATTTATATTGGAATTTCAATTTCATTTTAGACAGTGACACCAAATAAAATTAGTACAACTTGTTATTAACGTATTATTCACTGCACTTGTCAATTCCATTTATATGATATTCATGAAAGAGCTTTAGACATATTTTGGCTGTAGTCTCATTATAGAGCTTTGCCTCTTTTACCTCAGATTAACAGTAACTAATGAAACCTTTATTTTGAAAAGTATCACTTTTATAAATATTCTCATTATTACCAGTTTTCCCTGATGTTACCTATTAAATGTCCTATTGCAGTTTTATTTACAGGAAAAAACATCAGATTTAGTTTGCTTTAACTGGCTCCATGTCGCTGTAAACCAGACTCAAGTAAGTTTCGTATGATATTTAATGATAATGTATAAGGAGGTACCTGCCTCCTGAATCATATGTTAATGAAGTTAATGGTGGAGCTCCGGTGACAGCCGGCTGCTGAAGACCAATCACAGAGCTCGCAGATGGAAGGCAGTGTGTGTGAGGCTCTGCAGGCAGAACCATGTCAGCTCCTCCAATGGTGTAAAGAAGGATCCCTTTCGCTTTTTATCCGATTTTTTTTCCTGCCTCCAGTGCAGCTGTGAACATGCACACTGTTTCCCATCACTGCGCTCATCGGCTTTTCACCAACAGTGCACTGGACCTATAGTGTGGATTTGCTTCGTGTGGTTTTCCTCGAACTCATGAAACCCTCTTCAGAGCGACGGGTTTATGGACTCGCGTACATTAGCTAATGATGTCTATGGGGTTCATGCCTGACAGTCTGAATGCCTCAGATCCCTCCAAATCGGCCTTTCTAGAGTTCGGCCACGGACACCCGGCGCACCAGCAGCATTCGCCCGGACTCTCTCACATTTATCCCGTCCATGGCTTGCACGCCGCCGGCCATTCCCAGCACGAAACTCCCTTCCCCGGCAGCTCGTCCTATGGCCGCTCTCTGGGCTACGCCTACCCCGGCGCGGTGAACGCTCATCCCCCGTCTGCGTACATGTCCTACCAGCACAGCAATCACAGCAACAGCAGCAGCCTGGCCCACAGCAGATTAGAGCAGACAGGTATGTGACAGAGTCGAATAGAATCGGTCTAAATAGTCGTGTTGTTAAAGGCTATACAAATTCTGGTTTGCAATCATGCTTGTGCGTAATTACGCACGGGTTGCGCAATTCCCCTAAAACCCCCCTGTTGATAAAACAATTCACTTCTTGGTTTGGTAAGTTAATAAACACAAGTAATTTATACTGTCTTATGCCTTTTGTCCGAATAGTGCTATATATAAATGCAGTTGCCTTCCCTTGCCTTATATCGAAAGTTTATTTGGGGCATGCGCGTCATGCAGCAGGCAGATTCTCACTCATAAGTCCAAACAAGGCCCATATGGGTGCTCCCTCTTTACCGATCATGTTATAAAATGAAGGCAGACGGTACCATTAATTTTATTGACCATAATTTGTTATGGGTGAGTCCAATTATAGTCGACGTTACCTCAAAAACAAAATGTCACCCTCAGTGTTGGTGCAAGACTCCTCTTCATCTCTGAGCACCGATGTCTCACTTTCTACACAATTGTTTTGGCATTTTGTGTTGTTGTAGAATGAAAGTGTCAACATGATCATCATGTCAACACCTTGGAAATATTTCAGTAAAAAATTAAGCCTTGTTTATTCAATAAAACCATATTCACATAATTTATTGGATCTGATATTATAAAAGTTTGCAGTACAAGGCCCGTGGTTTAAAGTATCCAGGCACCATGCAGTCAAATACAATCCTTCATCAGTTCACCTTGTGTTTGAGGGGGCAGAATACGTAATGTTTGTCTAAAACATTTAGGAGATTATCAGAGCAGTTTAAATCCTGTTTAAATGTCACACGTGTATCTTAAGCTGTTTGTCTTCAGACAGAACCTGAGGATTAAAGCCATGAAATCAAAACTCTTCTCTGATTTATTGTGTTAATGTGCTAGATCGCGAGAAGTCCACGGTGAGTGAGAACAGGGACATTCGTCTAAATGGAAAGGGGAAGAAGATCCGGAAGCCCCGGACCATCTACTCCAGTCTGCAGCTGCAGGCTCTGCACCAGCGCTTCCAGCAGACCCAGTACCTGGCCCTACCTGAGCGCGCCGACCTGGCGGCCAAAATGGGGCTCACCCAGACTCAGGTGCGACTTCAACCCCCCCATCCCCCCTCCCCCTGCAACCCGACTATCGTCTTTTAATAATAGTAATAATAATAATTTGGCCTAAGTAAATAATTATTTAGCAGCACATAATGGTTGCAATTATTATTACGATACAAAAATAATGATTCATGCATTAATATTCAATAATCTAATAATAAGATTAACTTTGCATAAAAAATATCACAGAGTTATAGGGGGTATTGGTGAAATGGGGTCAATTGAAAAATTAACTTCTTATTAGGATACTACTAGGATGATTGTGTTTCTGGAGATCAAATGAATAACCATGATTCATAACTCAATCCTTTAATGCATGCCTTATTTACTGTACTTAATTCCCAGGCTGTATTTCCTTTGTCATACCTGCACCACAAAAATGTTTGTGAATGAGGTATGACTGTAGTTAAATTATTTAAATCATTACAGGCCAGTAAATTGAGGGTCTCCTCGTGTTTTTGCAATAGTTTATCATAAATCATTAAATGTAACCTGTACGTTACAAGGTATATAACAGCCCATTAATGCTAAGAAAAAAATTGAAAAAGGGAAATAAATGGACTGGGGTCATGCCTCATTCACATAAGTACAGTCAATAAAGCATGGATTAAAGGATGGAGTTACAATCACACCAATTAGATTTTTCACTTGATCTCCAGAAATACTTTGATCCTTAAAAAATACAGCAACACGTAGTTTCCTTTTAAATATACTCTATCTCAACATCATCCAGTGTGTAATATTGTTTTCAGTTTACTTTAATTTAGATTGATGCAAAATGTTCGAATATAAAACACGAAATCACAGAATTAACCATTAATAATGTTTAATAGGATGGAATAGATATGAATAGGATATATATTGATTAAAAAAACATTATAAAAGAGGCATATATATATTGACCACGTATATATTTGTACCAACCGTGAGTGGAACGTGTGTGTGGAGAATATGAAACCCATAAAATAACATATATCAGTATTCAACTATTTTAATTTGTAAATTTCAAATATCTCTCCATCTCTCTCTCTCTCTCTCTCTCTCTCTCTCTCTCTCTCTAGTTTTATTTCACTCTTCTTTCAAATTAAGAGACAAACAGATGATTCCACTCATCTGTCATCCGATCTGCCTCCTGCGCATTTTTGTCCTTAATGCCTCAACGGTTACTTCAACAATGATCTGCAGATGACACACAGTCTCTCTCCTTGCTGTCGCTCAGATATTTATTCATCTACCACTTTGATCCTCACACTATATTTAAAACCAATATGTAAGTGCTAATCTGGATCAGCAGAAATGCCAGTGACATATAGGTTCTTATTCGGTCTGTTTAGATTCCCGGTCTCGGCTTGTTGCTGTCACACTCACGCACCATTGAGCTCATAAAAACAATAATAAGGGAGCTCCATTTTTAAAAGATTACAATTACCAGTCAACCATGAGGCTGCATGAATAACAGTGCGCCATGATCAGGCCTGTGTGGGATTTACTCAAAGCAACACGGAGTATTTGAGAGTTATGGCGAGTTTTCCTTTTTTTTTATTGTTATTGTTTGTTTTATTACATTCTCTTCAGGCCAATTTTGAAACGTTTACCAAAGGGAAAAATGCTCATTAAACCCTTTCGCTCTGATATTCACTTCATATTGCCGCTGATGGTTAACCACAGTGACGCTTATATGCAGTTTCTCTCTTTTTTTCTAGGTGAAAATATGGTTTCAGAACAAGCGCTCCAAGTACAAGAAGATCATGAAGCATGGCAGCGGATCCGAGGGGGAACATCTCCACAGCACCAGCTCCATCTCCCCCTGCTCGCCCGGGATGCCCCAGCTCTGGGAGGTCTCCATGGCGAACAAGGGCGCGTCCATGCACCCGAACAATTACATGAACAGTTTTGGTCACTGGTACCCAAACCACCATGCCCATCACCAGGACGCGGTGCCCAGGCCTCAGATGATGTGAATGGATTATTGCGCATGCAGGCCATGGGTGCTCTGGCCTGTTGGGAAGAAGCTGGACTCACTGGTTTCTCTCAAGGGCTCCTCTCAGAACAGGGCTGTGTTTAAATGTGTGTTTCTTAGACATTCACTGTTTTCTTGTGCGTTTGGAATCATAAATTCTACCAAGCATCAAATGCATCTTTACTTTTATTTTTGGATTTGTTATAATGTCGTTGCAGCGTGGATTGCACGGCGTCGTATGTGTCAAATGTGGATTTAGTGTAAGAGACCGGTTACAGATATCTCGTGTGCTTTATTACTAATATACCATAACGTTTCAGCTGCATGATCCAAGAAACCTGCGTTACGCAAATAAATACCTGTCGAGGTGACGTTATGAATGATTTCTTGTTTGACACGTTTGTTGGGGTAGCTGCTTCAAGGAAAGAGCGTCTGTAGATCAATTACAACCGGACACAACTGTGAGACTCTCATATATTTTCACTACTGACCTGGGGATAAAAACCCAGTATCTCCGGTGTCAGTGTGCAGAGTCTGATAACATCAGCCTGATAGATATATCACAACTGATGGGAAATCAGCACAGCTTAACCCTAACCCAAACCCGAGAGGTGATTTTCAAAACATCTATACAGATACCAGGTAAGAAATAAATGGTTGATGTATATTAACCACTACTGGTCTTGGTTTTATTTTTTAAAATAATGAGTTTAAAATTAAGGCCAACATAGGGCCTCTAACTCGAGGGAGAAAGCAGTGTGATTACGCAAAGGGATGCAGGTGATTTACGCACAGTGGTTGCGCCAGCCAACTTTTACGCACGGGATAAACGGACAATATGTCTATGCGTGCCTTTCAAACTGTCTCATAGAAGTCTCATAGAAATCCAGGTTGACAGAAAAGACATAGTTTGAAATTGAAAAATATATTCCATAGACTATTCCAAAGGTTGCGTTTTTTTAGCCCTCCCTGAAACAAATATTTACTCTTTTTGTGCGTCTGAAAAAGCGAGGAACATTTTAGTCTACATCCCTGTTTTTTCCACCCGAGAGGGGACACATGCCGTGAGGAGCGGAGCAAATCGGACGAGCTAGCCAGATATTTAAAATCCTTCCCCTCGAGAAGAGGAGAAACTTTACGGTGCTGAGACATCCCACCCACATGAACTGCGCCTGATTTATGGTCGTTCTCACTGATTACAGCGCATTCTGGCGTGTACACTTTTTAAACACAGAAACAAGATATTTACATCTCATCGCAAACGCTTCGCCGCGGTGTGAGCTGGGGCTCTTGATTAAATGGCGGGTTAAGCTCTTGTTAATGGAACTGATTAGTGCGTTCACGAATCATCCGGTGGCTCCTTTTGTATCCACTCTCTCCTCCATCACTTCTCCTGCACGCTGTCCTGGCTCTCTGGCAAACATTAGGTACCGTTTGTCTGATGTGATGTCATACTGAGGGATTAGAGAAATAACTAACCATCTATGTTTACATGAGAATTACGTCCATTAGAATACAGTTTGTTTATATATCAAGTGCAGCTGCCATTTTAAAGGGTCGTGACAACAAGTTTTCAAGTCTCTTTGTGCTTCAGCAGAAAAAAATGCATGCTCAGAAACTGGTTTTACTGAAAAGCAGTCAAATAACCAAGCTCATATTTTTCACAGGGAGGTCTTGGATCTCAGAGAGGCACTCTGCATAGTCTCACATATTATTGCATTTGAATGGAACGTGCCATTTTGCACTAACAACATCCAAGCGACTCACAGCAGATCCACAGTCTATTCATTCAGTTCCTGTCTTACCTTGGTCAGAGAACTGCAGCCCAGGAGGTGTGGAGCCTGTAGGTGTTTCACGGAAGAACAAAGCCACACCGGAGCCCTGTGTCCTCAGTCCTCCATGCTCTCACATAACAACAAGCGCTGTGTGACATTGACATCTCCTTCTTTATATACACACATATACATATATATATATATACGCACACATGCACACCCCGCTCCCCTTTTCCTCATTCTTGATGATTATGTGCCCTGTTAAACATGTGGGCCAGGGGAAGAAGAGGCTAGCTCTGCTGAACTAAGTGACAGGGCATCAGGGAAAATTATAGGCAATTTCACAGCTCCAGATTAGAATAATGGCTCGTGGTGTTGGACAGACAATAGTGGGACCTTTCAAACCGGGGGCCAATTATCAAGCAGGCAGATTGAAGGGAAAGTGAAAAGGCTCCTCGCGTAAATAGACAAGCTGAGAGGAGGGAATGGGGAAGCCGGGGCAGATGATAAAGGAAAGTCTGGCAGTATCAATGCATGCGGACGGTCGGGGGGTTATCAGATACAAGGTGTCTGATGGGTTTTAATTGCAGGATAGCAATGAGAGTGAAAATAGCTTGTTATTAAATCCCAGTTGCAGTGAGTGGGCGAGCGGCAGAAGCAGGTCTCTGGGGTGATTATTGTTATTAGCTTGAGTGATCTGACATCTTTGGTAATTGTGAGCAACATCGTTGTTAGAGAGAGAGTGGCTGCATGACTCATCTTAATGGAAACGCCTGACTTACTTCCACACAAAGAAACACAGACACACACACTGACACACACACTCACACACACTCACACAACTGGTTTGTAAAAATCTTTTACGTTTAGCAATTTTTTCAATATTTTTCAAAAATGTTCTTAAAGAGCAAATTCACACATTATTTTCTGATTTAACCTCAAATCATGTGCTAAGAACCTGTCATAGTAGCTCCACTTTCTGCTAACAACTAAACTTTTATTTTTGGGCTTCAGTAATTATAGATTTCAGAAAAAAAACTGCATCTTTCCCATCAATGTTTCAGAATCTCCCTTTCAGGCATCTGAGGATAATCCTCAAATCCTATTGTGAAAGATTCTTAAGAAAAGCTTTCTCCTGTTCACATCAAAGACGATTCCCAGTGTTGACAGTTAGGCCATCTTTTTGTTGAGACCCATGTCTGGAGGCCCTGTGTGGAGTTTCCAGGGTCAAGGTGAGCTTGTGCCGCAGCAGCACCGAGGCAGGGGAAGGCTTTATCAGGATGTGATGACTGGCTGGGAGGAATCGGCACGCAGCCCATGCAGGCCGGTCCTGCCCCTGGTCTGCAGGTCAGCCAGGGTTCACAAGTCCACAGCTGTCAAGGATGCCTTTCCTCCGTCATTTCATCCCAGTTTACAGCAGAATGGACCGAGTGAGTGATGCTAATGCAGCAGAGGACTCGGCCCAGGCCCGTACTAAGTGTCGGACAGCTGCTGAAGTCTGTCCGTGGATGCATTTCAGTTCCCGACCTCCATCTCAACCCCATATCGCTGCACCCCAGAGACAAGTGCTGACACCAAACTGTTGACTTTTGCAGGGGTTGGGGTGGTCTTATAGGGGCTTGGGCACCATCTCTATTTAGGGTGCTGGGATGCTCCACCATCCAGGGATCACATTCAAGTTCAGCAGTTCACCTCCACCTCCATGGCTACTTGCATTAGTTAATGCTTGAGAGATGACATTTATGGACATGTCTGACAGCTCACACATACAAGTGCAGCCGGTGGCTAACACACGTTTGTCTTCGGCACAAATGTTTCCCTTGACAGCGCACAGCCGAGGGCCACACATGCTGAGGGAGCCACCGAGGGGAGGTCACACGCACCCTTGATGAGATTTCATTGATATTAGAATGCAATAGTGATCAAGCTGCTTCTGTCAGATCAGCACGGTGCACTGATGTGGTGAGAGATGCCCCAGACAACTGGTGTTGAGTTCAAGGAAACAAACATTAGAGAGATAGAATAAGGAGCTGTGGCCCATTGCAATACGAGAAACGGTGATGGAATGTGTTTGAAGTTTGCTGGAAATCTGCTTCTTCACTGAAAGTCACAGGTGTCAATGAAACATGCAAGTGCACTAAAACCTCTGTGGTCCAATTATTGAAATCCTGGTTAAATAACACGTCCGAGTGATTGATCCGAAATAAATTGTGGGAAATATTCTTTTATTTATATAATGTATATTTTATCTAAATTAGGCTTAGAAATTTATAAATTAAATATTTTCAGATAAAGAATTATGTAATATAAGTAGAATGTATCTTATAGTGTTCAAAGTCTCTCTTTGTATGTCATAAAATAATAGTAATAAATATGCAAAAGTGTGGTAATTCATAAAAAAATTCGTCCAGAGAAATCTTCTAATTATATAAATACATCTTAATTACACTAAAGATATATTTTTAAAAGTGTTATAATTTCAGATTCTGATGTGAACAACTATTTCCCGAATTGTATTGAATTATCTGAAAATTGGCTTTAATAAAAAGTGAGTTGTAAGCTTTATTCCAACATGTTTTCTCCTCGTAAATCCAGAAATGAATTATCCAATTCAAGACAAATCAAATAAAAATGTCAGGAGACATTTGACTCAAAAATCTCACGCCTGTAATGTTCTGAATTGACTGTTATGGCACAACGTTGCAATAAAGTTTCATACAGTAACACCTCCGGTCCCGGGCGCATACCATTCCAGTTACTAAAGGTGGTAGAAAGAGGGTTATAAAAACCCTCATCAGTGCATTTTATCCCCGTGCGTAATGGCGCCTTGGTGGTCCATGTGGATGAGATCGCCATTAGCGGTTTCTCCGTCGCGTAATGTTTTGTGTGTGTGTACTGTATTTAATAATCCATGCGGCTGTGTGGTCAAACTGAGGTTATAAGAGGAAAGGGGTGTTTGTCATTGTCGCTGTCATAACAGTCATTATTATCAGAGTGTTCTCCAGGTTTCACATGGGTCAGGCCGTTAATTACCTGGAAATACTCTTTTCAAAGTGTTTTTTTATTATGCAACAAGTGCTTTAATATTGAAGTAAACGTGCGAGGTAAATAAACCCAAGAGTGAAAACCTGCTTTTCTTCTGTCTTGTTTTCCTTTTTCAGGAGGAACTGCTTCACCAAATGCCTTTGCCTCAAATCCAAGTTTCTAAAGTGAAACGCTCAAAAAACAACAACAAAGGAGTCGTGTTTCCTTCTACCTTCAATATTTCGCAGCTTTTTTTTAATCCACCCTGCTGCGTCCGCGTGCGTGTGCGCGTGAGATCGCCCCGGGCCACTGGTTCACCCCCCCCCCACCGCCCAGACCAGCCCCACCCACCACCATCCACCCCCTCCCCGCTGTCTCTGTCTCTCTGCCTCTTTGTGCAACGCGCTGAATTCTCCCTCTTGTTTTCTGGCAACAGAACAGTAATAAAACCGAGTGACTCCAACATGTCTGCCTGTGTGTCGCCTCCTACTGCAGCGCTTTGCACGCAGCGCGCTCCACAGCTCGGTGCACTGCAGCCGCTCTAACCTGTGTTACTGGGCAGAGGTGGGGGTATAAAGACTATAATATAAAGGCCTACGTCTTATAAAACATATAAGGGTATATCTTGCCAAAAAACTAAACACATGGAAGAACTTAAAATAAAAATATGAACTACCTGCACGAACATTAAATGTAATAGTCATGGACACTACCACGTCTTCAATGCGCATGACTAAACCACTGGCCAGTGGGTCACGACTGTCATTGTTCAAGTGGATGAATAATAATACGAAATGTGTTATAATTAGATAGTAATTAGTATAATATTGCTCCTACTATATATGACATTTTGAATCGATTAAATTGTGTGGTATTTTAGATTTTAGTAGGTCCACAAAATGATACTGGAATTAAACAGGTTTGCAATGACGACGTTTTTTTCTGTGTAAATAGATTTTTACTTTGATAAATTTCCTTTCGTTTGGAACACTGTGTTTAAGGTGGCAGGGGCCACGCACGACTGAAGTCAATTCTCCGCACGGTTTGTTCCGGATCGGCGGCTGAAAAACAGGCTGTTTATAAAGGCGCTCGAGACACAACATGTAATTAACACCTTTATTCAATTGACAAAAAGGCAACAAGTGGACTAATTACATGAATATAAAAATGGTTTTTGGAGGCACCACAGTGCAGTCGTTCCGTTTCAAACAAATATGATCATAGTGGTTCTGCATATAAACACATATTTACAACCTTCGACGTTTTGTACAAATCCATATAAATATGACCTGAGTGTTTTCTTTTCTTTTCTTTAGGCGCTATCTACAAACCCGCATGCATGATTTGATAGTAGCATGGATCAACTGCACAGTTTTGTCATTATTCGGTTTGTGGTTAGGCTATTTGTTTAAAAAAAACGTTGCATAGGCCTATTCATTTACAAAAATAAGAAGTTATGGAAATAAAACATAAGCGATAAATAATTTAAAAACCACGCCAGATATCCGTTAAATATGCTACCACAAGTGACCAGAAATCCCTTATGTGCTGTGTGAATGAAAAAAAAACAGTTCTGAAACATTCTTGATCATCCAGAAAAAAAGAAAAACGCCATGTTTCACTTCAGGCCTGCTCCCGGTCCAGTTTGCTCTGCAGAGTCATTGTGGAGATAACCTCGTTTGGAGAAAAATAAAATAAATCTGGAGAAATCAATCTGCTCTGGAGTCTTTGTTAATAAACCGCTCCCACGCTCTGCTGCGGGACTGGGTGGTGCACGGTGCTCGGGTGCTGTAGGTGTGATCCCTGCTGGTACCAGTGGTTGTTATAATCCTCCATGTATGGCGGCGAGGAGCTGTGCGTCGGCTGTTGGACCTGAGGTCTGCTGATCGGGGTGCCCTGAGGGGTGCTGTTCTCCCACACGGCAGTGGGGGAGGGCGGGGAGTTGCAGGCCATGGAGTCGCTGGCGTTGGGGCTGTGGTCCAGGGGAACCTCGCCGTTCTTGTACAGCTTCTTGAACTTGGACCTCCTGTTCTGGAACCAGATCTTGACCTGGGAAAGAAGCAGGTACTTTAATTGTAATGCAACTGAAAATTAAAACATGAAGAGCTAGTCATTTTTTTTCAAATAAATGTTTGCTTTATATTGAGTAGATGAATATTTTCATAAATATTTCCCTGCGCATTTTAATTGTTAGACTTAAGTACTTCAAAGTAAGAGACACACGTATCTGGTGTGCGTAATTACGCCCTGATGGATAATAACAGGGCTAATTGCTGACAATATCAGGAACGCCTGACTCGCGTCACTCTACAAGCATTGATTAATTATGTAATATCAAGTGTTAGGAAGCTCACCTGTGTCTGGGTAAGGCCGAGCTGAGCCGCCAGCTCCGCTCTCTCGGGGAGTGCGAGGTACTGCGCTTTCTGGAAGCGCCTCTGCAGGGCAGCGAGCTGGTAGCTGGAGTAGATCGTCCTCGGCTTGCGGATCTTTTTCGGTTTTCCATTCACCATACGCACCTCGGGCTCTGGCTCTTCTTTCACTACAAATAAAAAGAAAATACATCATAAATAAATCAATAAATCAGATCACTCAGGAACATTTTTAAATTATAAATCTCTGAGCTACACTGAACTAAAAAGGACAATTGCTACAAAATTCAGATTAGACGGAATGTAAATTCTAAGAAGTAGATGTTTTTTAAGTTTATTTATGTGTCAACTGGCAAATTCAAAGATTGGCCAAAAAAACAAATGTCACAAAACAAAAGTAAAAACTAAATCACGCAACCAGGATGATGTTATTTGGTCAATTCTCCAATCTGACCTGCCAGTGTAAACATGATAAAAAGAATAGGGTGAATATTATTAGCTTTAATCAAATCATTATTATTTTATGGTCAGTAGTTAGTGACTGACTCCTTCCCAGGCAGATTGTTAAAACATGACATTAACACCAAACCCTGAAGGAGTGTTTGGATTTCCTCCTTTTCCTTCCAAGTGACTTTCATTTCACTGACGTTGTTAACTAAACATGAACGTAACATATCTACATGGAACGTAAATAAAACAAGTGATCTGGTTTCACAGATTCATTGTCAATGCTCAATAAAACTCATTAAATAATAGATCATACGTGTGACTTGTATTTCCATACAACCAGGGATCTCCGCACAGTTGACCTGACTTTTACGCACAGATAAAACCATGCACACTAAAGACGATCGCAGCAGAATAAGCAATAGAGAGTGTCTCAATATTTACCTGAGCTGGGAGGCGAGGCCTGCAGGTGATCTCTGTTGTAATGTCCGTACTGTCTGTAGCTATTCGTGTATGGGTATTCAGATTTAGTGGCGTACGCTCCGGCGGCTCCCATTCCGTTCAGGTTAAACTGATGGTGGTAAGAGTTCATGGGCTGTCCGTACGGTTGACCCTGGTAATACTCGTGGTGGCCCAGGGCCGCCTGTCCGCTGTAGTAGCCCATGTCCGTCACCGAGGACTCGGGCAAAGTGGGGGAGTCCTTGGAGCTCGGGTGGCAGGTCATAGATCCAGGCAGGTCGGTCAAAATGCTCGCTATCTTCTTCTCATACGTCTGTCCGGCGCTCATGGTGAAAGCAGCCCACCAGAGTAAAAGTCCGGGGGATGGATTTCTGTCTGACGTGAAGTTCGCAAAAATTCAATCCGTAATAAAGAACTAGTAGTCTCTATGTGTGCGCGCTCTTTACGCACGGCTTTTCAGAGAGCCTATAGTCCACTGAAACGATCCTAACTGCGGAAACTTAGTTGTGCCATCGCTCAGCTCGGTGACACAGAGTTATAGAGAGCTGGGTTGGATGCTGCCCTCCCATTGGCTACAGCGCGTCCCCCCCTTTCCACGCTCCAGGCGAGGTCGTGGTGAAACCCAGCCTTCAGCCGAGAGCGCCTCTGCACGCATACCTCCCAACCAGGCGTGTTTTTTACTGTCGTAGATTTGGATATACCTGTTCACTGATCGAGCATGGGGCTGTGCATACTTTTGGGGACTGTCAGTCCAACAACACACGCACCTTTTCTCCCATTAACTTCCTTATCATCCTCAGGGCTGGCACCAAGGTGTTGCAACACAATGGCGACCCAGAGGCTTTCTAAAAAACCCAAACCTGCAGCCAGACCGTCACCTTAATTGTTTTATGCAATGTTTTCCTAACAGTGCCTCGAGATCACACTTTATTCAGCCCATTGAAAGGCTGCCAGTCAGACTCGCACACCGCCATTGTCATTCAAAGGTGTTAGCGGACAGTGACCTTAACGTGAAAGAGATGGAACAGATAGGCAAAAGACTCTGCTCTGAGAAAGGATTCCTCCGTAGCCTGTGTGCGTGTGTGTCTGTGCCTGTCTGTGTGTGTGCGTGTGTCTGTCTGTCTGTGTAAATGCAAATTTCATACACACTGTTCATAGGGACATTGTGTTATTGTATGAGGTACAGTCTACAAAGGAAAATAATGTATTCTTGATTCATCAAAAAGTGCTTCATTTGTAAAAAAAAATAATTAAATTAAACAAACACTGACAAATAAAATGTTCTCCAATATTTTATACGTCTTTTGCTCAGTCGAAAGCACGGTCTGCAGCACCCCCTGTTGTATTTCTTCATAAATGTAACTTTAGTTTCTTCATCGTAAAATAGATGAATGCAGATTAATACAGCTGAATACGTTTACATGTATTTTTGTCACACTCTCCATTGTTAAAATTACAAACTTCACCAAAGCTGTAGACTCATGTTTATAAACGACACGCTGATTCGACCTGTATTTCCCCTACAGCCCCTAATGTTTGATGAACTACTGCCATCTACTGGTAAATGTGTGAAGCACCGAAGTGGCCTTTTAAAGGGTCAGTTCACCCAGTTGTACATTAGACACGCAACAGAAAGTATTTCTTGCAGGAATTAGAGTCACACTTAAAAGATCAAATCATTTGGACCCACTACTTTAATAAATTTGTCCGAATTAAACTTTGGTATTTTTAGATTTTGTTACCACCCACTATCAATTAAAGCACAATATATATGACGTGTGTCCTGCAAAGACTTTGTTCTGAATCTGGACTCAGACATACCTATCTTGTATTGTTAGTAGAAAGCACTTAAACGCTGTCACTGACATCTGGAGTCACATTTCATCTCTAGCCATTACGGGGCGCCATTACACAGTAGCTGCAGTAACTTCACTCCTGAAAGATGACATGAATGTAAAGGCTGTTTTTATTGGGCTGCTCTAGTGTCACAGAACAACCGCTAGATGGGGCATATGTCCCATAATGCTATGTGTTGGTGTCTCTTTAAAAATACAATAGTGTAGTATATGCTTAACTGTGCATATGTATAAATAGATGTACATGTTTGTCAATCACTGAAAATATATGTAAGAGAGAAAATATAACAGAATCATTGTCCAGTGTTTGTTTATGACGGTGAAGTGTGTGTTTGACGAATGTTTGATTTTATAACTGTCCATTAGTTTAGGCAAAAACAATCATTTGTATCAACACCAGGCTCCTATTAAGGTTGGAATAAGATTAAATATTGAAACATATCAAACGTGGATTCAGACATATTGGTTCAAAGTGTGATCTGGTTTCTGTTTAAAGTACAAATCTTTACCTTAAGTAATGGTCTTTCCCCGTCTGAGAATGAGATTCATCCTCAGGTGAAAATCTATCCTGCTCACAGTCCAATGAACCCTTTGCACCAATCGTCCACCAATCAAAACGCTCACGTCCCAGTAACACGAGACACCATTCAGGGACATGTTTTGTACTTTTTCTTGTGGCACTGAGTAAAAAGTGGAGCACCTGGCTCGGCTCCAACAAGAGCTCAGCCCCGGCCCAGTGAAAACCCAGCAATTACTGGCTAACTAGGTCTGATCACTGTCTAGAAAATAAAATAAAAATAAAAGCTTTTGTTCTGTACTTTACAAATTAAGCCATTTTCCTTCAGCGAAAGCAATTTCCCTCCAATTTTGAACTGCGCAAATCTTCCTCAGTTATCAGTGTGATTAAGGGAAGTGCATGAGGCCGAACAGAGAAACACTGATGGCAGTGACCCTCAGACACAAAGTATGTGTGAGAATCACAGACATACCAGTCTAGTACATTTCTCGGGACCTTGATAGTAAAACGGAGGCTGAAAACTTATCGCTTCAAATACAAGATGGACATTTTCTTTCTCACCATTTCGCCCTGCAGCTCCCCTCGGGTTTTTCAATTTGAAAATATCAGCTCCGGCCTTCCTGATCCAGACTTCAGAGACTGTTATGAAGCGCTCAGGAGGAATATTGCACATTCTGTTTTCCTGTGCTCCGGGGAACACTCTCTGAAAGCTTCAAGGGGCTGCAGGTTACATTCAGAAATGCGCTGCACCTGTTTGTTATAGAAAAGTAACAAATAACACACACACACTGAACATGTATGGACCTAGAACCTACTGAACTTCAGAACTTTGACCCAGCTCTGAACTTAACCAGCACATTAACTTAATTTAAAGGGATAGTTCACCCAAAAATGATAAATCACTCATTTTCTACTCTTACGCACACTTGGATGACACCACAGGAGCAGAATGGTGTCATCCAATGTTTTTATCTGTTTTGTTCTTTTACATTTGAAGGCTTTTTAAAGTTATTTCCAACTAAGAAACCTCAACAAACTGAAACACTTCCTCTCTTTTAGTGACCTGAGGCTTGTCTCAAAGGCCTTAACTTGATTGTGGATGAATTCACTTTATTTGTGCATTAGCCCTTTCATGTCTGTAGCTGGTGCAGAATGCTGCTGCCACACTGACAACTCAGGAAGAGACATGGCATCTCATCAGGACTGACATCTCTGCATTGGCTTCCATTAAAGATCATTTATCTGTTATGTTTTTATGTTATTTGTGTGTTTTTTTATCGTGCAGCACTGTGATCTACTGTGGTTGTTGACTTGACTTGAACTATAAGGACGTCTATAGCCACAGTGAATGCTATATTTAACCCCCGACACAAATAAACAACTCATATGGATCCCCACCAGCGCAGCAGTGTGCACACACCTACACTGCAGAGGATGTTTAGACTTTAAACAAACTCGGTTCGTCGCTTCCCCCGCAACCATCCACGCAATTTCATCTCCCTTTGAAAATCTCAAGGCAACAGTGCCGAGCTCCCCGGGATAATGAAGCGCCACTGGCTAGTTTGTGCTGATCTGATTGAGCAGTGGGAGTCAGTGGCCTCTCATGAGTGGGAGACTCGGAAGTCTATTAACTCTCTCTTTCTCTGGCTCTCCCTCCCTCCCTCCCTCTCCCGTCCTGATTAGAGAAAAAAAGAGAAGATGGCAATGAGTCAAGGACTTTGAACCATCAGTGTAGTGTGCAGACACGAAAATCACCTGATGCTTTTCACTCTTTCATGAGTAAACTCTTGTCAGTCTTTACGCCAAATGTTTCCAGATACTGTTAAGTCTCTATATCAAGGTCTATTAAGTACAAGAAGAGAAAAATACATAAACATGCTAAACACTGAGCTGCATGAACAGAATAATGGCTCAAAGTGAAATACAAGGCTTTCCCCTGAAACCAGCAGCTACTTGAACGCTCCCATCCCTCCAAACTAAAAATACTCGACGTGAGATGGGATTTTCCTGGAACAAATGATTCTTCCAGCCTCCCAGCGGTGTTGTAAGTTGGCTCAGCTACATGGAACCAGCAAGGCCCTGAGCTGTTCTCAGGCTTCTTCACACCAGGACACTGTGTTGTGCAATAAGTTGCATTTGTGTGTGTGTGTGTGTTTGTGTGTGTGTGCGTGTGTTTGTTGCACATTTAAAACCACCAGAGAAAAGAACCATGCAGGTAAGACCTGAGTAATGTGGTCCCAGGGGTCCCCAGTTGCGAAGGAAGTCAGAAAGCTAATGGAATACACATGTGGCCAGATGTTAAAAGGGCATGACCTTTTCCTTAAATACACACACACACAGACACACACACACACACGTTCATAAAGATATCCAAAACACCTTCTAAAGCTCGGCTAAATGTTCCCCTGCGGAGCTGCTTCCACCCACACTGAGACAGAGAGGTTCTGCAGCTAGCGGCCATCTGATCCTCTAATGGGTTACTAATGACACTTGTCTCTCTCCAGTCATGTTCAGCAGTTAACACACTTCCTTTCACCCTGCTACATATTCAGCACTGGTCCCATTTATTGGTAATATGTATGTTCGTAGGCCTGTTTTTAATTAAAGGAGTTTATTTTCTGTGTATAAAGCTCATAATCACAAATCCAAATTAGCCTCATAGGGCTTAACAATGTGTTGAGAGCATAAGAAAACTAGCCAAAATGGAACAACAGTATAGGATTTGAAAACACTATTGAAAAATCTAAGGATTTGTTAGAATCAGTAGAAAGCACAGTCACAAAACACTGGTGAAGCACATTTTATTGCCGTAAGTACTTTATGGTATTTGACTCTTTGTCAGAAAAATCTAAGTTATTGTACTCAGACTCCTGATGTCCATGATACAAATATTCATTCTGTACTCTGATTAGATTTGGGGATGTAAACAAAACAACCTCCTGGATGGAGACACAGGCCTCTGACCTGGAACAACATTCCATGTCAATCAGCTTTTACAACAGTGCCCTGTGCTAATTGTCTTGTCCGGCCCGACTCTGTTGTGGGAGTAGTGAGCTGGCAGCCTGACAACCCACTAGTGTATGTGTGTGTGTGTGTGTGTGTGTGTGTGTATGTGTGTGTTTTATATAGCTAAAACAAGATGACCTCATAAAGATGTGACGCATTCTTTGTAAAACAATAATTTCCTGTCGGTTTGTATTAAAGACCGACGCATATGATGCTTTTTCCGTTTTTCTTTCCTGTGTTGTGTTTTATTGTCGTGTTTTGTGTACATCTGCAACGTTCAAATCCCCAAGTATTCTCTCCCACAGTATTTAGCTGAGAAACCTTCCAAATTATATGAATAACCAGGAAGTATTTCAGCGGCCGCCATAAGAGCGGACAGGAGCATCAATGCTTCCTAACTTATCTCCTTTAGCATAGGAAACATCAAACCATCCTTTTTGAAAGTAAAGGAGAAAATGCCGCCCCACAATTATTTGCAGCAGCAACATTTAAAGCGACACAAGCTCATATTTGCAGCTTAAAGAAACAATAAATAAAATGTGTTTCATACAGAGGTTGAAAGAGGAGCTCCAGCAATGGACAGTAAGAGGTAGATTATGTGTTTTCTGAACGTTAAAACCTTCTCAAGTAATAACCCAAGTTTAAATGATGAATTTTCCCTGGAACATAGTATGTCTCCTTTAAGTTGTGTGGCATCTTCTCCTCCCTCTGACGACTCTCTCTTTCCGCTGCCACCCGGTGCTCCTCACTCCATCCATCACTTCCTAATGGTCCTCTCCACCATTTCCAGTCGGCTGGCACCGGCACCAGATGCTGCACAGAGGCATCCGCACAAGTGTCCCCATCCTGGCAGCCCCTCACTGACACGAATGCATTTGTTCCCCGGCTCGACTCTGCCAAGAGCGAGTGAGTACGAGTGGCCTGCACAAACAGCTGTCCAGGGAGTGATCAGAAGAAAGAGAGACCTCTTTGATTACTCCCTCTTTGTTCGCCGTCCACTCAAACCTCCGTATTCACTGAGGCCTCTGTGTGAGTGGGCTGCAAGCCAACGGAATGCACGAGGCAATAACTAGCTTGTTTTGGGTTGAGGATTTATTGGAAGCATATTTTTGAATCTATCTTTTCAATTCTCAGTGTCCCATGACCCCGAGACCACAGTATCCCACAGTTTCCTCTTGACCCTTCACCCCTTTGTCACCCACTTGTTGGTGCTTATCACTTGAGAGTGCATATGTCGCTTTGGTTACAGATACACTCCCTGAGAGTCTCCCAGTTTGAGATGCCCTCTCCCAGGATTCTCACAGGAAGCTCCACCCTAATCCAAGCCTGTTTGTTTTGGCTCAGACGTAGATGCACGGAGGACTAGTTGAAACTGCTCCCCTCTATCTGCTGATTATCTGCAAGCACAATAACACCGCTCAATCAAAACACACAATCAGATGTTTCCTGGTGTTTTCCCTTCCCTTTACTTTTCCCCTCATCCTGCCCTCATCACAGTCTTGTGAAATTGGTGTGAAAAGAAGTGCCTTTAACACTAACAGCTTAAGTCTCATGTAAACAGTCTTTAAAGACTCCAAATAAATAAAGTGTATTGATATACATCTTGAGAATATAAAAAATCCCCTAATATAACCTCTGAGTCAAACTAATGTCTATAATCAATTTTCCCACTAGATCTGTTTTAGGACATGCTTCATTGGACATTTTCCTGGAATTTTCTGGATGGACTGTGCGTGAGAACAAGAATGTCTGAGTCAATTGCTTCGTGCATTTTCGGCGCACCTTTCCTTTCAGCTCCCTGGTAGAATGTGCAACTCATCAGCTCGATGAGGGAATACAGTCGAAAAATGTCTGTTTTTTTTTACACTTGATGAGTGAAAAACTGAAAACAAAACGGTAAAAACAATACAAATATCTCAGGATGAAAAAGTCTTACGTACACGTAGAAGACAGGTTAGATAAAACCTGTGACATTTAAATGTCCAATTACATCTAAATTATAAACTATTAATAATAACATATTAAATTCAAAAGGTTTCCACTTTCACAACATTATGACGCATAAATAAAGTATAGCCACAACCTTGATGTAGGTATTTGTCTTAAACAAAATTCGTATGTACTCGAATGCCTGGCTGGGAGTCTACTGTAGAGAGGTTAATCACAGTCCTGTGTGAAACATCCACCTAGTTATTTGGTGGGCTTGTTCACGCTGAGTCGAGAGCTGTCATTTTTCTGGGCATGCCTGAGCACAGCAGATGTTGGGAGTTCCCGTTCCGCCCACTTTTACCTCCTCAGCTTACACAAAAACCTCAGTGGTGCTTTCTCATCTCCAACTTGTAAACTTGCAGTCATCTCTACTAAATCAAATGTGGCAGAGTGAGTCAGTCAGGCTGTAAAGTCAGGTTGAAACAAAGTGCGTCAGACTACAAGACACTCTAATCCACCTGACCATGAGTAAGTTTCTGCATTAACATTTAGCCCCAGGAGATGAGCTGCCTCCCATCCTCATCCCTCCCCCCCACGTCTCCCTTGCAGGTCTTTATACTGGATCTGGTGTCCGCAGGGGAGGGATGACAAAATGACGTGCAGTCTAGGAAACAGGGGATTCACATGAGGGGCTGCCCAGCAGTGAGCTGTGATTCTCAGGGTACCTCAAGGGTGATTTCTGCAGCTGCTTGAGCAACACATGCATTTTGCACATACAGCAAAAAGCTGTGGATTAGCTCAACTATGAAAATACAGAAATTATATTATATTCACTTTCTGCAGTAAGACGAGCACACTGGGTGTTGAGAGTGCATGAGAACTAGTTAGCAAGGTAGCAAGAAGAAAATTGTAAATGGTCAATAAAGCTGAAATTAAAATAGCATATAGCGGCACAACATAGGTTCATCTGACAGGGTTGAGGGAGATCATTCATTATTTATCCACTTTTTTTCAAGATGAACAACATGATGGCCCCTTTAAAGTGAAGCCAAAGCTCCTTAGCCGCCCCCTGGCTGCTGATTGCAGTATAGGTCATGAACCCTGGCACCTCCATGGAAGCAGATATTTGTTGGTTTCGGTAATTTTTTGCAAATTTGTCAGTAAATCAGGTTTTAATTATTTATTTGATGTTATAAAAACAAGGTGAAACAACATGATTGACAGTTCAAACTGCCTTATGATTGGTTGAGAGTGTGTATCAATAGGATATTGATACAATGGTGATTAAGTGATTTTTTTTTATTCTCTATCAAGTGAACTCATTGTTTCCCACAATGGGTACATGACAAATAGTGTACAACCGATGGCATTCGGAGCAATATATACCATCATGCATTGCGCTCATGGTGAAGAGACGAGAGGAGAGAAAGCAGCAAGAACAGCCGGACCTTTCTGATAAATGGAAATACGAGCATGAGCAGCACTTCACATCGCAAACTGAGACAAACAAGTTTACTTCAACATTAAAATGTTTTTCCCCAATATATAACAACTATAAAAACTAGACAATGCTCTACTGAGTGCCATGCTAGTTTACCAGCTTGCATGGAAGTTTCGACCACATCAAAGCACGACATCTCAGGTGCTACACATGAACGCTCCCGCCACCCACAGTGTTACAGGCCACAGTGTGAAGGACAGTGCCCCGCACACACACACACACTCCCCCCACAGCCAGGCCTCTCTGTGTTTGGTTTTCTGCCGATTCCCCCACCAGTGTCCCTTGCTAATGAATGGACACTTAATGATCTGAGAGGGCCATTCAATTGAGTGGAAAATGTGCAGGTCTGTAGAGTAAAGCCCCTTTTTGTCATCGGAAACAAAGGGCCTGGCTCTGAATTCACACACACACACTCTCACACACACACACACACACACACACACACACACACATTAAAGGGGACTGGAGTGGATTCATGCACTCGCTTGAGAGGAAGCTGAACACACAAAATGCAGGCATGGCCTCTGTGGGTTTTCACACACTTCCGCACAAATCCTTAAAAAATGAGAGCATGCACAGGAAAGACACCCACACATGTTGTTATGTTTTCTAACGTAGAGATTGAAAGTGATATTCAGCACTATTCAAACCCATTTAAACAGTTTAAACAAAAATTTTAATTTTTGTACCATAGATCATATATAAAGATCGACGACAAAAAGCAAAAACAAAATATCTTGATCGCACCTGGCCGGCTGCAGGTTGGTCATAAAGTGCAAGATGGCGGCGTTCGTATCCGAGATATTTAAGCTTCATTGCCTGATAGTGGGAGGAAGAGGAGGCACATCATCCATCCAAATACAATCCATGGATTGTACGGTTAAACAGTGTCCACACATACTGCTTCTACTGTTGAACCTCAACCACCTAAACACACAAACACACAGTTTATTAACGTGATAGCAGTTTTACCACCAATCAAATCTGAACCATCTGCCACTCTCCACTCATTCAAAACAAACAGACAACGACCACCGTGTTTATCTTTCGAAAACCAACACACATGTGCTCAATAAAAAAAGAAAAACATCCTTTTATGTTCCTACATGAACTCGCCGGTCACCGACGCCCAGTCATAAACAAAGTGGCACCATGCGGTTACTTGGGATCGACTGCAAACAGCCGATCAAAAGACTGAAAAAAAAACGTTTGTTTACAGGAGGTCTCGGGGAACCAGTGAAGTGCAGGGGTCGGCCATTCAAACAGCCTATATGCCGCACAGACAGGAAGGAGGCTTTGTAAGGAGCATTGTAAATCATAGCAACTCACTTTGCCACAGGAGGGAAGATGAGCAGTGTGGGAGTGAGCTCGTGTTTGTGTGTGCTGGTCAGATTTACTGCAGTTCCCCTCCAGATTGTGTCATTATTCAACGGTCTGTCGGCGAGATTACATTAGGCCTGGTCACAGCCTCGTGCATCAGATTAACTGCCCCATATATTCACCTCTTATCCACGGTGAGGAATAGTGAGGCTGTTAACAATTGGATCAAGCTAATGTAGATATAAATATCCAGTTTGTCAATGTAGCTTCCAGACATTTGTGAGCCAATATTCTGCATCATCTCATGATATTAAAGCTTAAAACTTTTATATTTGAACAACAACAAAAGCTGTTGTGTTACCTAAAATGAAGCGTAAATAGCATATGGGCTCACAGATCCATACAAAGCCTCTATACGCAACGCTTTTTTTTAACATGTCATGTTTTTGTTTTTCTGCAGTGTGCCCGTAGATGTAATGCAGCCCTTTCTGAAAGAGGATCCCAGACACAGGCAACTGCTCCCTTGGTAAACAATGCACACTAGTGACGGTGTGGTCTTCTCAAGGTTGTTAAGTATCAAATTCAGAGTTAACCTGTCCTCTGGGAGGAGGGGAAAAACCTTGACAAAGGTGATACCCCCCGTGACCTTTTTGAGCTTGTGCAGCAGCCAATCCTCATAACTCGGTGGTCTGAAGGAAAAACTCAGTGAGCGTCCTGTTATGACTGGCTAAAGGTCATTCCCCATTGAGAGAGCCCCAACATCCACCTACTCCTTAAAGTCTTGCCTGATATTGCCCAACAAAGCTTCACAGGTTGAATGATAAATGTTTGGTTTTAGAATGGTTTTGCAATGGTTATTGCGTCTCTGAATCTTTCAGACTCAGAGCACTTTGCCCAAGGTTATCAGTCGTCTGGGAACAGAGCCAGATCAAACTCAGACATTTCTTTCTTTACCTGTGATTCCTCTGCTTTGAATTGTTCCTTTTAACACAAAGAGTCTCTATGGGCAGAAGAAGGAATGCTGAATGAATCATTAGTCACACATTCCTGTAATTTTTTAAAGCAACATTTACCAAAGAGCATATTTTTTCAAAAGGTGTTTGTTACTACTGTTTGTGATGGTCTTTCCAAAAAATGATAACTCTCTTTCCTTGGTGCTTTGAAAAATTAAAAGAGGCTGGAGGAGGAATGACCTGCCCAGTTCTAAGTACATTTCTATCAAGTTATAACTCCATTAAGAAATTCATCTCCAACAAAAGTTCTGCTCTGGAATGTTACTATTTGGTTAGCCAAGAAAACTTTTAAAGAAACATTTAAGAGATTTTGGGAGATACACTTATTTGCTTTATTGCTGGAACTTTAGCCCGTTTTAGCGAGACACCTCCTTTCGCTGCCTTTCTTTATTTGCAGTTGACTAAACAATCTAGAAAAATGCTGCCCTCATGTGTGTTTTCACAGGTGACTTGAAGTGCCTGCTGCACACTAGATGGTTTTCAAATCGTAACTGATTTAAAAAAAACGTAGGGGACCAGGAACAATACAATAGACGTGACTGATTATTTATCTTTTGATCGTGAGAATGCACACATGATGATGCAGTTGAGACGGAGCACCACATACCTGGTGTTTGAACACACGCTTTCTGAGTGGCAACTCCAGAGACTTGCATGATCAAACCGAGGATAATGCCGGATTAAAAACAAAAATGGTGGTGGACTAGCGCCGTTTGTGTCATGTTTTGGACAAACAACAGGACACAAGTTTGTCCTCCATTTAAATTGTCCACTTGTTACAGAAGACGAAAGTATTGTCTATTGTATCCCGTCAACTTGCTCTTCTTGGCTAATGTAGGTTAGCCTACTTAGCATAAAGACTGGGAACGATAATAGTGCTAGCTCTGCCCTGTCCAAAGGCATCATCAACTTACATTAGCACTTCTCATTAATAAAAATGTTGTTTAATTCTTAATTTTTGTAGCAGTGATTAAATGGCAATTCAGGGTTCATTGTCTTGCCCAAGGACACTTCAGTATTCAGATGGGATTCGAACCGCCGACCTTCTGGTTGGAACATGTACAACATGTACAGATTAGACAAACAAGATATGGCGTATTAATAGATGAGCCTCGGAGATGCTGCTGGTCTGATTTCACAACCTGCCGCTTCCTGTCTTTATGCTAAGCTAAGCAAACCTGGCTCAAGGTTGTTGCTTTATATTTAGTAAGTGTGGTATCGATCTTCTCTAGCTCTTGGCAAGAAGAGAAATAATCATAAATCCAAAATGTCAAATGAAAAATTCGGGAGAGTTTACTATATGAGTTTGTGTAACAGCTGTTTTGTGTCCACAGCACAGTGATTGTGTCCCTCTGTCTGCCATCACCCTGTGTGTCTGTCTGGAAGCTAATCTGAAAAACAGGTGCCACCGGACAGTGGGAGAGTGTTTGGAGCCACGCCTTCCACCTCGGGCAACACATTCCTGCACCTCCGTGTGAACTGAAGCCCCGAAGAACAGCGAGACCGCGATCGGGTCCCAGAGCCCCTGCTGCATCTCCTTCCTGCTACAAACACACACATACACACACACACACATACAGCCCCCTCACTCAGATGAACAAATGTGAGCACATACTCATGGATATTTACATACTCACACACATCAAAGACTCAAAGTACACACGCATGCTGACATACAACCCCCTCACTCAGATGAACAAATGTGAGCATATACTTTTAACACACACACATGCCCACACACATACAGACACACATCGTGGACCCAGTGAATTTAAACTTGGTCTCAAAGGGGACTTTCAGGCCTTGGCAGAGGCATTCTATTCTATTAATTTTTACACAGTGTGCAGAGCCTTAATACTGGGAGGAATATCATATATCAAAAGACCAGCTGTTCCATTTGAGATATTGTATATAAAAGCAGCATATGTGGTCCAATGTTGCAATTCCATCAAGTTGAATCCCGTCTCTCCTTTCCTACCAACGACAGATCAAATAGAAGTAGAACACACACGTGGGATTGCTATAAAGCTAAACATTATTTGTGAATTGTCTCCTGCTTTAGTGGACAGCCCTGAGTGGATCATGTTTTATTCCTGTGAAAGGTCATCTGAGCGCAGCAGGAGTCCTGGCTGGAGTTTAAACAGACCACACTGTCTTCCTCCACAGGCGCTACCACTGCTCACAACATACTGGCTTCATAGCAACTCCCGGCTCCATGGCAACGCTCGTCTCCCTCGTCGCCGTGCAGCGAGGACTCGGTGTGAGAGCGTGCTGTGTTTCATATTCAACCAATGTCCTGCTCGGTTTGTGAATCAGTCTGGGTGCTGTGGATTTAATATTCATGGAAAGTGGATGAGACGCTGAAATGTAGTTATTTTGAGACCTGGTTTATTTTCATGCATTCAAGGCTGCTCTGCACAGTTCTTTTCCAACCCACCGCCTGAGGATTTAACAAAAAGCCCACTGAATAAGTAGAGTAATAAGTCAGGGAGATAAGTGAAATGGGGCTATAATGGAGTGCCTTCTCCACAGTGCTCTACAATAGCATGTCCATTTCTGTTATCACATATTCACATCAGGAACTCAACATGGCATCCCACTCACCCGCCCCAAACAGCTCGGTTTCAAAGGGTGCCTTCAGAGGAGCCGTGTGACGTATACGACAAACCACAAAGCAGCTGGAAAGTTCAGCGGGAACATGATATAATTATGTAGGATTAACCTACTCAATTAAACAGTGAGTATGAGGCAGAAACAAAATCCTGAGGAATCAGGAGAAGAGGAGGAAAGGGGGGGACGGGGGAGGACAGCGGTGGGTTTGGTGATGAAAAAAAAACAGGAAGTTAGGAGATAAATTGCAAATTGTATTCCATGTGTTTTGTGTGGGCTGTAAGACCGAAAGGTTCCAGAGTGTAGAGGACTCTGGGGGCAACTGCACTCGGGTCTTTGTCCCCACAGCTCACACTCAATAGTATTGGTTTACAGTGGGGTCTGGAGACTACACAAGGCCAGAACTGGAACTCTTACCACTGTGACGATATTCAAGAGTTGAAACTGAACTCTACTCTTTTGGGAAAAGTGATCAGATCCATATTCTCATTACCGGGCAACTCTATTTTGAAAATGGTGGTTTATGGTGTATTAACATACCTCATGGTCCTACATGTATGTATCGCTTTCTGACAGTATAGGAGAAGCCAGTATCATCTGTCACTTTGCAGGAGTAACACTTATCAGATGTTAATGGGTGGTTTTAGAACCTAGAGGGGTAAAGGATCAGGTGCCTAGCATCCCCTTTTTTGCAAAATGCATGAGAATCAGTCACATGCAGGGAAATAATTGGGAGGTCAGATTGCTTGTCTATTGTTGTGCGCTTGCTTTAAATTCCCATCAACTCCCATCTATCTCACGACGTGTATTTAGTGTCGGGTCAGGGCGGTCACGATGGGTTTTTATGTGAGCGATCGCGTGGATCTGCTCAGTGTCGGCGCCGTGACAGATGCATGCCTTGATAAGGCAGCAACAGGATGTTGATACTGTATACACTGGCATGTTGTTTGCCCATCTTTAGGTTTGCAGGGTGATGTGAAAGCGCAAACACATGCTGAAGCCTGGATTTACACTGAAAAAGTGTTGAGGGATACAGTGCACTTCATCTGCTGGTTTCAGTGGGTTTTCACTCCTTTTTGTTTCATGCATTATTTTTCGTTTTTGCCAGAATCAAAGGCCAGTTAAACATTGTTTAGATGCTTGTCACAGGGGTGGCACGGTGGTACACTGGACAGCACTTACAGTAATTAGCTTGGCCGTTTGAATTCCAGCCTTTCATAAGTTTGCATGTCCTCCCTTTACGCGTGCGGGTTTTCTCTAGGCACTCTGGCTTCCTCCCACAGTCCAAAGACATCCATGGGGTTTGGTTTGGAGACTAATTGACTATAGGTGTGATGTGAGTGGGAATGATTGTTTGTTCCTAATCTTAACGCTTTAATACGCTGGTGACCAAACTCCAAAATGTAAAAATGGCAACTCTAGGATGGTTTACAGATAATTTCTTGGCGACCCGTCCAGGGGGAACCAAGCCTCTCGCCAAATGTCAGCTGGGATTGGCTCCAGCTCCCCCTGCAATCTTATAAACAGTATAGATAATGAATTGATGGAAGCAGCAGTTAGCCTAGCTAAGCATAAGAACCCAACCCAGCTGACCCAACCCAACACCTGAGCCGAACACGCTTGAGAACATCAGTCCCTCCAGATGCCAAAGACAGTGTTTGTAATTCTGTGGAATGTGCTCAGGGAACTACATTCCCCACTGGGCATTTTTTCACTTGGGATGGAGAAGAGTCCACCTCCGGGTGAGAGAAACCCCTGGAGCGTGAGGAGATGCAGAGCGGGAGCTATAAGCTCATCAATTAGGGGAGGTCAGAGATTCCAGATTTCAGCCTGGAGTCGGCCAATAAAGCAGATACGATGAAAGAGTGCTGCATGTTAGCTGTGACTTTGGAGATACAAGCGAACGGGGGAGGAGATGGAGCTGCAGCTGGTCTCTCCACACCACTGGGTTCCAAAGAAAGACAGCGAAAAAGAAAAGGGAAAGGGGGCACAGGGGGATTCGGAAAGCCAAGGGTACTTTAAAAAAAAACCCCACTCTGGCCTGTTCCATGAACTCTCTAAAGGGATTAAGGGTTTAATGAACTGCCTATTGGAAGCCAGGAGTTTGAGCGATAGGCAAAGGAGCAGGGGAGGGTGGCTGTCACAAGAGTGCTCATGTGAGGGCGGGCCATGCGTCTAATAGTGGAAGAGTTTTATCAGGAAGCCTGACTTTCATAATATATCCCCCCCTCCTACTCAAAACATCCTGCTGGGATAACTGATTAAACACAAATCATTAGGTCGAGAATCTATTCTTGGTCTTTTCTTGAAGACAAGTTGAGTTGTTGACTTTTAATCATAAAACAAAAGTAGGCCAAAATGATAGAAGAATTTGATTTAAATCAAAGATAAGATTTCTATAATATACTATACTTTACTTAACTATAATTACCAATATATAACGTATCCCCAATATATATCCTCTAATGATCATTTTGTATGTTCTACTTCCCAAAAAAAGTTTATTTATTTTTGGTTCTTTTTAGTTCTTTTTGGGTTACAATCAATCGAACTTTTAACTTCCCAGTGTTAGGAGCCTCAACAGGTGGAGAGTGAAGGAGAGACAAGGGCAGTGAGAGGGAGGGAGAAAGAGAGAGACTGTGTGACTGTGTGAGCGAACCTCTCTCTACAGTGTGTGAATGCTATGCACTTGCCTCGGATGTCTGTGGAGGTGCAGAGAGGGAGGGGGACGGAGCAAGGGGAGGGCAGCAGAGGGAGGCACACACCGACACCTAGGTAGCAACACCACTGTGCGAGGGGGGCAGACGGCTCTCTCTCTCTCTCAATGGGGAGGTCTCTGTGAAGCAGCAGCAGCAGCAGCAGCAGCCTACCTGTTGGAGCTCAGTGTCGGACCCACGCTGATCGTGGATCTGCGGGAAGCCCAGCACCAACCTGAACCATGTCTCCCAGACTGTTCCTGTGCGCTTTTGTTTTGGCGACGCACCAGTGGACGCAGCGCTGCAGCGGATTTAATATAGATGCTCGGTTTCCTGTGATCAAAGAGGGGAAGACCAAAGGCAGCTTCTTCGGCTTCTCGGTGGCTCTGCACGAACAGACGACTGGGCTCCAGGAAATACCTGTAAGTTGTCACCACGCTCCACTTCTCTCTCTTTTAGAGGTTAAAACAACGCCTGCTCTCACGCGCTAAGCACCTGCTGCGTAACGAAAAACGACCATTTCACTCGCCGCACTTTACGCAAACTTGTTGCGCGTAGATCCGCCACGACTGTTTATTTTGAACACAAATCGCCTGTTTATAAACTGCTCTTAACGCACTTATTGAACTCTTCGCATCACACACGCCCTTTCCCTACACGCAGCATATAGTTCCTCCTCCAGTCTCCCACCTGTTTGTTAAATCTGTGCGGATTGATCCAGGCCTGTGGACACAACTGTTAGTAGCCTCTATAACAAATCCTCGCAATGGTGCTCTGTCACCTTTCTGTGCCCCTGTTTTACCTGAACATGTCTTTACCTGGGTCAGTACAACTGCTTTTCAATTTGGAAATGAGTCCACGAGGAAATAAAAACAGGCATCTGAGCTGTGGAAGCCCGTGAATGTGAAAAGTTGCTGTTGCAGTTTTACATCAATCTCACTGGTTACCAACAAACCACTTTTCCTTTTCATTCTATACATTTCTGTATGGGTTAGGGTTACGGTTAGGGGTGTATGTATCATGCATGAGCACACACTTATTGTTAAATCTGTGATTAGGACATTTTATAATTGCTGTTGCACACCTCTCTGAAGGTAATTGTTCAGGTATGGGTGAAACAGATTGGAACTTGCCTGAGCCTCAATGTTATCATGGAATGTGGAATATTAAATGATAGTTCTACAAAAAAATATTTCAGATCAAATAGGATATCTGATATTCATGCTTTCTATGCATACATGGCTTCAGTGTTCATATCCAGCCAACTGTGGAATGCATCGAAAGTCCTGACATTGCCTGCTCTACTTTCTATCCACCTATCCTCAGGCTATCACATTCAGCCGAGACACAACTGGGTTTGTATTTCGCAATAACAGCGAGCGTGCATTGGCCTGAAACACTTGTACGTTGTTATTACCACGACATGAATGCTCGTGGATTTAACCGTGTTTGGGAGGATTTACATTCCTGTTGAAGGAACAGCTCATGTTCCCGGGGAGACATCTTTCCCCTATCCCTATGCGGCGTCTTTAATGAAAGCTCCTCAAACTGTATCATTGTTTAGTGTAGGATTTCCCCACGGCCAATTACAGCGCCCCCCCCCTCATCCTTCCGCATCCGTGATCACACGCCGTGTTCACTGCTGTTATCTCTGTCCCTTTGCTGCTTTGAAGAAAATCACAAGCCAGGCCCCACTTCCTCTGTGTTGTCACCAGTGCAGTGAGTCTGAGCCCGAGGTTTATTAGCCAGCCACTGGTGTGCATTACAGAGATTTCCCCCAGTTAATAGAACGGATGGCAGTGTCCATCTGACACAAGATCGATGTGCCATCTCGTCCTCGTCCCAAGAGGGACGGAGTCACTGTCCGCAGACTGAAACCCAAGAAGCGGGGGCACATGGCAGTGGTAATGAGCCTGGAAGCCTGCAGGGACAAAGAGGTTGTGAAAAGTCTCATTCGTCCTCTGCAAGGTAAAAGGGCTGAAGCTAATTTGTGGTCAGTTCTGTTTTAAAAGTGTATTTTACACTAATATGAAAGTAAACTGCTGCTGGCTGTAGGTTCATATTTACCTTTCAGAAAAGAGAGTGCTGTCAATATTTTCATCGCATCCTCGGCAAGAAAAAACAAGCGTATTTAATGTAGTACTGCAGTGACATGTTAAACACGGCTGTTTGGAGTGGGTTGTTTGCTCGGCCTGTGGGGATGATGAAACTGTAAAAGGGACCCGTATGAGCCCCAGCGAGTAAAGACCTGCAGATCCCAGTCCACAGACCCATGAAGCTGCACCACAGCTGCTTCACAAAGAGCTGCTCACCTCAAAACTTGGTGAAAGCTAGACGCAGCGCCTCAAACTGGAGATTCAGTTTTTGTCAATGTCCCTCCTGCTGATGAGTCAAAGCCACCGCTGCTATCGCAAGTTTTAAATGCAGCGAATTCGACAGTGCGCTCCCTTGGGCCCTTAAGAACACGCATGCCAAGTGTGAAACTGATTAGATGTATGGTTTCACAAGAGGTCAGACAGAGATTTCTTTAATTATCATATAGATATTACACATTACTTCTCCTAATTGCGATTGTTTTGACGTCTAATGTCTGCAAGGTCTGTTTCTGTATTTAGAGAAGTACGACTGCAAAAAATGTGAGACTCTAGACAACTGAGAGACTTTCAACCTCAATGTGGTTGTGACCGTTTCTTCACAGAGTGTTAACCCACATGTCTGCTACCAGGAACTCTCTTACTTTACACCAGAAGTATTTATGTAAATTCTACTATTTGTATTTCCTTCAATAGCACCTCCTGTTCCAAGAGTGTTCTCGCTATCAGCCTTGTCTTGTAAATCTGTGGAGGCACCTGGGATCACCTCGTTCAGTACTCAGACCCCTCCCCACATGTACTTTCTGACTCCCGAACATACAGTAAAAAAACTTCTCGATGTTTGTTGTTGTGCTTTTACAGCCCTGTCTGTTTCCTCTGCGTTGTCTGGCTTCTTTTGTGGCACCGTATCTGTCTCACGGCACCACAGGGCTGTTTGCGCTCGTTTACTGGAGCTAGGCAAGACAGTGAATATTTGAAAAATGCAACAACTATCCACGTAAACCAGTCGTGACATGTACACGTACACTTTTCAAAGTGGCCCCTCTTTCTTGGTGCATTTGTCAGACAGAGTCCAGGAAGAGAAAAAAAAGCAAAGACAGAGGGTTTCCTCTCCCAGTTCTACAATTAAGTGAACGTAATAAAGTTTGTCTTAAGATGTGGGCAATTATCCCATTAGGCTGAATCTACCAGTGTATCTTGGCTGAGCTGAAGCAATTTAAAAAATGTATTTTGGATCCTGGTGAACAATTAGTGGACTAACTTTGTTGGGGAAGGGCTGCACCTGAATAATCTATGGGGGCTACCTGAGGCCAATTTGTTCAGGGCATTCGCGCCCCTTCTTCTCTTTGAATTCCCCCGTTTAAAGAGAGATTTATTTTCCTGTGAGGGCTTTTTATTGTTCTCTGTTGTAGCAGGGAGGAGGGACTGGGCAGTCAGCTGGCCACCTATTGGCTCTTCCAGTCCCCTGACCCCACGGTATGCCTGGAATGTATTACCCTTCTCTGCACAGTCACAACCTGCCTGGTTTCAGGTTGAGACAAGACAGGAGTGAGAATGATGACTATGGGGACTGCTGGGAAACACACCCACCCACAGCCAAACTAAAAAAAAACTAAAAGAAAATCCCCTCATTTTACAGATGGGAACCTCTGTGAGCTGGGTCAAAGAATTTAATTCCTCTGACTCTGACTGATGAATATTTAATCGACTTCGCCTTTCCAGCTCATCTCTGTCTGACTGCTGTGGCCCGAGGGCATGAAAGTCAGCCATTTAATTTGACAGGGGCCTTCCCGTTTTCTGCTGTGAGGTGCATATTAGATTGGTCGACTTGCTGGAAGGTTTATAGTCACTAACAATCTGATTCTCAGTTTGAACAAGCACAGGAACACCTTCTGCTTTTCCTCTAGTCTCTTACAGACTGATGGAATTAAATGTCTCCTGTTGGCTGGAAATGCGGCTGCAGAAGGTTTGCTCCCTGAACTGTGGGAGCAAACGGCCTGAATTCACGACAGTCACAATGGGATACAATGTATTACAATGGCAGCGAGGTCTCACAGCAGGAAGGCGTATGAATGTGTGCTCGGCCTGGTAGTATGGTATTGTGTTGGGCCTGTGAGCTCTGAAAAGCTGCTCAACAGTACTGTGAACGTTAAATATCTCTTGTACGACTCTCATTGCAAAGCTAATGCTCAAAAGTAGATTTCTGTAGTATAACCTCAACTGAGTGACCCACTGTGATATATTATATGTATTACACTACGTTATGGTGCTTTTCATGATGCAGGTGGGTATGTCCAACTTGGCCACGATCCAACATTCCTCGTCAGTGCCAGTGGTCTTTGTCTGTGAAGTGGGTCTGACAGAGCACAAGTGTCATGCCACACTGAAACATTTTCAGATAAGAACCCTGCTTTGTGCGTTACACCCCCATACATGTTCTTCATGAGAACCCCACCGCAAAGGTACATACTGTAAAACACTGGTTATTTAACACCTTATCCTAAACCCTTGGCAAAAGAGCACTTTATAGTAAAAGTGACATTCACCCATTCATTTACACCTACAACATTTTTGTCTATCACACATCATTCACACACTGTCACCATCAGGGGAACTTTGGGATTTATTGCCTTCTTATCTTATCTTGCCCAAAGACACTTTCGAACACAGCTTGGAGGAGCCAGGTCTATTTCCTGAGCCTCAGCCCCCCTTGCATTTTGTAAGTAAGATATAATAATAAAAATGAAAAAACAAAGATTGAAGTAGTAAAATAAAACTGATACCTTGTACCTGGTTTGTCAGTTTGTCCTTAATGTCATGGTTTTTTATTGTTGGGTCCTTTTTTCTATTAAAAAGTTCTTCACAGAGAGTTTATACTCTAAGTTATATGTAATAATCATTTATATATGCTTTACAGATCAATTATAAGTACTAAGCCTAAACAATATGTATTTTTTAGGCAATATTAAGCAATATTATAGGCAAACCAACATATTAATCTGGTCTAATTATAAGTCATTGAAAACATTCGTGTCGCCAATTGGTAAAACTTATTTGACCACTTGTAACAGTAAAAACCTCTTAACATTTTCAACTACAGAAATTATTATTTATATCAAGAGAGAAACTCAACTTACACACCTGCCTGTGGAGTGAGGTACAGCTGTGCAACCAAACAATAAAACCATGAAATCAAAAACAAACTGAAATGTCAAACAGCAAAAAGATTTCTACAGTAGTGGGACATCTGTTTTTGTGTTATTAAAGGGTTTTGGCACAGACAGTTTAACAGCACCAGACTTTGTAATGATTCCAAGTTTGTCCTGGTGACTGAGCCTAATCTTTGTGCTACTTATTGCCTGTATCCAATCCGTTGGTGATGGCATGGGCTGCATTTTGTGTAGTGGCCGAGTGAATGACAGTGTCTAATAACACGTTGAAATGGATCCCAGCGGGACCCTGGGCCTCCTGCTAATCTCCACAGTGGAGATTCTGTATGGAGGGGCTTTCATTGGGAATACCCGCAGTGAAGAGTGTTTCTGTCCTAACAAAAATGTAAGAGATCCCCTCGTCCCCCCCTGATTGTACAAATGCCCTGAAACAGCAAGGAAAAGCTGGTGGGGTTGGCCTCTGGGCTACTGATGGTTACCTGTGGCTAGAAAAACTATACGCTTCCAAACCTTTGTCTCTTCGAGCCATTTATCATCTTTGAAAGGGAAGTGATCCTGAAGTATTGGTTTACACTTGGTGTGTGTGTATGCAAAGGACAGTGTGTGTGGTGTCTTGTGTTTCATAACTACACAACATGTTTTAAAAGGCATTTGAGGATTTTCTATGCATGTCATTTATTGGAGGTTTTCCAAGTTTCAGGAGACACAAACAGATGTTTCCTGCTCGAACCTGCACTGCTTTTAGATAAGTTGAGTAATATGTGAGTGAAAATTTGGCACTTGGCTCCATTAGAGCTGTGAGGTATACGGCCCACCTGTAAACCCCAGAGGTCTCTCTCTCTCTCTCTCTCTCTAGGGGTCAAAATGTTAATGGAGACACTGTTACTGATACTGTGTCTCTCGTGGATTCTGCTATGGCTGCATGATGTAAGTATGCAGGATGAATGTGTGCTGGTGGGATGTTGGGTCACTGACAAACGTGCATCCAGACTCAGTCCAGCTGTGCTTGTGTGTGGGTACGTGCACGTGTACGCAAAGCCAGTCTGACATCATTCAACTTGCATCAGAGGATGCTGGGTGGCCACAGTGAGCAGACCAACCGTCACATGTAATCCAAATGAACGTTGTCCCTGTCAGGCACGGTGTTACTGGTTGCTAATGAAAAGCGAGGTAGTGTTTATTATCAGGGGACGACCTGCCATGTTTGGTTTGTCACACCGGGATGAAATGAGTTTGCTCTCTTGTTACTGTTTCACCCACGGCAGATGGTGGTCTTCAAACAGGATGTTTGCCCAGCTGAGACGCCCGGGTGGACTGTAACATTTGTGTGTGTCTGTGTAGAGCGCAGGTGCACAGTGATATTTATTTTTATCGTAACGCAACCTCTTGCTCTGTGGCATTTCCTCTCTTAATCAGCACTAATGCCTTGCATTCAAATTTCGATTCAAGGTTTTTCCATTGTGACTAAATTACTGTTTATCCAACCCACCTTTGTTTTCCTACTTGTAATGCAGATAGATAGATAGATAGACAGATAGATAGATAGATAGATAGATAGATAGATAGATAGATAGACGGACGGACGGACGGTTGCGATGTCTATAGAAAATGAAAATGTCTTTAGAAATTAAGCCAGCACCCAGGGAAAGTCCGGCCAAGCAGTTGGTGCCATAAGGTCTTTACAGTCAATGACCAACTCCAGGCAGCAGGTCGATACCAACAGGTCACTGTTTGTCCAGAGACGACTCATCTGTCAGCAATTTCCCTACGCGCAGGCTCACAGTGAGTGTGTTAACAGCAAGGCGTGCGCACTGTGAGTGGTCTGATAGCAATGTGCATTCACCGCCCCACCTACTGCTTTGTAAGTGTTTCCTGAAATGACAAAGACATGGGTTTATCAGAGTGCAGCTGTAAAATAATCACACCGGGAGCTGACACACACACACACACACACACACACACACACACACACACACACAGACACACACACACACATACACCTTCCTCGTGTGACTCTATGCGCCTTGACCGTCAGCACAGCAAGTACGGACCACGCTGTAACACGCTTTTATGAACTATCCTCACATTTTTCAGTCAAGTCATTACACCATTAAAAGAGCATAACGAGGTTTCAATCTCCGCCCGGCTCTTCTTGTCCTTGTGCTTAATTCAATCTTCAAATTGAGTCACTCTGTTCTATATTGTCTCCATGTATTTGCTTTGTGGCTCTAAGTGGCTGTGTTTCTCCTGGATTCAGTCTACTGCTATAGCTTTATACCATCTGTGTGTATTAACTGGATTTGGGATTTAGAGTATCCGTTCCTTGCCTGCACTTGTTTCCAATGTTTGGTAATTTTGTGTGTTGCAATGAGAGAGTACTACCTTTGTAGGTTCAGTTATATTCTTCAAAATGTTGATGTATCCAGTGACACAGACATAACCTCACAAATGTCTTCCTGATATGACTGTGATGCCAGTAGATAAAGAAATGGCTCGTGTCTGTCTCTCACTATTGTCATTCAGAACAGCCAGACGGCCTTCCCCTTTCTCGAGCTGATCCCTCTGTGCAGATATAAGAAACCAAATGTGTGCTTCCACTGTGTGTTATCAAACTGTGAACACACACTCCAAGTTCCTGAATTAAATCAAACGAAATGCACCAATGGCAATTTGCTCCAGCATTTATTATCATACAGAGTTCAGTTAAAAACATATACAGTTTAAAAACATCTATAGTTCAAACTTCCGTCTCTGAGTTATATCACTGAAACACTGAACTTCCCACCCCCTCTAATCCTCGCTCTGGATCTTTGTACAACCTTGTTACCTGGGGCAACAGTTACGTGTGTCTACTGGTTTCCATTAGAGATTTTTAATTCAAGGAGAGGACGACCTGTGGCTTCCCTCTGTGATGCAGTAGAACAGAAGATTGTCTCCTTTAGAATCCTCATCCTGTGTATGTGCCTTGATTCACAGAAAACTATAATGTTACTTTCAGTATTGTAAAGAGACTGACTCGTATAGAAAGAAATAGATTTCGTAACTACTGTAAAACCCAGTAATATGACAAATCGTGACTTCTTGTGACCCCTCGTGTTGTGTATTTTATATATCTTTCTAGAGTTAAAAGAGTTTACTGATAGTGAAACACAGGCCCTGAGGTTCTCTTTCATGTCGCTGCAGATTTGTTCTTTTTCTCTGCCCTGAGGGCCACAGCCGCACCCTGTGACAAACAGGTTGTCCTAAGCCTTATCCGGACAGATCATCCATCACTTGTGTTAGGCTCAAATACTGGCAGTGTGTCCATAGTCTTATTTCTCTCAGTCTCAGCCTCTTTGTCTGCCACTTTCTCTTTCTTTCCCATTTTCAAATATTTACATGTTCTCATTTGGTTGAAAACACAGGGACAACCCTGAAGCTTTACTCTCAACATCTACTGCACGTCTCTCCGTTCAGGGCGACAGAGCCCGCACATGCAGCTCTCTCTGAGGTTTCTACAGTTTTTCCCTCTGTTTATAGTTTTGTTTTTTTGTTTTTCCTCACTCTTGTTGAAGGTTAAGGACAGAGGATGTCACACATTGTTGAGCTCTGTATAACACACCTTTTGATTTGTGAATATGGGCTGCAAATCAAATTTGATTTATTTATTTAGTAGTAGAGCTTGGAGGAAGTGCTTTAAAACTTTCAGTCATAGATCTAAGATTCTAGAGAAACTGTCATATTACTTGTTAGTATTGTAACTAAGTGACTAGTTCATTAGAAACAATAATTCTACTGTCAGGGCAGGGGCTCTTTAGGGGCCTATTGTATTTCACCTGTATCCAGTTGCCCCCTGACTCTGCCCCTGATTCCCCTTGACATTCAAAGTAAGGACCAGCAGGGTGTGTTAGTTATACACCTCTATCCCGTGTCTCATCACAGTCCTGTTCAGACTGGACCCATTCAGATGAAGATAAGTGAGAGTGCGGTATGCTCCTTTGAATACGTGACTGACTGGTGCGGCACATTGTCTCTTCTTGTTCTTCATACAAATCTGGGATCGAGGAAAATGTATTGCACAAGGTTTTAGTCATCTGTATTTAAGTTGGTTTCCTGCTTTCGCTGCCAGTGTTGCCTGGATTAGTCAGGTACGAGGTGAGTGCATGAGAAGATGGGGCTTTATTGATAGTTAACTTTAAATAACTTATTAACTAACGTCTGTAAATCGAAACTGACAAAAACTTTTGCTCTTTGTCTTTCTATTTGACAAGAAGCGATCTTCCTTTGGCCCTCTTTATAGCTACAGAACTTTTTCAACACCTCCCCCTGCTCCTGTGTTCCCGGTTCAGGACTGGATACCTTTATTTAAGTAAACACCAGTGATATGAACATGCCAAAGTTCATCTAACTCCCTTCTGCTGCCGTGTTTCTTACTCCTGAAGAATGCAGCCACTCTCACCTTGGCCGCATGGGCGTGTTTGCCACAGTAAATGTTTGGTTTAGACAGCCGTTCGGATCACCTCATTGGGAGAGGGGGGCAATTTTCAACATGTCTGCGGGAGTAGGAATTCAGCTGCCGGGTGCCCCTCTTCCCTTCCCCTCCCTTGGCCCTTGACAGCCTGTTTATGAGGAGGCGATGAGCAGGGAGGTAGATAGGAGGAGGGCACACATTGTTGCAGTGTGCGACAGGATATGAGATGTGCTGTCATGGCTGAGTCAACTGTTTGTATCTCAGGTTGTGGTCAATTTTATGAGCAAGGTTATGAAGAGTGAAATCCTTTCACATCCCTTCTCGGTGTAGCCCCCTCAGAATTATTGAGCTGGTATGTGCTGTCCCGACTACTCAGGCTGCTGGTACCTCCCAGGTCACAGTTTGTCACAAAGGGAGATCAGGCTTTTTGCTTTCAGAGCCCCCACACTGTGGACCCCTCTCTGCCAACTGAACTCCCACACACCACCTCACTTCTTTCAAATCTCGTCTTAAAACCTTTCTCTCTTTGAAAGCTTTTGGAAACGTTCGATTTGCATTTATTTATACTGTTTTTATTTGTTTTATTAATGCCTAAAAAAGAAATGAGTCTGTTCTGTCACATCAAGGGGAAAATTAAAATTAAAAATACAAACAAACTGTTCAACTTAATTTCAACAAGACATATCAACATATCTTGAAGTTGAAATAATTGTGTGTTATCAGTTGGAGTCTTTTTTTAAAGTTGGTCCAACAATTATTTTTTAAGTGTAGCTTCATATTCAATGAACAGAAATGACAATTGTAATCACCTATCTAATTTGTTGCAAGAAAGCAGAAAAAATCAAATTTCCCCAAACAACGGCCTGTTTCTTTGATTAGTTCCCTGTGTAAATGATCCGTCTCCAGCTCCGCTCAGGCTGAAAACACCACAGGTCAGTAGTAAAGCGGTGGATGTGAAACCTGGTGGCATCAATCTGCTGTGCTGACTTCCCACAACAAACACAGGTGACCCTCTGCTGAGACAGTAAGACGACAGCGAGCGTGTTATGAGTTCACGTTGACCTCTCCCTCCCTTCGCCAAAAGAAAGCACTCTCTGCCCTCCAAGATTTCCCAAGCCTCCCTGAAGCATGGTGCGTGATTAGCACTGGACTTTGGGCCCCAGCTCTCCTTATTTTCCATTTAGTGTGAGCAAAGTTCATAGTGACTGGCCTCTATAAGTGTTTGATAGGCGTTGTGCCGCAGCTTGACCCGGATCTCTCTTGTTATTTCTTGCTCTGGGTAACGTGCCCTGGTTTTCCCACAACACGGGCTAACCTTGTGCGTCTGTGTTTTGAGACACTCGGGGCTGTACAGCTGAAAAACACTTTGGGTGGCCATGACTTCTGATTTACTGGCCATAGAAGAAAGGCAAGTCATGTAAGCACCCACTCGCTCATTGTATGGATGCACACACACACGCTCACACGTGCACACTCGTACTTCCTCACAGTGGGACTCCGTGGCCCTGGTCCTCCACACATGTGTCGGACCTACTACTACAAACCTCTGTGGAATCTGGGATGCTGTCAACAGCACTGAATGATTACCTGAGTCACAGCCACTTCCTCCCAGTCCCCTGGAAACTGCTGGCCCTCAGAGGCCATCTTGGCTCTTTCTGGTCGTTTCCGCTCTGGCAAGATAATTGATTAATGGCTGATAATAACCATCTGGAGGCAGAAAGAAGGGACAATTGTACCTTTTGTAAATGATGCATGCATGGTGATGTCTGTTTTTATGAATTAGAGGAAACAATTCCTCTTTGCCTTTTAGGGATGTGAGTTTGTACTGATAAAAAAGCAGAACACATCACTCATATAGTTCTGTTTCTGTTTACTTTTCTTCCTGGATGTAATGCAACTTAAAAATGTAGTGCTACTGCCTCTACTCCTGCACTATGGCCTTGTCTGCACTTACATGGATATTTTGCAAAACATACCCTTTCCTATGCTGCAATTTAAATTATTTAAATGTTAACAAATGCAGATTTTCAAAACACTTCAGTCTCTCTGTTTCCTTGCATGTATGTAAAACCGAGCATTTTAGGCTCATGGTTGCTTTAAGTTTCTTGTTCTGTTCATGCTCCGGTGACACATTCAAATGATTATATTTGTGTCTGGGCTCTTGAGACGTTCTCATTATTAGATTGTAAGTATTTATGGAGGCTTTTGTCTCTGTCAGGGTGATGCAGTGGTTGGGACCGGTGGACCACCTCACTCACAAGTCTCTCAACACAACCTGTGTTTAGAATCATGACTAACAAATTTCGCTAAATCTTTGAAGTATTTGTAATTTTCCTCCTAAGACATAAAACATTCTGCCTATGATGATTCAACTCAAAACAAATATTCTATCTTCAAGTTGGAACAATGCAAAATTGAGTCATGATTTTTTGTTTTCACAATGAGCTACAAAATGTCTGTCTTCAGTCTACACCCTTTATCTGAATTTGCTCTTGCTTATCAGTAAGGAAGGTAGCTACCCCACACTTGCATTTAATATACCGCCAAGCTTGACTAATAACTTTTCACCATTAACTGCTGCAAACTTCAGACAGTTTGACTGGAAAGAGGAACGGGCTTCACATCCAAAACCCAGAACCATTCTGTCTCCCACAGCCGAGTCACGCATGCTGGGAACAGGACTGTCTGCACCTTCCGCCTACAGAGGGGAGCTAATAAATCTTGTGCTGACAGTAAATAGTGTGTCCCGGCACGGAGCCGTGCAGTGGGGGTAATCCCTCTACTTCAAAGTTGTGTAGTGCGTTAAAAGGTGCTGATGTAGGGAGTGTCTGGGTGTGAGTGGACAAAAAGAGCAGGTCCATCACAGAGAGGCTAGTTTGTGTGTGTGTGTGTGTGTGTGTGTGTGTCTTTGTGTCGCCCAGACTTGTTACGGGTCATGCTCGAACTGCTCCTCCGTTCATACTCGCGATTCAAACTCGTCACATACTTTTTCACTTTGTGGAACTGAACACCTTTTCAAAATCGTAGGTGTCCTCTTTCTAAAAAACCTGTACTTAATCATGGCAAAGTATCCGTTTTTAAAAAAAAAGGATCCTGCATGATTCTTTTCCTGTGTTTAGACCAGCAGGATTATCTGTGACATCGTCTAGCTTTTTTTGTTGCTGCCTGTGTCTCTGCTTTGTGTTGTCTAACACCCTGAAACGACTCTGATAATATCTGACGGTAATCATCTTTATCTCTCTTGTGTGTGTGCGTGTGTGTGTGTGTGTTTGTGTATGTTCAGGCTTCTTGCAGGTGCACCCAAAGAGAAGGCCGACTCTCTACAAAATGTCAATGAAACAGGTGCCGTCTACTCTTGTCCCATCAGCACAGACCCCAAGGACTGCTCCAGGATGGACCTGGTCAGCACAAGTAAGTATGATGCTATGAAGCCGAGCTCTCAGAGGTGATCAGCTGTTTTGATATGATACAGAAGAATGCAGACTTGCAGTATTACAGGTGAGTTGGTCCGCGCAGTGTGTTCGAACAAAGGGATGAACAATAGTTATCATTTTACTTATTTACTTTAATAAAGTTGCAATATCACGAGTAAAAAGTTGTAATACATGTCATAGGTCAAACTACGTGTCATTAATTAGGACTGGGACCATCTTGTTTTACTTGAGTATAGGTTATAAAATGACGAAATGTATCCTAATCTATTCTATAACTTCATACTCGTGAGGTTATAATTTATTTAATGTAATTATCGAACAGACAAATAAACTGATCTAGAACATTCTGAGTGAAATAGGTGGATTTTCACCTTTGCCAAGTGATGTAGAGAAGAAATGTAAATAGTACCCAGCCAATAATAATCTGATGATCAGCTCACTTCTTCCTTCTTCGCCGAGGACAGAGCTAGTGTATCAGACAGTCTCAGAGCCTGATCTCCGGCGTGTCCCGCATCACTCGGGATAATTTACTGCACCTTCACAATCAGCGCCAGGGTACAAAGCTCTGAAATGTGCATCCTTTTCTAAATTGAAGGTTATTAACTTATAGGCTTACTGCTCTTCTACCTTGAGGTGAATAAGGCCCCCCGCAGGCTAAAAGTAAGAACCGTAATAAAAGGACTCAGCATCTCTTTGAATGTTGAGCTTGAAGTGGCTGTTGCTGCATTCACAGCACATTTTTTGAGGTTGATATGTGTCAGGACATGACTCAGGCTTAATGATGCTTCACTGTTTGGGTTGTTTCTTCTGTGACTGTGATCGGCATAATCACGATGAATGATTTTTTTTCTTATTTTTAGTAATGTTTGATCGCACATGGTCGACTGTAGACTTCATGCTGGTTAGATTGTTTAAAATACCCTATACATCATTTGTTCTCTGTATTTCTATGTTGATTCTAACATTTTGAACCCCCTAATGTAAATGATACGTATTTCCAATCCATAGCGAACCCTTCTGAGATGGTGGAGGGCATGTGGCTTGGTGTGACAGTGGCCAGTCAGAGGGACAATCTGTCCAGACGTGTGATGGTGAGAAGACGGCATGTTTTACTGTGTTAGTCAGTGTCACAGGTGACATATTATGAAAAGCATCCGGTGACTTTTCCTGCAGCATTGAGGGGCTGCAGTAGGAGATAAAACCCTTTGTATCACATTATGTTTGTGTCACAGGGGACGCAGTGTGCTTATTGCAATATTTACTGCAGCACACACACAGACACACACACAAAAACACACAAACACTCTTGTACTTCTTTTCTTAGTGAGAACACTCATTGACAAACTACACTCCCTTTCCCCTTACCTTTACCTTAACATAAAACTTGCTCCAAAGAGAAAAAGTGTGGACCGGCCGTATTGTCCTAACTTTCCCAAACTGTCCACACTCAGTAAGGTCTATGCACAAAATAGTCCTCACAAAGGCATAAGTGCAGGGACACAAACCGAACACACACATGCAGATGGAAAATACCACAGAGAGTCATATTCATCCTAAGTTTTCCGGAGGGATTGTTTTTTACTTAATCTTTTGGGTTCTTTCTTTTTTTTGTTGATAAAAAAATGCTTTAACCATTAATGGCCAATACACACAATATATTGATAAATTAACAATTCAAATATGACGCTTTAATATACAGTACTTCTACAATAAATAAAGAACATTTATTTTTTTCAAATATAAGATTTTTCTTTTTCTTTTGTTAATATAGTGCAGAGATCTGCAGGCTAAATTAAGGTATATGCTATTGTGTTATTTACAAGTCTGTAATGCAAACTACATTAGAATAACACCTACACAGTAGAGTACATACCTCTGCCAAGGCCCTTATCAACCCATCATCACCACATGAGCCTGGCGGATGTAATAATAGCATTTAATCTGAATGTGAGTACTTAATCAGAAGGAGTTAATCCATCACATCTTCTCTGGCTTGCAGGCGTGTGGCCATCGGTACGTGAAGATCATCAAAGGTGGCGCTGAAGAGCAGCGTAAGATGATAGGGAAGTGCTACGTGAGGAGCAATGACCTGACCTTTGACCAGGACGATGAATGGCAAACTGACAGTTACGAGGTCTGCAACCCCAACTTAGACATGAATTTCGAGGCCATGTGCAACCTGGGCATCTCCGGTGGCATGACAGACACAGACATCTACTTTGGCGCCCCTGGCAGCTTCTTTTGGCAAGGTGGGCACTGAAGAGTTAACGCCGAAAGGAGCACGTTTTGCTGCTTGACATTGAAATAATGGGCAGGTTTCACAGACGGGTATTAAGCACATCCAAGAATGCCCGGTGTTCGTCTAACACTGGGATTATTCTCTGTCTGGGAAACCTGTAGAAGGTGCATCAAGCAGATTTTCACCTTGTTTTCTGATTCTGCTTTTATTCTAAAGGAAATGTTCATGCGATATGGAGAGATCAGGATCCAGCAAATTCATGGGACTCCAGAAGTTCAGATTTTGGCCAGCTGAATAAACGAAACCATTATATGGGTAAGTAGAGTGAGTTTTTACATCATGTAAATTAAAAATGGATTGATAAATAACTGATTGTCAATATGAATAACGAGAGAACACAATAAAATGAAAAGGTGTTTTTTTATCGCACACCATACAGTTTCATCTGTGATATTAAAAAAGCTCTGTGTTGCCTTTACAGAGGTCAGATAACAGTTTAAAAGTAAATCTCTTAATCGCTCCACCCAAGGTTATTCCGTTGTCGAAGAGAAGAAGCTGCTCAGCCATGACAACTACACTGTAGTGACAGGGTCTCCCAGGGATGAGCACAAGGGCTCCGTGGTGCTGGGGAGAAAGATCGACAAAGTGATCCACACGGTGCTTGTCATCCCCGGGGTACAAGTGGGCTCTTACTTTGGAAGCAGCCTGGCTGTCACCGACCTTAACAATGATAAGTGAGTTTGTCTACCCCAGATTGTGTGATTGTAGAGAAAATGTATTTATCCTTTTAGCCTTTCATATTGTTTAATACTATATTTAGAATGTAAGGACCCATAGACTGTATTTAAAAGATGATACCACTATCCAGGAATGAAGCCAAAATATTCTAGATAAAAACGCTTCCATCTTGTGTATTTAGAGCTCTGCAGAGGCTACAGACTAATGATGTGGGAGGGAGGCACAGTAGTAAGGTCAAATCCATAAACATGCTCAACAAATCGTGAACGTTTTACCCCATTATTATATCATTAAATAACCCAAAAAAAACTAAATTTACCAGAAAAATTATCACCTGAATAAAAACACCAGTTCATAAACTTATTTGACATGTGCTTTGAGTTGTCCATGTCCCATCCACTAACCTGGAGGAGCCAGGATTCATGACCCATACTGCAGCAACCAGGTGGTGATTGAAATGCTTTAGCTTCACTTTTGGGGAGCATTCATATTGTCCATCTTTGCTAGTCTATGTTCGGATCTCATACTGCACATGATTGGAATCAAAGTGACAGTAATTCCACTCTATCTTTGGTTTGACAACAATCTTAAATTGGGATTAAAATCCGAACGATATCCTCAACAAATAAAGCTCTTCACTTTCAGTTGCATTTCAGCCACATGCTGCTTAAAATCCTAAATACACACAGGAAACAGACGGAAAGCAGAAGTGTTATGTTTGCTCTGTTAGTTTGCTCTAGCAGACTGCCTGTAACTGCCTCTTGTTCTTTTGAGCTGCTTCATGGTCCAGTGCTCTGTAGCTATGATATGGCAGATTATGCAGAGAATGCAGGTCGATGATGCACGTTTGAGCTGAGATCAGAGAAAGTCTGTCCCTGAAGTAGCTCTGATAAGATCTTCATCATGACATCATGGGGAAATCGTGCTGTAATTTAATTCAAGGGTTAAACCTTGTTAGATATGTGGTGCATTTAGGAATATGTAAGTACTGTTTGTTACAACTTACAATTAAAAGAAATGTTGGTGAATTGTAATTTATTTTTTGGTCTTTGCCTATGACAGCTGGAATGATCTGATCGTGGGGGCCCCATTTTACTTTGACCGTAAGAAAGATCATGGTGGAGCGGTGTATATCTTCATGAACGAGAACGGGTCGTTCCAAAAGGAAGCCAGCGTAGTGCTGACGGGTCCGTCGGGGTCCGGGTTCGGCTTTGCGGTTGCTGCCATCGGCGATGTAAACCAAGATGGATTCCAAGGTAGGACTGTGAACACAACTCAAGTGGAAAACAGCTTCAGCTACAAAATGATCAACAGGATGACATTTTAGTTAAAGTCAATTCTATGATGTTTTTCCATCACATCTACGTTCTAAAATAGAGGGGCGTTATTGTATTAAGACTTTGTGTGATAGTTTTAATGCACTGTTGCTACGCAATTATCTCAGCAGGGAGTGATTATAATGGAACGGTCTCCATTTCAGACTTTGCCAAAGCCTGGGCTGGCAGTTTACTAATCGTTAGGTGGTGCACTGCTGCCACCTAGAGGGCGAATACATTCCTTCTTTCACTTGTTTTCATGTTTCCTTGACATATTTCCATTCTTCCTGTCTGCAGACTTTGCAGTTGGAGCTCCATTCCACGACACAGGGAAGGTCTACATATGGATGGGAAGTAAAAAGGGGATCTCGGAGGAGCCCAGTCAGGTAACATGTGACTTACTACATCGGATGCATTTCACATATAATCTTATCAGGCATCCAGATTTATTGTTATATATGCAACTGTTGCCCTCCACAGGTGATTGTAGGTAAGACATTAGATAATGCTGGATTCCAGACCTTCGGCTACTCCATCAACGGAGGGATGGACATGGACGACAACAGTTACCCTGACATCTTAGTCGGCTCTCTGGACGACCGCATTGCCCTGCTCAGGTAAAAGAAAGAAATAAGGAATTTTCCCCCAGTTTTCATTCAGTTAAAACATTGAGGAATGTTTATATTATTAGCAGGGTAATACAATCCTTTAATAAGCAAATGTTCAAACAGAAAATAGAAGTTAAACTAATACCGGAGGATATCTCAGCTATAAATAGTAAAAACATTTACCTTTTTCATATTAGAATATAACTTATGTAAGGTTTGATTTTATGTTTTTTGATCTATTTTATTTTTTCTGCTCAGAGCTCGACCAGTCATCCACTTAACTAACAACTTCACTGTTGAGCCGAGGATTGTGGACCCTAATAAGTGTTCTGGAGATACAGCATGGTGAGAAGACAACTCAGAGTATCTCATTCAGATGAGTTACTTTTTTGTCTAAAACGTGTTTGTGTCTCTTTGTGCTTTGCAGCATTAAAGTGACGCTGTGCATGGCTTTCACGCCGAGCAATGGAAACAAAGACTTCAGGAAAAAAATAAGTAAGAAGTCTTTTTCAACATACTGATTTTGAATCGATAGCCATACTTAGAATATAGAGAATTACTGGCTGCTCACAGATCTTGGGTTCTTTAATGTCATGTACGTGTTTCTACCATGCAAAGCGGTGAACTACACAGTGGAGGCGGACATGGAGAGGAGAAGAAGCCCCCGAGTTCGTTTCCTGAACGGTAAAGACGACACATTCACCGGCTTACTGAGCCTGCCCTCCTCCAAGGCCACGTGTCAAACTCTAAACCTGTTCGTAGTGGTAAGATTTCAACAAATATGAGAAGTGCAAGTGTGTCAAATTGAAAGCTGCGGTTGCCGAAATCATGGGCTTATTTAGACTGGTATTACTGGGTGACTTTCCAGGAGCCTGTGAGTGACAAACTGGAGCCAGTGGTATTTTCCCTCAACATGGCTTTACATGAGCCGAACCCGAAAGCTAAAGCCAGAGGCGCCCTGCAGAACCTGGACTCCTACCCAGTCGTGAGCCAGGAGCAGAAACTCACACAAAGAACTGAGGTGCGGTGTGGTGCATAAACCACATTCATCAAACACATTCCATATAACTTCAACAGTGAGGCACATGTTGCATTATATACTTAGATTTTTTTACATTTCCTGCAGATTGACTTTCAGAAGGAGTGTGGCTCAGACAACAAATGCAGCAGTAACCTGAAGCTCACGGCTGAGTTTGTCAACAACAAAGATGAGCCTTACCCCCGGTGAGATGAACTTCTGAAAACCAAGCCTTCTTTTTAAAGCGATAAAGAGATAGAGAAGAAGATACATATGAAGCCATACAGTCCAGGAGCCATTTAGCATAAACTGAACATAAAGACTGGAAAGAGGGATGGAAAATTTTATATTTAACATGAATCCATGCGCTGAGCTGGATTCATGTAGAAAATGAACCCCCAAACAATAACGGTTTTGTTACACCAGTAAAGTAAAAAGGAGCTCTACATGCTGTATCTGCAACAATGGCAGCTGGCTAGGCTTTGGGAATTGTGTCATCCTGTAAACCAATATGAGACTGTTATTTTTGGTGCGGCTTTAGAATCATTACACTTCTAAAAATGTTAATAAAAATAATAAAATAAGAATAATAAGAATACATGTTGTCCGTGCTTAGGGAGGACAAATTCCAGGTACTACAGTTCAGCAGCACTATGAAGATAATACGTCTGAAGGTGGAAGTGACTAACTTCCCTTCCGGGTTGAAGCCGGGTGAGGACGCCCATCAGGCCATGCTCAACATCACCCTCCCCGAGGCACTGAGGTACTCCGGCGTCAGGTCAAAGGTACGTCCATCAGAGGGCAGCAGATGACTGAAAGATATCCATTTGATAGTTACTCCCTCTGTTCAAGTCTTAAATCCTTTTACCGGTAATACAAAAATACCCTGTTGGATTGCTAATTTTGCTCATTATCAATGCGTGAAAATAGAATGCAAAGTTTTAATATTCTGCCTGTGCATGTAGGACAGCGACGTGGTGTGCAGATTGGAAAGCACAGTAATCTGTGAACTAGGGAATCCACTCAGAGGCAACGAGAAGGTGAGTGAGCCTTTGTCCCTCAATTGGTTTCTTTCTGCTAAGAAACATTTGTGATAATTCTCATTCAACCGCTTACTCTCATTATCAGGTGACACTCGTCCTCAAGCTTGAAACATCAGGGATTAATCTGAACACACAAAAGATCCTGTCTCATCTGCTTCTGTCCACGTAAGTGCTGAAGATTGTTAGATCCAGGATTTATAGCCCAGAGTTGATGACTTTAGAGGCAAGTTTTAAATTCAGATGCCCACATTTGCTCATATTGGTCCCTGGTTCGATTTTACAGCAAAGCGTGACATGGCTGCTACCCATTAGAAAAACATGAAGCCACTTGTTAATGGAGACGTATAAAGCATATACACATTCAATTTGGGATCTCTTTTCATGAGATGCTTGGTTTTGTTTCTTCTGATAAGGCCCAGTCTGCTCTGATTGGCCAGCCGGCCCGCTCTGTTGGGGTTGGTCAACCATTTCCGGCGCACGTAGGAAATATCGGCCTCTGCTCTCCATTTACCTAGCTCTGTTAGAGGAGTGTGCATAGTGTGCATCGTGACAATGTAGGTCATGGAAACATCCAAAAGGTGCAGAGGTATCAGCCGAGGGGTTTCAGGAGCCTCTGAAGCAGTGTGTTCTGTGGGCGAGAGGAGTTCCCTTTACTTTGGGCTTTTTAACATAGCTAGAACTTTTACATACCACACACACACTAAAAATGGCGAAAAACTGAAGAAAAAAAAAGCATATGTCTCCTTTAATTAGTGCTGATGTTATTGTGGATGCCATCTGGCAGGCAGTGTTGTAGTAAGGTTTGTTTCTTCAGTCTCAGTGAACAGAGTGACCTGGTGCCTGTGCCCGTGGCCCTGCTGATTGAAAACACCATCCGACCAACTTTATCCATGTGAGTACCATTACGTAACAGCTCCTGACGTACTGTACGTACACCAAAGAGCGGAAGCATTGAGTGTCACATCAAATGATCCTCCACATCATGTTAGTGTTCGCATTTGTGCACAATCATTTCCAACTCTCCTCCTGTCCAGAGTGAAACCCCTCGTGCAAACAAGATTCGGTGGGACAGTGATGGGCGAGATGGCCATGGTCAACACCAGTGACGTGGGCAGTCTGGTGGAGTTCACCTTCGAGGTGAGTCACCTCCACCGCTCTTGGTTATGTTAGACCTCCGAGATTGTACGTTGCATCTACAACATGTGTGCTGCTCGCCCACATTTCCCTGATCCCCACCCAGTCTTTGAAGCCAACACTTTCATCCTTCAGAAGTTTAATATTGTGTGGGGGGAAAGGGCTGTTGTGTGAGACATGGTTTGTGGTAGGAGCATGACCAGGGGTGGAGGCTATTTAGGAGAAAACTACAGTCTAGCTCTGACTGTTATTGTTCGTTCACACAATAGGTTTGATTTCCTCCTTTGTGCTGCGGACTATTTTATCCTTTAGGTGGACATGAGGGGCCAGCCTCTGGGAGACCTGGGGACCCTGGCTGTTGAGTTTGATTGGCCCTTTGAGGCTACCAACGGCAAGTGGTTGCTGTACCTGACGAAGATTGTCGTCATGGGGGAATCGGAGACGGAATGCAACCCTGCTGAACGTGTCGTCAACGTGCTGAACCTCACTGTAAGGCTCTGTTCAATACTGTCACAAGGAAATGGTAGTTGTGTTGATTTCCAGCCTTGGACCTTTTATCCGTTTCATGTTCTTCTCTTACAATCTTTAAATCTTTAAAGCCTACTACTGCCCACACTCATGATATATATATATACCAAAATGGCCCCTTTCTGAAGGCTACAATCATGGGTACAAATAAACAGAGGTAGAGGCTTTAATGAAAGGCCTTGGACCAACAGTAAGAGTGTACAGCGTGTGAGGCTGACGTCAGCATGCTAACGTGCTCACAATGATATGTTTAGCGTCTCTGTTTAGCACAATGTCCATAGAGATGGACGACTTGACAGCTCTCTTAAAGTGAAGGAAAAGGGTCTTGGGCGCCACATGGTGGCTAGCTGCAATATAGTTCATAAGCCCTGCCGCCTCCATGTTAGCATTTGGAACATCGGCTAAACTAAAAGGCAAAATTACAAGTTGTATACATTTTCTCAAAGATGGTTTCTGTCATTGTAGGTAGTTCTTCTTACACTGATGATATACAAACAAAATGAAACGTCATAATTGGAAAAGGAGACTTGCGATTGGTGGAGCGCATTCATGTGTGCGACCTTTCCACTGCTGGTCCACCTTGAAACTCGTCCTGTGAATTGAAGCAGTCTGAGCAGAATGAGTAAACGTCAGTGGCAGAAAAGTGGTGTGAAAATGGGTTTAAAGCCAAACCACAGCTGTTCAGAAATACATTTTGGAAAAGACATGTGTCGCCTCATGCAAACCTCACAGAGCCCCAAAATAGAAAATCATTTTGTGTGTGGCCTGCATATAGACAGTGGAAATGAATATGCTATTCTGAGAAGAATTTGGTAATGTCTTTATCAAAACCAGTAATTACCACGTAACCCTCTGATGTCATGTCTCTGTCTCCTCTGTCTCCTCTGCCTCCCTCTTTCATTTTCCCTCTCTCCTTCGTCCTCCAGTTGTCAGGGAGTGGACCAAAGCGCACTAAACGGCAGATCGAGACGGGTGACGCTCGTGACGCGACCCAGCCCCAAATCATTGAGCCACAAGCCGCAATCTCAGTGGGCACTCATCGAAAAGAGTCCCACCTATTGGTAAGAAAGGGAACCGCCTGAGCGTGAACTGCTTTGACGCATCACATGACGTATTCGATTTAATCGCCAGAGTGAGTTTTTCACATTTGAACTGTTCAGTAGATAGATGCAGAATATTATCCAAAGAAAGAAATCAAAATCAATGCTGCAATGTCACATAGAGACACCATATTATCAATGTTTCCAGTAGAACATGAACGGATAGGTTACATTATTCTATACAAAGTGAGCACAAGTATAATCAAGATTAATAAAATAAAAAATGTAAGGATGGATGGATAATGTTCTTTTAGGCTGTAGAATTATTAGTATTTTAATTTTTGTTTCCAACAATGCCTGCATACTCAGTTTGTGTACATGTTTGTGTCCCTGTGTTTAATCGTTCTCTCTCATGGCGCGTTGAAGGAATGCTCCCTGGGGACGGCAAGATGCGTGAAGTTTACCTGCCCACTGCATAACATGACAAACTCAGCCAAGATTCATGTGCTGTCACGTTTGTGGAACAGCACAATGCTAGAGGTGAGCTCAGCCCAGTTACAGCCACACACACACACTCACACACTCACATACACACACGATAAACACCTTGTGATTCAATGTAGACCGATGCAGAACACTGCTTTTTATGAAACCCTTCCTCTGGTGGGAAAGAGTGTATCTGGAATTATGGAGATTTACAACGTTAAGCTTCATTGTGAAAATGTTTTGATTGTGTGTGTGTGTGTTCCTGCAGGACTTTTCCAACGCTCTGAGAGTGACAGTCAAAGGGGAAGCCAAACTGAAGCTCATTACAGATAAACAAACCATCAAGATTGACAGTGATCCCATCATGGTGAGTAACTGGTGATGATAAGAATTTTGGAGACGATAGTGATTTTCGATGCTTTGACCTGACTGCCTCCACCTTTCTTTTAGTTCACAGTTGAAATAGAGCCGGAGGAGGGAGTGGAAACCCCCTACGAGCTCCCGCTGTGGATCATCATCTTGGCAGCAGTCGCAGGAGTTCTACTGTTGGGAATCATAATTATTATTCTGTGGAAGGTGAGTGATGCTGTACTGATCGTAGCCTCGTACATACACATGTTGTGTATCCGCAGACAAATCTACTGGAGTGTTCGCTCACTCACAGCAGAGCTCTTCTCTGGGTCGTTCAACAGCCGCTGACCCCCCAACTCATCTGACACATACAAACTCCATATCAAAGCATTAGTCTAACCTTTAACTTACCCCCCCCTCTCTCCCACGCACTCTCCTCCTCCTCCTCTTCCTCCTCCTCCTCCACCCTCAGTGTGGCTTCTTCCAGAGGGCCAGCACGAGGGAGATGTATGAGGCCAAGTCCCAGACGGCTGAGATGAAGATCCAGCCATCTGAGACAGAGAAGTTGACTGAGGACTACTGAGGCCCCTGGGGGTCCCCAAACAGCACACACCAGTGGGGCTTCTGGGTAAAAAACGGATTTTCAATGGATGCTAAGCACTGAGCTTGGGGGTGTGATTCAACTCCCTATGTCGCTTTCTGAGTCTTTACACCAACCTCTTCTAGCTACTGTCACTAACATTTCCTATGTTTCCCTCCCCCAGGCTTGTTCTGTGCATTACACAGCTGTTCACTCTGCTTTCACTACGTCATCTGACTTATTGTTGGTCTTTCTGTTACCTAACCTGAATTTCTTCTTCTTAATCTATCATTAAAATGATTTGTTTGTTTTATTAATCTTTATTCCAGGGTGTGTTCATTTAGTTCGAGAGCAGGTCAAGAACACAAGTTATTTCACGTTCAGATTTTCTAACTCTCTCACTCAAAACCCTGATTTTGCTTTGATTTCCTGCGCTCAGCTTCTTCTGCTCTCCTCCTCGCCCTCGCGCCGCTTCAGTGCGATTGTGAAACATATGCTGTCAGATTTATTTCTTCTGCTCTCTGAATTCATTGTGCAAAAAGTAGCTTACAAGTGAGAATGTCCCGCCCTGACTGTGGGTGTGTTGGCTTTAAGTCTTTAAGAGTCCCGTATGGGCGGTTACTTTAACCATACACTCCTGCCTTACTTGGCTTTAAACCATTTTTCCTGTGTTAATGCCTGAAGGAAAAATTATGACACCTTCATGGAGTCCAGCAGATCACTGGTAAATTTATTGTAAGGATCTCAACTTTTTTATGAGATGGGAACACTGTTGCTTGTGACTATAAAAGCTAAATAGATGACACCTTATGTATTTTATGGGAACAACAGCAAAAATAACCGAAACAAGGGTGGGGGAATTTCATTTGTCAGCTCATTGTGGGTCTTTCTCTTTCCTAATCTGATTTTCCTCAGTCTTCGAATCCTAAATCTTCTTCTCAACCAGTCATTGATCCCTGCTCTCTTCCCGTTTGAGTGCCTCCTTGATCACTGCCACTTCCTTCTCTCCCTCTTTTCTCTCCAGCTTGGATTCTTTAAGCGGGAGCTCTACTACCGGATGATGCCAAAGCACCAGGGGGTGAAAATTCGCAAGGCTGAGCGCTATCAGTTCAATCTGGGATTTCAGCCCGAGAAGCCACAGAAAAAGTATTGGATCACTAACTGGACAGAGATGCAGCTTTACTACTACTGAGGCCTTAACCCTGAACCCTGAACCACTCCTTGTCACACGGGCTCGGACCAAACAAAGCGCACTGGGCTCCGTTGAGCAACATGGACTTTGCAGTGCATGGACCATGGACGAAGCCCTGAAACTGTTTTTAGTTTTTTATTTCCATTAGATTTCATTGACTTTATAAGTGCAATATACTGAAATTTTTTGTTTCAGAGATTGTAATTTCTTAAGTATTTTTTCGAAGAATGCAGTGTTGTACGTTGGAATTGGGGTTGCATTCAGGAGTAATATGTAAACTGTTTTGATTCACGTTGCAGGATTTTATGTACTGAACTCTGTGTTTGCATGAATCCTTCATTTCTTTTCTTTCTTTGAGCAAACTTACTGGACATTCCTCATGTTTATTTTTGCACCATATCTGTTTTATCTTTATTTGCTGTGATTGCTCATGCGCTTCTCAGCTGCCAGGCATAGCGGGTTTATAACCTAAATCAGTCCTTTTTTTTCAACTGCACTTAAAATATGTTGAACTCTTTTTCCATGTCTGTATTTGGAAGGCATCACATAGACCAGCATCTGAACTGTAGCTGTGGTTGAACTCTCATTTGCAGAATGGGAATTTGTAGTTTTCAAAGCTACGTAGTAATATTGCTTACCTAAATTCAGGGAGGTACAGAGAAAAAGTGGTACACAGCCTCGAGCTATAACGTTTTATAGCCCAGCTAGACATGTTTTAATTGCCCCTTGGAAAATTCCATTCCTTTAAAAACTTCCAAGCACCTCAGCAACACATCGAAAAAATGGTTTTTGTTTGTCTAGAATTATCCACCACTTAACGATGAGATCATGGGATCACTTGATTTTTATTTATTACACTCTTTTGTGTTTTTACAGTAAAAAACCTACCTGGATATCTTTAAATATATCCCACACAGGGAGTCACAACACTGGATTAAAAAACACACTGTATTATGTCTGTGTGGAGATATGATATTTTAAGCTTCAGCATTAATAGCTGCATCATAAATTGTACATAGTGACAAGTTACGCTCAGTTAACTCTTTGAATGAATGCATATATGATTGGACTTTGTTGTGTTACTGTCCCCAAGCTTTTTGTACAAGGCAGTAAGAGGACACTCTGGCCGACCCGCAGCACTGAGGATGTACTGGCTCAGGAGAAGACGAGTCACTGAATCGTCTCTGAAAGGACCGAGCGTTGCATTGCTGCTCTGGTCCGTGCTACCTAAGAGCCCACAGCTCCCCTGTGGTGACAGTGGCCATTACGGAGGCTCCACTGACTCTGAGTGAAGGGGGAACGGCTGACTGCACAAACTCTGTCCTCCGTGGTGGTGTTGTTGTTTTCTATCTGTACAGTTTCAGTGGAATTAAATTGTTTTTCGCGATCTGTGACGAACGGGAAACTTTCTTTGCTCTCTAAGGTGAATTTGAACACACAGGCAGAATAAATATTTCATCTCTTTATTTGTAGAAATGCTGTAAATTTTACAAAAAACTAAATCAAATGTTCAAGAATGCTTATACATATAACAACATTACATTCATTTTTTAAACATCTTCTCCCTAAACATTCAAATATTACAAATAAATTACAAAATAGTGGTGTGCTTTTGCATAGGCAAAGAAAATATACAAGACTAGGGAGGCAGACCATAAACAAAAGCAGATTTGATCAAATGCATTGTACAGTACGCAAAACACATTCACATTGAGGTTGGTACTGTTCCACCTACAGTAAGTCCAGTCTTACTTCAGCCTTCATTGACGACTAGTCCTTTTGCTTGAGCTCCATCATGGATGAGGACTTTCCCTGCTTCCTTGACACCCTGTATTTGTTGGCCAATAGGATGGTGGCCACCAGGAGGACTATGCCAATGGCCAACAGGACCCACTGTCCAGCTACGGCAGATGGGCCATTCACGCTCATGCCCAGGAAGTCCACTGTAGTTGCTTTAGTTTCAGCTGTACCTGGACACACAGACGAGATAGAGAGTAGGTGACGTGCAGGTTTGATCGTTTGTCTTGAACTTGCACGTTTATATTCGGAAAGCACCTGATTCTACACAAGAGGGAGTTGTTCAGTGATTTTATGAGCTAGTACACATGCTGACTTAAAAGCGGGATAGCCTGATGCAGTGATATAAACATTGCAAAAGTACGTTAGACGTAATATAAAGATGGATGACACAACAGCTCCCGAAGAGTGAAGCCAAAACTTCTTGATCGCCCTCTGGTTTTAAACATGTTTGCTAAATAATTCATGAAGGTTGAACGTCAATGGATTTAAAATGAAATTGAGTCTTGAGAATTTATTTTTCTTTCATAAAAGCGTAATAGTTATTTTAACAGTGCCAGATACCACCAACATGTCCATTTTAGTCTCCAACAAGAGCCCTATTCATAAAATAAATATTCAACAACAAAGACGCCCCAGAGTGGGTATAATTATTTTGTTGTTCTGGTCTCTACTGACGTCTGCAAATTATCAGGAAAAAAACACGAAAGTAAACTTGAGACAAGATGTTAATTTTCTTAGTTTTTCATTCAACATGTCTAAATCTTGAAACTGCTGCCTCTATGGGCTCATTGCTGCAGTTGCTAACACTCAATAATCCTGACAAACATATGTCTTGAATGTTTGAGTATCGTGTAAATGCCACCTAATTAAAATTGAAGCCAGCAAAAGTCATCTGAAGGAAAAAAAACATTTATTTAGATAAGGGAGATATTGTCACATTTAATGGTGTACTTTCTCGATCTCTCCAACAACAGCTGTGGTCTCCTTTGTGCATCTATCTCTTCCCAGCGCTCGTTGATTAGAATCTCATTAATCTAATCAGCTAAACATCCTTTCAGCAGGATCTCATCAGTAAAACAAGAGGAGCCGCAGATTGATTTCACTGTATGATGCAGCAGAGGAGAAACACAAAATGAAATCCTCTGTGAGCCTTTTTCTGGGAAGGAGTTCAAGAAGCATTTGGCTAGTGGATTAGAAAACTGGCTTCACACAAACCTCAAGTAAATGGACTCATGCATATGAAGTATTATCGTGTGGATGCCTTGAATGAGCTGGACATACTTGATGGTTTCCAGGCATACTCGGGCCACCCGCGAATTTCCTTGTTCTTGTTGTTCTCTACCTCCAGCCAGTCAATAAGAGGTTTGAAATACTGCATGAGTGGCTGGGCACTCATTTTGGGCTGGCCGGTGATCATGGTCATTGCCTCGGGCCAGGGCTTACTGAAGCCCAGCTTCATCACGTCACTGCAAACAACAACAACACAGGTCAGGGAGCAGGTCGGGAAGACAGGGATCAGTAGCAAGAGTGTGTTCTAGAGATAATTACACACATGGTATGAAGAGCGTTTTCACTGCCTGCACTAACAATCTTTCAGCTGTCCAACGTCAGTGTCACAATTATGTAATTTCTTTATAAAATAAGAAATAAAACATGCTATGCATTCTTTTCTTGTTCAGTTCCAGTATGAATGTGTATTTCTTTAATGGTGAAGAGTTTATATTTGACTGTTCTGATGTCTTCCATGTTTCACTGTTTGTTTTATGGAAAAACGTCCAGTGGTTGCACTTCAGGGTGAATGTGTGTGTACTAACCCGAGCAGCTTCCCAGCTTCTTTCGATTTATAGATATCGCAGTTATGGAGAAGCCCAGTTTGGTTGGCAGCGTTACACAGAGCCTGGTGGAACTGGAACTGGACGATGAAGCTCACAAAGTACCTGGTGGAAGTTCAGCAAAGTACTGTCATGACCGCGAGTCAATGCCGGCAGAACAAAGGAAAAACAAGCTAGAGCTGTGTCATCAATTGCTCGTAATGGAGATTGATTTTTGTGTGAGCGATGTGAGTAAGTGCACATTATGTTTTACGACATGTTTATCTTATCACCGGCTGATTAGAGTGAGTAGAAGCAGTTATCAGTCTATCTGGAGTCAATTATCAGCCAGCGGGTTTGTTCTGTCAGGAGGATTTACCTGACGTAGGGCACATTAGCAGGGATGTGGAACTTTGCACCGGGGTCGAAGTCATCCTCAGTGCGGGTTACAGGCGGACACAGCCCCTGGTATTTCATTCTGCAGCACAAAGGAAAGGAAGAGTATAATATGGATTTTATTTCAGTAAATTATGTAGGGTTGAATAATTCATTTAACGATAAACCACTCACTCGTTAATTTCCTTTTAGCTAACAAACAATGACTCTGGCAGTTGTTAAAGTGCTGGTGAACTTTACCTGAGGTTCCACCACTCCTTATTGTACTCAGTGGATGGGATGCGTCCATCGAATACTTTCCATCTCCACTGGTCCATCAGGTAGCCAAAAGGCAGGAAAGCTATCTTGTCAAGTGCCATGCTCATCAGGAAGTTGATTTCACTCTCTGGGGGAAAGGAGAGAAACAGCTTAACCATGAGCTGAACACTGTGTTATAACAACACATTATTCTGCAGAACTGCTAGCGGTCATTGTCCCCCACCGTGGTTGCTCTCAACTTTGTCCAAAAGGCCGATGCTCTGCAGGTGTTTGGGCGTGGACACAGAGAGGGCCAGCACGTCGCCGATGGCCTCGTGGAATCCAGGGTTGGCCCCGTCGCGGAAGGACACAGGCCGGTCTTTGTACTGCAGGAAGTACTGGACGTGGCCCATCTCGTGGTGCACCGTGATCAGGTCATCCATGGTCACAACAGTGCACTGTTTGATCCTGGAGACACAGACAAGGCAATAATTACAGCAAAGAACCCAGAACTCTTACAATTTCTGTACTGAAAATGATGTAACTCAATCTTATAAATAACTTTAGGCTGCTTTACTTGACTGTGAAGTTTCCGTTCCACCGGATGAATTTTGACTTTGAATTCTGCATCACTTTTAGAGATGTATGTGATTTTTCTCGCTCTCTGTCTCATCGCTATAATTAGTTCTGCGGTACTCAGGTGTTACTTGCAAACGGGATCTTAATCTAATTATTAGAAGTATTGTACATATTTTGATTTACAATGAATAAAAAACAATAAAAAAGGATTAACCTGAAGTCTTTGCGGTTGTAGAAGTCCCATGCCGACGCATGGCACACTACCTTACGTCCGTCAGACGGCTTCTCCAGCATGGACTTGTCCCAGAACTCTTGTGGCATTGGTATCAAACCAAGAGAGGTGAAAAAATTGTCTGATTCCTTAAACATTCTAATGGCATCCCAGCCCTGAACAAGGAAAAGAAAGAACATCAACAAATAGAAAAAGAAACAGCGACACTGCATTTAATTAATGCAGTTAAAATCCCATGTATTTATGTACATTCTGCATGAGCGTCCACTTTGAAACTAACTAATTCTACAGCTGCGATGTGAGTGATGGGAGAAAGTGATTCAGTCCTTGGGTATTCATGTGTGCAGATGTGATCATTATGCAGCAGCTGCTTCATGAGTCCATTCACCTGTTCCACCATGGCTGGTGTGGCGTCAACCTGCGTGGCATCAGGATAGGGGATAACCAAATCCATGATGCCAGACCACGTCTGTGCCCACATGTTACCTGAAAGGACAGAAAACAGAATTCATATTTCACATTTTTTAAGTATAAGGTGTAGGTCATCTTCTGCTCTGACAGTGTTTAAACGAGTGGGATTTTTGACTTTTGGACGTTCCAATCCCTAACTGTGAGGAACTGTCAAACGCTATCTCATGCTTGATGCCTCTGAAAGCAAATTAAATCCCATCTACACCCAAATACATCTACAGCCAATCTATGGGAGTATGCTCCCACACGAAGGGAGAGTTTTTGGCTGTAGTATTCACATCCTTTGGATTCCATAATTAAATACTGGCTTAAGTGACCTCAGCCTCAACTCCTGACAGCCTGGTATAATCAAAACAAATTGCTGGAGGCTGTCGTTTCATGGAATACATTCCAAAAAGCTGATGCTGCTTTATAGAAAGAAATTTCAATTTTGTTACCTACCGAGCAAATGAGCAGGGATGGGTCCCTTCAGGTTGATGTGCTCTGGGCCATACTTTTTGTACAAAGCCCTGCGAACATAGGCATGTACATTCAGATAGAGAGGCTCCAGCTCCTTCCACAGACTCTCCAGGTCCTCCTCAAAAGTCGGGGTTTCATACAGGGAGCGCCAGGAGGCCCCATTGTCAGCATGACCTGTGGAGAGCACCACGGATAGACACAAGGTTGGTCATGCAGGTAGTGCTGAGTTTTTAGCAAACATGTCTTCTGAGCAATACAGCTTATGAAGCAAAAATATGTCCTTCTTCTTGTTTATGATCTCCTATTGGATTGATGAGGACCTTGGTAAGAACAAAACTAGCCTAGCTAAGTCATAATTTGGCCTTGTTAAGTCAGAAGATAGCCTTGCATAAGTCCAAAAGTAGCCTTGCCAATTCCAAGTTGCTGGTATGCTGATTTTATCATCACTGGACAGGGCCATGTTAGCTGTTTCTCTCAGTTTCTAATCTTTGTGCTAAGCTAAACTAACCATCCGCTTGTAGTAGTTTCATATTTATTGTATGGACATGAAACCTGTATCAATATTCTCATTTAAATCTCTATAAGAAGCCCACTGATGGAACTGGTAAACAATGGCCCTTTAATTGCACCACCTTAAAATGACCACATTGTCTTTGTCTTCAGAGCAACTCCGCTTCTCCCTTCTCTCTGCTGATCTGATCTTAAGATGGCTTGGATGTGTTTCATATCAGGCGAAATAGATGAGGGAGAAGATGGATTTAAGAGGATCCACTTGAGGTCATGTACCATTGAGTGTGGCAGCTTCGTTGGCCAGTTCAACATATCTCTTGTAATCCTGACGAAGCACTTTTCCTGCAGAGTCTCTCCATCCCTTCCAGGCAAACAACAGTTCGTCATAATCCCTGGACTCTGCCATGATCTTCTGGAGATCTGAAACACAGCAAATTAATTTATTACAGCAACGGTACTTTACAGTGCGGCAGAGCACAATGTCTTTTAAATTGTGTGTTCACGTTTTATGGTTAAATACTTTGCATATCCCTGCGAAGTGATAATTACAGCACCTTTTATCGGTATTATATTATTTCAAGGTAGCTAAATGTAATAATGTACAATTATCAAACAATACTTTACAATAAAGTACTGCACTGCTCTACTTCCTTATTAACTTAATGTATGTCACTTAAAGATATAGGCATAGTCTTACCTGGATCCAATGGGTGGCAAGTCCCATCATCCCTGCAGACCTCGGCCACACTGTACTTGGTCTCCATGTTGGACAGGAGAGTGTTGTACTGACAAGATAAAAGTGTCCGGCAAAAATTAGATCACACCAAAATCATAGAGGGTCGAGGGTATGAGAGTGCAAGAGAACGAGTGAAAATGTGAAAAACAGCTACACACACATGCATACACACACACACACACAAACAAACAAACAAACAAACAAAGGCAAACCAATTCGCTCTTCCCAAGTAGAAAAACAGGTCTCAACTGTGTCCACAGTATAATTAAATTGTTCACATTGACTCATTTGTGTTTAGTTTATTTAATTGAGTAACATCAAATGAACATTTGTCTAATCTCCCCAGCTCAAGTTAGACAAGCATTAGCCACTTGATAACCTTGGAACTTTCATCAAAATGTAATTATGAAAAATTTACTTAATAGCCTTAATGACGCTGCACAGCCCAACTGGCTAATGTCGGCGAATTTAACTGGCTTCTCCAGGCACCTTATTTGACTTCAAATGTTCAGTCAATTAAGGCTAATTAGAAAATAGCTACATAAATGTAAAAAGGCTTTTCTTTTGTAAACACTGTGATTTCATTAGAGGCATTATTTAGGCAGCATCAGTATAAGTACTTAACTTGGCAGTAGATGAAGGATATTAGATATAGAAAGCTAATTTGTGCATTCTGTGCAACAAAAGCTGCCATTTTTCTTGTTTCTTTGCTGATTATTTGTTGTGGGAAGCACTTGAAATTGTTTTGCCCTCTGTGATGCGCAACTATTCATGTCCCAAACTCGGTGCTAACTCTTTGATAAAAATATGTTAAACTAAAACAATTTCCTCCACACCTCTTCCAGCTTTGCAGAGGGAAGAGCGGCACGTTCGATGTCGCTGAGTTTTTTGATGATGCGTTTGACCGAACCGTCCTGGAAGTCTGTGGTGTCGTACTGACGGGCCCTCTGTCCATACTTCAGGGTGTGGGCTGCCATCTCCAGGCTTTTTTCAAGCTAGAGAGGAATAATGAAAACTCTTTAATCTTCCTGTTCAAACATTATGTGCCAAATGGAAGCAGTGGGATTAAATAGATGGATGCACTGGTTCAAAGAAGAGCAAAGAGGTCCATAGGTTAAAGGTCAAAAGTTAAATAGAGTTATGCATACATGCATTGATAAGTGACTCACTGACTCAATCAATGACTGATTCATTGACACATTGTTTTGATTAAGCAATCATTTTATTGATTGATTCAATGTTCAGGTAATCATAGTGGGTCTCACCATCGTATCCTTATTGGCTTCATTGATGTCGGTGTTGTACTTCCAGGAGGCCTCGGTGTAGGCGTTCCACACCCCCTCGGCTGTGCTGTTGTACTCGTCCAGAAGCGTTGTTGCGTCGAGCTCGTCTGTATTCTTGCCTGGGTAAACAAAGAGAAGGAGAAATCAGCTCAAATGCAGGAGGCACGCTGTAAATCAAGATGTGTAATTAAAGGCCTGAAAACGCCGTCACATTTTAGCTAAACTATGATGTCTGGTTTATGATTATAATGTGGGGGTTTTCATATTTTTATGTGTTTGCGTCAAATGTAGTAGACCACTGTTCTGTATGTGTGTGTAGAGAAAATCTTGGAGCAGACTAAGAAATCTGACTAAGGCAGAAGAAACAAATGCATCCAATTTCTTTGTATTTGTTACTTTCTTCTTTTTATGCACATTAGCTGTTAGTTTACCAGTAATTTTGCCTGCTACTATTGGATGTGCTGACAGTCCGGTCTTACCGATATCCTCAGGGTAGCCCTCAGGTACGGGTGGAACCCAGTCGAAGTCAGACCATCCCAATACCTCGTTTTCATTTTGCTTTTCAAGCCACTTAACAATGGGGTCAAAGTATTCCATCAGTGAGCTAGCATCCATCTTGTCTGTGCCTATTGCCTCCATGAGCACAACAGGCCAAGGCTGTGAAGAGCCAGACTGGAGAACTTTCCTGGTGGAGGTAAACAGATATTATTCATCTTTACTGATCCCATTAAGTAATCTGGTTGTTTGTGAACAAGTGAATAAAATCACGTACTTCAAGATGGCGCCTGCTTCTTTGGACTGGTAGATGTCGCATGTGTGCAGAGGACCAGTGTGATTGGCTGCTACGCATAGTTTTTTATGAAACTGGAACTGCAGGATGAAGCTGACAAAATACCTACAGGGGGAAAAGATCTCTTCAGTGCACCACATTCACTATATTCCTCCTAAAAGTACACAAGGAAAAATATGACTAAATACTTAATAATACTATACCAAAATAATGATAATAAATAATAGGATCTGTTTTTTACCTTTCTAACCGACCTTTGGCGTAACCTTATATATATTTATTTCCTTTTATAATATAATATAATATTAAATATGCCTGCTAGCTGTAGCCTGAAGTATCTGTCTTATTATGTGCAGTAAAGTTGCTAAGACAAGTATAAGGCTAAGAAGGAATTCAAATGAGTCATCTACACTACTTTTTCATATTTTCATTATATTTCTAGAAATACTAAAATCGTTCATATGGCCTGATACTTTAACATCATAAGAGGGTATTTGTGTGTTTAACTAAATGTGCGTCTGAATAACTGTCTTTCCACACTGTTTAAGAAAAAGGGGTCAGATACTTTTCTAATAAGCCCCCCCTGCCTCTGCAACAAGCTTCAAGCTATTGTGGGGTTGTTGAGTTGTTTAAAACCACAACCAAATGACAGGATTTCACACACAGGCCATCAATCGTTGGCTCGCCAGCCATTCTTTTCTGCCAATTTTTTGGTTCACACAATTATCTTTATCCCTGCTGTTACACAGGGGTGTGGGTAAACCATGATCCTACCTGATGTACGGTGTATTCCCAGGGATGTGGAATTTTGCCCCAGGATCAAAGTGTTCCGCGTTACGTCTGATGGGCGGACAGATGCCTTGATATTTTGTCCTTTAAAGAAAATAAGAAATAAGAAACAGATGAGACAAAACAGAGCACTCTGGCATGCGGTTACATAAGTCCTGGGAAATTACTCAACCTTTAATTATTGTTGTTAAGTATCAACTGGGTATGTGTGCTCTCTTTCCTGCAACCCCTCACTTCACAGACACACAAATACAACTTCAGTTTGCATGATGGTAGTGCAACCGCTCTTTTCTACTGCTCCTACTTAGCTGCAAATTCACTCGAAAGCTGTAAAGCGTTCTGTTTGTTATCTTTCAAAATTGCAGCGAGCCCTGGTTCACTCTCTCTGCTTTCATAGTCGGTTGGTTTGGGTCACAGCAGTCTGTTTTCAGCAATAACGCGCTTTTAAAATGCACTGCACACTACCTGCTCAGCACCAAACAGCAGTTTACCAAGCAAACACATATTTGCATTTATAAGATAGAGCTCTATTCCCCCAGGAGATGGTGGAGACCAAAAACAGAGCAAACAGAGAGGGAATATCAGACTTAAATTCATCCGGTGGGCATAAGCATAACCCCAAATGAATGATACTGTTGCTCCGGATCTACTGAGCATGTATTGATCCTCTCATCTAAAGTTTAGCAAGAAAGCAAATCAGTTTCCCCTACCTGAGGTACCACCAATCAGAGTTGTACCCATCCGGAGGAGTGCTTCCACTGAACACGCCCCACCTCCACTGGTCGATGAGGTAGCCAAAGGGAAGGAAGGCAATCTTCTCCAGAGCCATCTTCAACAGGTAGTTGATATCACTTTCTGAGAGAAAAAAAAATGCAGCATGAAAGAGGTACAGTGTTTGAGTGGCTTGGGCTTTATATTATTAAAGTTTTTTCTGTTTAAGTTTCTTTACCAGGGTCGGAGGCATCAGTTTTCAGCAGGCCAATGGTTTTTAGATGTTTGGGTGTGGACACTGACAAAGACAGTACGTCCCCAATAGCCTCGTGAAAACCAGGGTTGGCTCCGCGACGGTAGCCCACAGGCAGGTCCTTGTACTGCAGGTAATACTGGACGTGCCCCATCTCATGGTGAACAGTGAAGAGCTGCTCCATCGTCACTGTGGTGCACTGCTTGATCCTAAGTCGAATGAAGAATCAAAATAAGAAACTAAAAAGGGCAACAGGTCTGAGCGCTATACACTGTGGATGTGAGGATCTTTGTGTCAAGTAATAAAATTAAATCTTTAAGCTGTACACTGCACAAAGTGTATGACACAGTAAATAATTAACTTGATGCTAAACTGTACCTGAAGTCTTTGCGGTTGTAAAAGTCCCAGGCAGATGCATGGCACACCACCTCTCGACCCTCAGGCTTCTCCAGCATGGATTCATCCCAGAACTCCTGAGGCATCGGCTCCAAACCCAGAGAAGTGAAGAACTCCTCGGCCACACGAAACATGTGCGTGGCGTTGTAGCCCTGTGAAGAGGAAACAGTTACACACTCCACCTCAGAGCAATGTGACAAAACTACAATTGCCTACAAAGAGAAGCCACTGGGATTCCAGATATCCCTGATTTGGGGTATAGCATTTTTGAGGTCAAGAACAAATAAATTAGTTTTCCTATATTCCTGCACAGTGGGAGAAAGTCTTTCCAACACACTTACTTGTCTGACCATCTCATCAGTCACATCGATGTTGGGTTTGTCAGGAAACGGGATCATCATACCATAGATATTGTTCCAGGTCTGGGCCCACATATTTCCTGAGGGTGAGGAAGAAAAAACAATCTGTGAAAATATACTGTAACAGGATTCAGAGTTGATAAGCAGATATGGAATCGGATTCATATTTTATATAATTGTATCTAACCCCATTCATAATTACTTTATAGGCTAATTTATGAATTCATCTTTGTTAATTTTAACTATCTTGCATGTCACAATTTTATTAATAAATTACATTTATTGTATTTTTATGTCATTTACGCTTTATTAAGACAATTTAAACTAAAATCTAAATTCTAATTAATACAGTAAAATGCTATTAAATATCCTTTTTAACAGCCAGTCTGATGTAACTTAAATCTTTACAGAGAAGGTGATATAAAATCTAAATCTACCCCTAATCCCACCTATCAGAGTTAGCAACATAGGATGTGCTTTACCTAGCAGGTGGGCAGGGATGGGCCCTTTAAGGTTGATGTACTTGGGTCCGTACTGGTTGTAGAGCTGGCGACGAACAAAGGCGTGCAGGTTCTGGTAGAGGGGCTCAATGGTCCTGTAGAGTTTCTCCAAATCCTGTTCAAAGGTCTCAGTCTCGTACCATGAACGCCAGTCCGCTCCAGTGTCGGCAAACCCTAAACAGGACCAAATGTTTGTGTTCTTTCTGTATTTTTTTTTATACTTTCAACAAGCAAAGGTGAAGAGGAAGTTCCTACCATCAGCTTGAGCGGCTTTGTTGCTGAGCCCTACAAACGTGGGGTAGAGCGTCTTGAGAGGTACACCTGATGCGTTGTGCCAGCCCTCCCACGCGTACAGCAGTTTCTTGTAGCTTCTGGAGTTGGCCATGATATCCGTGAGATCTGCAAAACGATTTTAAAAAAACGCGACACACCCTCAGTCATTAAGAGAATGGCAAAAATATATCCAGATTTTCCCCAAAACAATTAAGATGCATCCCTGTTTAGACGACTCCATGCGCCGCGCTCTATCAGCAGGAAAAGCCCAAATTGGACACACATTTATCCAAGAGATTAGCGCTGATTTATGACGACTCCATGATACTCCGAGTGTAAAACAACATTTGACTTTAAAGGGCCAGGAATAGGAAAAAGGTGAAGCTGAGGAGCACTTGAGATAGTTGGACTGGTGGAAACGGAGATAGCTGACAGTCTGTTTGTTATTTCAGTGGGAGGTTGCGCCTGACACTTTGAGTAACCCTGCTCCAGTGTGTTTCTAGGATAAAACCAACCATTATCATGGGTACTGCACCTTGATGAGGTTATTTATGTTTCCAACCTTTTCTTTTACCACATTTTGCTCCACTCGTCGTATTGTGCGTGTGTGTTGGCGAGCATTTCTCACAATTATTTCTGGGCGCTGTTCCCGGCAAAGCAGACGGCCATTGTTCACGATGCATGTCTGAAAGTCTTTAAAGCCGCTAATGTTGTTTCTGCCATCCATATCACTTCCTCTGGATACCTCTCTGAAGTGATTTTGCCCATCCTGTTACTTTTCCAAGAGCCGATTAACATCTCAACCACTTACATCTGTTTTTGTTCCTATAGACTTTACCCTCCACGCTACTTGAAACATATTCCTCTAACGCTGCTGTGTTCCTGTTTCTTTCAGGGAACATGTTGACGTCTGTATTGTAAGATGTGTGCATGTTCAGCCTCAAGCCCAGTATTTTTTGTTCGGCGCATACTCACGAGGTTCCAGGCTCCAGCTTATGTTTGGTTCCACATGGACCTTGGCTGTTGAGTAGATATTGTCCATGTTACTGAGAATGGTGTTGTACTGCGGACAAGAAAAAGAGACGTGAGGAGATTCTTTCATCTTCAAAATATCACAAAGCTAATTTTCCTACCATATGATATAAAAACAAACCTCCTTTCTTTCTTCCACTGGCAGATTGGCCACGCCCAGTAGCATGATATTTGTCACCAGTTTCCTGTCTGTTGCAAGGAGCGAGTTGAGGACCTCAGCAGAGAAGACCGCCTTAGCCTTCTTGCCCCAGGCTTCAGCGAACGCCTGCTCATCAAGTGATGCATTTACCTAATGGGGAGAAGAGAAGGAAGTGAATTACAGTGATGTGTCGGATCCCTCCAATTCTGCCAAGAGGTGTCAGCAAATATTTATTTCATATTTAACATAAGTCTTCAAGTCTGTTTGTACAAGCAAATGTGGCCCCTAGGTACAAGACTGTGTTGTTTTACCGTACTGTCAAAGCCCTTTTTGCAACGCTTGATGTGAGTATGCCCATATCAGAAATGTTGAAAAGCATTGGATGGATGACCATGACATTTTGTACAGATTTTCATGTTCCTCAGAGTATGACCTCTGATGATGGTTGTGACCCCCAGATGTTTTGTCCAGTTCTATTATTCAGGTGATTACGGTAATTTCTCAAAAACCATTCAATTAATTGTTATTAAATTTGGGATGGCGATTCATGGTGCTCAGAGGATACATCTGAATGACTTTAGTTCTGCTTTGACTTTCCCTCCAGTGCTCGGGGTTTTACCTACTCAAATTGACTATTTAAACTGACTGGCAAAATTTCATGCAGATATTGTACAGGTTGAATCCGATTTTGGTTACTCCCGGACTTTTCCTTTAACGTTGCCACCGGCAGCTTGACACTTGACATGTCTAAACAAATGCTGGGTGGATGACCATGCAACAATATACAGACATGCAGACTCTTGTTGAGCTTTGGTGAAGCTTAGACTCTTTCTCACGACATCATTTGTCGTTTTTCTAGTTTGCTGTTCTAAGCAGTGAACTACATTGCCTCATAAAGCCTCACAGTCACAGTCTTGGTATTCAACTCTGTCAACATGTCTTCATTTGTGTTCCTAAATAGTTGTTCCAGCACATTGTTCCTTTGGGATCGATAAGGAACAAGGACATTGCCGCAAAACAACCCCGTGCAAAGGAAATTATTTGAACAGAAAGCCTTTGTCGCTCAAGTGGGAGTTTTTCTTTATGGCAATCTGGAAGGTCACGCACGACATATGAACGTTTTCAGTGTATAATGTCAGTGCTTGACGGAGTCAAGGCTGCTATGGGATGCTGCATGGATGGTATGTGCTGAACATTGAAATGATGAACTGCTGCTGCATTGTCACAGCACAACATGACACACATGCTGTGTTATCAAACTGTTTAGTTGACCTGACCTATCAGATCCTGTTTTATGTTTTCATTCTGCCGTCGAGCCGACACTGAAAACAGGCTGCAGGAGGGAAAACTGGGGACAGTGAGTTGAGGTATTAACTCTGACCTTTGTGCGCTTCCTCTCAATCTCTGTCTTTTTCATAATCGTTTTTTTCCAGCCTTCCCACAACCGCCTGTCCACTCAGATAATCCTGTTCTCTGCAAATAATAAAGATAAGGCCGAAACGCCTTTTTCCTCAGCTTCTTTCACTCAAGGTCTTTCTGTTACACAAGCTGCAAAGTGTGTTGTATAAATGTTACACTGGCTTGCCCATTAACAATTCGTCTTACTCGTTCACTCTTTTAAATCATAACCTGTGTGTGCAACTGGTCTTTCCAGTTAAATACATTAAAGTAAGTATTTAAAAGTTTGGGGGAAATTTATAGAAATTTTGAATTTTAAACCTTTCTCCCTAACTCACATAAAAAAACTGGCGATACGCAGTGAAATTAATGACTGAGCCTGAGGTCTGATTGTGACACGTGGGGGCGGCTGGTATTTTATTCTGGGGTTCAAAGGATGTCAGTCGCTGATTTCTACTTTCATATTCAGCATGATTAGAAGCCTGTGAACTGATCCGTATTCAGTTTGATCCTCCACCTTTTTCAGCACAAGCACCAACCTTGTAAGGATCAGTAAATCTCATGGGGATCAAAGCCGGGCCTAATGAAGTAAAACTTTGTTTCTGAGCTCCTGGTTCAGGTTAGTGTTAAGATGTGAAATGTTAGGTTAAGGTCAGAGGTTAGAGGTTAGACATTGTGAGGGATAAGGTTTTGGTGAAGCTGTCCACAATGAATCGAAATCAATGCAAACCTGTGTGTACGTGTTGTTTCATGTTTACTTTGTGCGTGTGCGTGGAGTAAATAATTGCGATGCTAATCCAGTTTATTTGAATAATTTCTATGTGATGGATTTAAAGTGAAATGTCAACGTTTGAAATTGTGTCTGTGGAGCTGAATGGCCACGCCCTCCCTAACATGACCAACACCACCAACCCTCCTTCCCGGTTGCCGGATCAGATGTAGCTCATTGCTCTTACTCAATTTGATCACATCTTTGAAAAGACAAGGAAAAGAGAAACAACTCTCTCTCATGCATGGCGACTACGAGCCTCCTCATCGTTCTCTCTTCGTCCCGGATGCACGCTGGAGAACAGAACACATTCTGCAGCCTGACCCTGTCGACACTGGTGTGGTTACATCTGTTCAGTCGATTAGCTGAAGAGATCCCAGCGTAGTGATGTCCTGCTGTGACAGCTGTCCAAGCACATAAGAGGGAGGAATGTGTGTGGACTGAGTGCACTTGTTCTGTCCGCACATATCCATGTGTGGACCGTGGTTTTATTGATTGCTGCTTGGAACTACTTTTCTCCCGCTTCATGCCGGTATCTGCTCTCCCTATCTCTTTTTTTACTGCTCAGCCACATGGTGAGCTGAGGCCGAAATTTGAATTTAATCTAAGTTGTACTTTGAAATTCCTTCAACACAGAGGCATTTTTATCAATTGCAGTTATTGTCACATTGGACCACAGCGACTCTTACTGCAGGAGAAGCTGTATTACGTAGAAAATATCAACAGACCTTTACACTACTAATTAAACATAAAAGCACACAAGCCCCCCAGGGAAATGTATTCAAAGCATGAAGACGGTCGCGCAACAGGCGCTCAAATCAGTTTTCTATTTTCTGTGACACACAAGCTGAGTTGGCCGCATTCGGAGGAAGCTGAGCATGTAAATCTGGAGAGACATGAATAGGAGTGGTCTCCAAATCAGGCAGGGCTAAGCTCCACAGAAACCCTCGACCACGCATGCATTTGTGGTGACAAGGTGCCAGCGCGGCCAAGAACTCATCTAAATGGGCCCACAGCATGAGAGGAAGGTTCAGCTAAGGCGTCACCCTCTAACTTCAAGACTCCAGGAGAGGTCCTACCTGAAGCTCCGAGTTGTGGTCTGTAATGTTGGTGTTGTAGTTCCAGCTGGCGGAGACGCTGAGGAATAACACATCCTCGGCGGTGTCATTGTAGCTATCGAGGAACCTCAAAGCATCCTCCTTGGTGTTTGCATATTCCCCTGGCAGCCAGCTCCCTGGCAGAGCCACACAGAGTCCAATGGCTGGCAGCAGCAGCAGCACAGACCACAGAAACCTGTCCATACCAGTGCCCATGGCTGGCAGCCACCAAAGAAAGAAAACTTAATGTGGAGGACCTAGGGCTAAAATACACTTGCTTCAGTGAAGTGAGAGCACGCAGCCTTTGCCTTGGAGCGGTTATATCATCTACTCTTTTCACTGCTCCCGGATCTGCCTCCCAGCCTGGCTGCTGGTGAAATGCACAGAAGCCAAAGCGAGCTTCTTTTTAAGTGCCAGTTTAACCCAGCCCACACTTTACTGCAGCCGTCCCTCTCACCACTTTACAGCACTGGACATATTCATCCCCTCCTCCTCCCGTCCACCAGCCTGCCAGGATTGGGATTGCGCCATTATCCTTGATCAGATCTAGGTTGCTGTGGAAGATGAGAGATAAGATATGACACTGCAGCTCAGTCCGCCTGTCTGCCTGCCTGTAGAGTGGAGGCTCCACTGTAACCAGCTCTGTGGGTGAGTGTCTGGGGAGGGACTCCACATACTTGGCTCTCAGTTCCCTCCTTCAGCTTGGAGACAACACAGGGAGGGGGGAGTTAAAAAGAGAGGGGGGAATTAAGGAGAGAAGGGACAGGGGCAATCAAATGGGAAGGGTTGACAGGACTGAAGACTGGGGGCTGAAAAGGCTGCAAGAGATTAGCAGGAAAAGTGAGATGGAAGCACAAAACGGTGAAAGGGTGTTCGATCGTTATGCAGAATCCCGGCTTTATGCAGCACAGCCTCGTCGCCCTAATCAGAGGAAAGAAAACAATTCCAATGCAACAAGCAATGGCAAAAACATACTTTGCATTTTCTTGTGCACTTTTCTAACTCCTGCAAGAATCCTGTTGTCACATCTCCGCGGAAAAATGAGAGAGATGACGTATGAGGAGATTGAGCGCTGTCAAACAGTGAAAGCTGTCTCCACTCGTCTGTGTTGTTCCTACTTGTTGCCGTTTTACTTTAAGGAGTATTCATTAAAGTGAAGGGATGGGCTCCATGTGAGGGAGCAAGAAACACATTTCTCTCTGTTCATTGCTTAGTAAATTAGCCAAGTTTACTGAGTTGCTCTCGCTGTTATACCAACGGAATCATTGAAGGTCAGAGGAATGTGTTCAGGGGCAACAGAAAGAATCTGACCCATCGTGACCTTTACGTCAGTGTGGCTAATCAGCAGTCACATTGGTTGTTTAATTAATTTGATTGTGAACAAGATTACACGACAAATGACGGAAAGGAGTTCTACAAAACTTGGTCAAGGATGCGATATGCGTCAGAGAAGAACCCATTCAATTTTGGTGCCATTCCAAACCAGGGTGGCGGATTTGGGATTTCTTTTTTTTTCTTTAACATTGTGAGAAAGGGTTGATAAACAGGAATGTCTATTGGACTGGGGCTTGGTGGTTCTTTTTTTACTCCCCAACAACATCTGAAGGAAATCAGAGATAAGGACAGAAGGGAAATGAAAATTCTCACTGGGATCATCATCACAAGCAGCAAGTTTCACATGACACACAGTCATTTGAGCCCATGTTGACATAAAAGATTACAGCAGCTTTAGTTTTTTTTTACATCAGACCAGGAATATGAAGAAGTTGTCACACACTGTTACTGCATTTTATCATGCAGATACCTTCCCCTCCACTTTGCATTTATCCTCCTAAACACTGCACAGCTGCATGCCAACACGTGACCTGGTTCAGTGCACTGTTTCCACAGGTGCACTCATATAAATGCTACATTCATTCAGAGTCTATCCGATGTCACTGGTTCTGCATCCTGGCACATTTACCTCGTGATCCCTTTTGATGTTTTACAACCACTTACACACACACACACACACACACACACAGTGTTAAAATCCCTCAGCTGCTTGTGTTTTGCTACCAACCAGCTGATCATTCACCTGATCCTCGACCCTGACTTAGTTAGACTTTGAACAAGAATTATAAAACAAGGCACAAATAGTCCACCGATTTTTGGTGCCTGCTGTCTTTCCTCTTTCCCTACTCTCTGCAACTCCATTTATCCAAATACCTCAATATTACGCTATGTAGAAATGAAACTCTTTACATATGTATTATATGAATATGTTTAGCCATTGTAACAAAGTCTATGTAAGTTTTTTGGTAGAAGATACAAATATATATACACTCAAAAAACAGAAATGGCAAAGTGCATACCTCCAGCAGTGCCCCAGATTTAAATCCACTAGTCTGTATTTTTATCTAGATCTGCACCAAATTGCACACACACATAAATATCGGCCCCGCTAAACATGATTTTTTTCTTCAAGTTCCATGATTTATTCTCTGAGAATTCAACAAAAAATGTTGAAAAACTGCTTATATCACAATGTTAAAGAAAGTGAAGAAAGAATTCCTGGATCTGACCCCCGATACGGATCCACTCCCACCAACCAACAAACAGGGGTGAAAATATAACCTGACAACTTGATTCAAAGTCAAGTGCATCCAAATCCCAAATTCTTTCTTTACCCGGGAACACTTCAACTATCTGGGAGGATATTTTTGAGGATTTGATCTGGTTAACACTTCAGTGAGTTAAACTGTGAATGGATTATATAACTTGTTTTTCAACACTCAAATATTAATTATAGGTGTTTGAAATGTTGCTTTATAGTGGCCATTAATAGTTAGGAGACAATAAACATGTTTATTAACCTTGATGATCAGGTCTGCATGGAATCAGTTCTTATTGTTTTATAATGTTTAATTGGACCTTATCCATCAGCAAAGGTCTCTACATCAAAATCCACACAGAATGTCTTTGATGGTGTTTCTGCTGATAAGGCGCTTCTCGATGCGTGAGATAAAGCTATAATTCTAATGATGCTGACATTTTACTTTTGGATCAAATGGTAATGACAGATAACGCACACAGACTAACACGAGGTTGGGGCACAGATCTTATTATGATTCACTGCAACAGACACCTTGAGTCAGTCAGACGAGTGAGTTAACGCCGACTTTGACCTAATCTCTTCAAAATCCACTGATTGGAGCTGAGACAACCTCCACGTGATCAGTTTGAGATTCATTCTGTCAGACTGAGTGGTCTTTGTCAGGTCAAGGCAGGAGGAGCCATTATCACCTCACAGGGAGGGTCACGGCTCGTTCATTTTTGGATTAGGGAATATAATCACACCACCCTGTCCGGAAGACTGTGCTGAGATCTTCCACAATCACGCCCCCCTGAGGTCACTATCGATCACTCTGTGCGCCTTGTTTTCCTGTGCACACACATGTTGATGTCTCCGGAGAACGTGAGGCACATGACAAACATGTGAGCGAGCTGGAGTCGGCTGGCTGCTTATTGACAGAGTATACAGTACACCCGTGCTGGTCTGATAGGAACGGGTGATGCTCTGCGATGAAGCTCGGTCACGACGAGGTCACATCAGAACTGTCTGTCTAAAGGGTGAGGGAAGATATGTTGAAGGACAAAAAGAATTTCATATCAGGGATGAGCAACAAAAAAAAAGCCAGTGACTCAGGAACTGATAAAAGTTGGAGAAAAGGGCAGCAGGTGCTTGAAGACTAATTGGAATCGAAGTTCACAGTTGTGTGTACCCAGAGACAATAAAAGTGTCCGCACAGAGTGTTAACTGCTGCCTTTGTGAGTGTGTGTGTGTGTGTGTGTGTGTGTGTGTGTGTGTGTGTGTGTGTGAGCACAATGTAGTCTATTCTGCACACTCCGGCACAATAATTGAATTTGGCTTTTCCTTTAATGGAAGTCTGTGGAGTGTGGAAAGGCTGTGATGGCCCAGAACATCCAATCTTCACAAACAGGTATATGCTGCACACCATTGGACATGAATACTGCGGGGCGATATGAGCATATGTGTGTGTGTATATGTGTGTGTGTGTGTTTGTGAGCAGGGTAAAAGATGACTTGCTAAAATGCACAAATGAACGACTTAAATTCCATGCACACAACTACTATTATTTAAATTAAATGTATCCTGCATATATGAAGTGAAAAGACTGAAAGGGTCAGCTTCTGTAGAGAGATTGTAAAAATAGTTAATATTTTGAGGAAGAATTAGAGGAAAGAGGAAGACATATGAGGGTTAGTGTTCAGGTGATTGAATCTGAACATATGTCTTTTGTGCCAATATGCACAGTGTTGATTGACTCATTAAGCCATAAATTTATATTTCCCTTTTTGCTGCTGTCATTAGAAAATGTCATAAAAAAATATTGTTGTGTCACACAGGGTGCATTTACACTGGAGAAAATAAATAAAAATTAGCAGTGGTTTGTCCTTAATACTGTTCCAATAGCGCTGCCTTTTGATATTACACATGATTCAAAGAGAACAATTTCCACCTCAACGTTCCACTAAATATAACGGATGGTGAAGTCACGTTTCCCTACAAGCAGATCCCAGCTGGGTTCATACACACTGTACGTGGATGGGTCGGCTGCGTAAACAACACCATAAAACAGCATCATGCTGTTCATGCAGTCCTTGACTGATGTGCATCTAGCGGGGTGAGAGAGATATCCAGTTCAGGATAAACATAATGAATTTGTTTATTACTGGTGACTATTTAAAAATGTGACCCCTCCAGTGCTGGGTTTCCAGACGGAAAAAGGCAAACAGTACGAGTTGCAGGGTAAAGACTGTGGTGAGTGTTACAAAATCACATTTGAGGCCCATGAGGAAGATTACATAATGGCAGGAAGTATAGAGTGTTGTTCCTCTCCTCGGCCGCAGCAGGTGTCTACATTCTATTTAATTTCATTGGGCCATGTGTGGAGAGTGTGTTCAATCTTGCTAGTCTCTGTGTGAGTATAGTTTGTGCATTAAATCATGCAGAACAAGGAGTTATAGTCTAACTATTATCTATTATTCCATTTCTTCATACCAGAAAATATAGGGTTTGCTAAACTGAAGCAAAAACCAATAGCCAAATAAAAATATATTATAGCAGAAATCAGCATTATCATGTAAATGAACAACCTCAATTTACACCTACCTGGGAAATTACATATTGATATAAAAACAAGGTAAAACAGAGGAAAGAAAAGTTCAATAAAGAAATATAATCATTTATCCCTTATCAGTAAACAAGGATCCTGCTGATTGTGATAAACGAGCTGCGACAGACTGGACTTTATGTTCTGAAGCAGAGTCAGTCACGTCCAGGCTGAAAGAAAGCTCGGATCCCTCTCAAAGTCTAAGTGAACTGTTATCAGAGCTTTAATGGAACATGAGCTAATCATTCTCTAAGTGTTCATTAAAAAAAGGTTATAAAATCAGCGGGACTTTGTTTTCCCAATATTTGGATTCTGCAACAACAACGCTGACATTTAATGGAAGAAGAAACGGGCGATTTTCACCTAAAAAGGCAAAACATGAGATAAATTATATTCTTTTTCAAACTTCCCAAAAGTGTCATCACAAAGTGGCTACAGTGAGGTCACCTGATCATGATAACGTATTACTGAGCACGAACTTCGATATTTTGGCTTCATATCTGGATAGTGAGAGGAAGTGGAGATGTGTTGTACATCGTAATATGCAGTCTATGCTCGTAACAATTGGACAATTAGAAAATTGGAATCAGGCCCATGTAAATATTGTGGACTGCTTTCACGCACACACAGTCGAGGATACAAAGAATTGTTTTTACATGATATCCTGGACAACACAATGCATTTTTATAATCATCACCTATGATCCTCTGCTGCTGAGTTTAACTGATGCTGGACTTCACATTGCCATCAGTCTCTGTTTCAATCCACAACCCCAGCCTGACTCAAGCCCCCGGCTGGAAGAGCGCAGAGGCCGGGTAAACAGCACCATCTTAAGTCGGGGAGGAAGAACAGCAACAACAAAAGGCATACAAATAGATTTCAATTTGTGCCTCTGGGTTATAACAATAATCATCATCATCATCATCATTATCAAAAAAATAATTAATAGCAGCAGCAGCCTCAGAGAGCATTGAGAGACGAGCTCTGCTCTACACCATACTGCCCCCTAGTTGATTTTATAAATAGTACATGCGGATGCAATACACTCTCCTGGTATACCATTATGAAAAGTATCATTCATAATATTTATATAATAAATATCTGTGTCAAACAATAGCGTTTAACTTTATTTAAGAAATCACCATCAACAACAACAAACACAGTGCAGAGAGCAGTGAGACCAAGTGTTTCCCTGCACAGCACTGCCCTCTGGTGGATTTAATAAATTGTGCACTCTCCCGAGGTATCATAAAATATATTGTTTAATTCATATTATTTTCTGTGTATAATAATAGCCTATAACACTATGTTAGACACATCATCACCATGTCTATAGCATCCTCTTCCTCATCAGACAGATGTGGCTGCAGTCTCAGTGCGTGTTCACCTGGTGCAGCCCTGCCCTCCTCCCTCCAGCTGCTGAAAAATCTTTACCCTGCGGAAATACCGCGTTCACCACCTCCCACCTCATCCAGCGACTCTCCGCTACACCCTCAGCTCAGGTAAACGGGGAAGTCGACCTGCGAGAGCGGCTCTGAAAAGGCTCGACACACCCGCAGCGGACATGACGGGAGAAATGGCCGAGCAGAAGAACTTTTCTGAACTCATTAGTCAGATATTGCAAAGTGCGCCAGATGCGAGGAAACACCTTCTTGACAACCACAGCAACCTCCTGCAAGTGGCGGATTACTGCGAGAACAGTTACCTCCAGGTGAGTGGAGATCAACACAACATCTCATCACAACTTTAGTTTTAGTTTAAAAATAAAAAAAGCTTGTGAAGGAGTTTTCAACCTGTCCTGTGTGGTTGTGGATTCTGCAGGCAGAGGATCAGACCAAGGCCTTGGATGAGGCCAAGGCTCTTACCGCCCAGTCTCTGGCCAGTGTCTCCTACCAGATCAACAGTCTGGCCACCACCATGCTGAAGCTGCTGGACTCGCAGGCCATGCAGATCAGAGCTATGGAGAACTCAGTCAACCTGCTGTCACTGGTGAGCAACTCCTTTCACCTACAAACACCAGGGCCGTTCACAGGCATTTCGAGGGGGCCAGGTGCGCCAGTGTTTAAAGACCAATAAGGATATGCTTCCGTTTTCAGTTTGTTGGCAGGATTATGCGAAAACTACTGGAGGGAAGAACTCATTCTGGATCTGGAGAAGGATCCAGGAAATGTTCACTTTCTTGCCAGACAGAACATATTTCTGTGAATAATTCATTGATGATTCATTCAAAAATGGAATGTTTATGGAATTGATATCTGTGGTTGAATGCAATTGGGTGCAGCTCAATTGATTGTAAAGTGGACTGTTAAGCCTTAGTGCACTCTATTGAATGTCATTCTGTTTGTTCGTTTGTGAGCAAGAATCAAACCACAGGATTTGTTTTCACATCCTTAAACAACGTTTATTAGCGCGTGTCTATGGCGCAGATCTAAATACAAATGCGGATCAAGAGAATTCACATGTGGTTTGAATAGAGGAACTGTTTGGCCTCGCCAGAGGTTTGGCCTGAACTGTTTGTCACTCTAGTTTGTAAAAATGAAAATTACATACAGTAGCAAATCTGTTAAGTACACATGTATTTATTTGAGTAGCCATGGAAACGTGATGTTAAATTCTCAAACTACAGGATTATGAATTGATACAGAGAAGTTTGACATGTTAGTGTTAATAATTATTCAAACATTTACACACAAGGAAGACTTTAAAAGTAATTGCATGGCATTGACATTTTTTTCATTTAGGGTCTTTAACTGATTGCTTGTATATTAATTGAGAAAAATGTTTTTACTGTATATTTGTTAAGCATCCCTTTTAATATGTGGTCAGTGCTGTTGCTGTTTCTGTCCATGCTGTAGCTTTATATGCTTTTTGAAAGAGAATGAGTTTGCCTGTGTTGTAGTCTGAGGTTGGTTCTCCCCGTGCTCTGCTCCAGGCTGCCGCTATCCACTTTGAGAAGGTGGCGAGGAGAGAGATTGGTTCTTATACTACGGCCAAAGACAGGACTCGCTCCAGGCTGATGGCTCTGCCGCCTTTAGGCAAGGAGCCAGAGAGGGGTCACTTAAGGGTGCCAATATCATTCTCTGCCTTGGACACTATTGGACACTGTTTTCAGGTAAATTGGAGATTACATGGAGAGAGAGAGAACTGAACGCAGCATTTACAAATCCTTTTTTCACCTTCATCATCTTCTCCTCCCAGATCATTGAGGAGCAGCCCAGAAAGAGAGCAGACAGCATATTGAGCACTGCAGACATCCCTGTGTATGTAGACACTGTTCACGGTTTGATAGTAACACCATTACTATGATTACTCATTACAGACACTAAGAGAAAGTGATGTTAGAGTTTTATAACTGAATGGTTTGCGAAAATAGTTCATCAATGCATTTATTCTTAAGCTGTTTTGAGATATGAATTACATTTTGGGGCTTTCACATATGCAGAAGGCAGCAGGAGATTGTCTGAGTCAGACACGCTCATAGCAGCAAGTAAAGACTTTGTTGCTTCAAAACTGTGCCTACTAGTAGGTTTAGAAGGTCCCTACTAGTCCACATGGACCAGATGTGTGTTAATTCACTCGCCTGTAAACAGTCAAATCAGGTGAAATGTTGAACTATTCCTTTAAGAATCTACAGGATGTTAGTATTGATCACAGTAGCTGAGGGTCTATATTTTTTTGTCTTGTTTACAGAACCAGTCTCGGCATCGCTGTGCCTCCTCCGTCAGTCCCCACCTTGCAAACTGTCGCCAACCCCTCCAACGACAGTCTGCCCCCACCTCCTCCCCCGGCCGGTGGCCTGGACCCCGGGCTGCCTGCCCCTCCGCCCCCACCGCCCTTCTCTGCCTCCATGGACTACGGCCTCCCCCCTCCGCCCCCCATGACCTCGCCGACATGTCAGCCCCCACCGCCCCCTCCGCCGACTATTGGCCTGTCGAACGGAGCCTACCCACCGCCTCCGCCGTCATCGGGAGCTGGACCTCTTCCCCCTCCGCCTCCTCCTCCTCCTCCAGTGTCAGGAGCTTCATCTCCCCCACCTCCTCCTCCTCCTCCGCCACCACCTCCCCCTCTCCTACGTTAACAAACAATATGGGTCAAGTTGTCGGATGGTTACAATTTTGCGAAAGCAAAGCAGGTAACAAGTCTGAGCAGATATGCTGGGTCTTTGCCATGACATGAAAGTGTAAAAGATATTTTCAGGTCTGTTTTGAAATTGACATCATGTGCAAATAAAAGCTGGAAACAGTCGAATTGACCTTGAGCTGTTTCATCTGTGTTGAACAGCACAAAATGAGCCTCAGATGAAAAAAAAATGGGACAGGAAAACCTCCTTCGCAGTGACACAGTGTGCTGCGTTGAACGCTGTGTTGAACGCTGCGTTTGAACGCTGCGTGTTTCAACAGCCCCTGCATTGCATTCCTGTGAAACAAGCTCAAACAAGGATTTCCACATTTTCGTGTTATCTTCAGTTATTTGTGTCCTGTAGTGTGATTTCCCTTGCTTATTATATCTTTGTGTTATTACAATATTTCTTAATCCGTCCGAATGACATCAAAAGCTGGTGGCCTTTTACACTGTCACTCTACTGTGTGGGGAGAGCACTATCAGTGACGATAAGTTGTTTACGTCACATGCTACTTTAAACAGGTCAATGAGGCTGTAAAACCTCTGTTGCAAGTCAACCCTCTGCTTAAGCTGCACTACACGGCTGCCACTTGTAGGTAAGCTTCATTTTCAGCATTGAAAATATCACATTAGTCAGGGACCACACAAGGCCCGTTATTTTATATTCATCAACAATGGAGAGGAAACGTCAAACTACGGTCTTCTTTTACTGTCGTCTTTATCTTTAAATAGTTTAAGTCTTTAATCGTATATGTTAACAACAGCTAATAAAAGCTACAAATGCCCGCACACATTTATCTTCGACCTGTTGTGTTATGCGGACAAAGTTGTCATCGTGAGAATAAAATCTGCTGCTTGTCACATGAAGATTATAGTTTTGTGCAGCTTTCACACAAACAGTAATTATGTCATTCTGGTAATGTCGTGTGACGTGAGGATCCAAAGAGCAACACTGACAAACATCAAAAAGAAATGTAATCTTCAGGTTTAAAATCAGTTCTGCTCTTTTATTCTAAGAACCACATTCAGAAAATAAAACTGCCACAGTCCTTTAATATCCTTCTGTTGAGTAAGTATAAGATTAAGTAAAATTAAGATTAATTTGACTTTCTGTTTGCCTCATTGAAGGCATGTTATTATGGTATTTCAGATGTTCTTTTAGTTCAGGATTCCCATGTTGTGGCTTGCAAAGAAACGCATAGAAAATGAGGGGCTGGTCCCCCGAGGCCTCCGTATGTGTACATCATCCCTATAGATGAGGTGGAGGAAGATGAAGAACTAATGGATATTCAATGTATTTTCAATCTCCCCATAGAGACTTTCCAATAGTACAGCTGAGTAAATGTCAGTCCACGTCCGTACAGGGTGCAGCACTGTTTGGGCCTTGTTCTCATCATTCCTTTAAAGTTTAAAGGTTCAGTGTGTAGGATTTAGTGACATCTAGTGGTGGAGTTACACTTTGCAGCTGAATAACCCTTAACTTACCCTCCTCTTCCAAGCACTCTAAAGTGTGTTAAAAATGAACGGCCTATTCTAGGGTAAATAAAACAACAATTTGTACAATTTAGTTGATTATTCAACAGTGTGAACATCACTAGGATTATTTTGTATTCAATATCTGCCAATAGATCACTTTAACCAAATTTTAAGCAGTGGACCTTTTATAACACGGGAACTGGGGGATGCTGAGGGGGCTGCAGCCCCCCCCTACTGGCATAACTATAACCGCAAGGCCAAAACTTTTTGCGAAATAAATAAATTAAAAACAACTCTCAAAATATATTTTCTTGGTTAAAATTTTGAAAGTAGGATCGCAGGAGGTCTAACCTCATTATTTTTGTAATTTATTTTCAGTGCAGCAGATCGGATGTACTAATGCAAAACGTGAGTATGAGCTGTCCGTAGCTGAATATGGTACAATACTGTTTTGACTCTCAGAAAGTTAGTTTTCAAGTTCTCACGCTCTCTAATCAAATGTCTTCACTTCTCTTTTTCAGCTCGAACCCCTGTCTGACTCAGACCCACCCCCGCTAAACACAGACCCTCCAGCGTCCTCAGAGAGGCCCTGCTCCTCCTCCACCTCCTGCACTTCAAACTCCCTCTAGAGCCTGAACACAACTTACTTTTTTTGGTTACTTTATGGAATTCAATAGAGATCAATAGCTTGTGAAAATGAAGCTTATGAATAACTTATAAAGGTGAATGTGAGCATTTGTAAACGTGCATCAGGACTGAACGTGTGCAGCAAACCAATTTCATTTCATTGCTTTGCTAATAAAAACAAAAGGGGTCCAGACTTACATATTGTAAATGTACTTTCTGCTTTAAAACTGTACCCAGATGTTCAAAAGGCAGAGGGTTTTTATTTCCTGTAACTTTTATTCACAGGAAAATGAACAAATTTGATTTACGAGCTTACATTCACATCTGTAAATCTCTTCTTCACATTCTCTGCTTCTACCACAGATTCTGAAAGTCTTTCTGAACATTTCTGAAATCTAAATCTTTCTCAACCTTATTTGAGCCAATACAGGTTACAGTAACCTTCAGTGCGTATATGTGGTTATATCTTGAGACATATATTTATAGAATAATTCTGATGTCTACAATGTCTTTAATAAATGAAACCTTTGTAACATTTGTACTGTTAATACATGTATGTATAGAAGCGATAAGAGGAAATAATGACGTTTTAATTGCACTGACTGTGTTTTAATGATACTGAGGTTACAAAAGTGTATGTAATGTACAAAATTAATTAGTTTATATTTGAGTTAAAGTTAAAAACAGAATGGTAAGAATTCAGTCATCACTGCCAAGGTGGAATATATAATTTGTTAACTATCTAACATTCCAGTGGTCTAACAGCTGAACTCTGACCTCAGTAAATAATGAATGAAGTCATTCAAGGTAAGAAATGTGAAATGCAGAGTGCCCCAGTGAGTCCTGTGTCTTTAAACAATAAAATAATGCTGTAAACCTTCCTCATGTGGTTCACTTCCCAATAAGTGACACATTATCCTCTGCTAGCAACTACAGGTGGGAAGAGTTTTTCTATGTTTTTGGTTCTTTGAATAAGGTAAGGATCCAGTTCCCATTTAATTATGCGTCATCGGTTTGATTTGTGTGTAAATTACGCTGTTTCGTAGATTTTCTATTAAAAGTTGCGGTGAGCAGCAGATTTATAGGATGAAGGTCCACTGTCCGTAGTTAAACAGTATAAAGTCAAACATTGAGTTACTTTACCTGCTGCTAAAAAAACTGATCTAACCTGTCCTGTTGAACAGTACTGAGCTGTTTTCAGTTGTTTTTAAAATGTCTTAATTCCTCCTGAAACTCAATGGGGTCACAACAGGTCACAACCCTGTCACTGTGTTTGGTTTTCATACTCTCAAATATATGTTTCTGTTAAATTCATGAAAATGCTGACGTATTTTATTAAGTGACTGATCCACTCGTTTAAGAAAAGTGGTAAGTAATTATAACGGCTTGTTTATAATAGCAAACTAATTTAATATAATCATTTAAAAGTTCATTTTCCACATAATTGCAGTGTCGGACAAATGTAAAGTTTTTGGGCAGATACCGATTTTTTTTTGAATATATATCTATAAATATGTATATATATATAAAATTGTTATTTTTAGTAAGATAAATAAAAAGAAAAATATTAACTAAGCCTACTAATCCGACCCCTTTTATGTCCACAGTAATGTCAGCATCTTGACCTAATCTCAGACATGACCGAGGTACTGAATATCTTTACATATATGTAAGTAATGAAAGAAAATGAGGGGATCTACTGACATGAAGAGTCTTGAAAATGATTGAAACGTGTCTCTAGGTTCCCAGTCTTGGTGGTGTCCATAGCTGTGGTACTCCTCTGCTTCTATGTTCACGCAAAAAAGAAAAGGGCAGCGTATGATGTCACCACACCGACGACGCAGGACAACAGCCCTGCTGCCGTAAACCATATCGTTTGTTCAGAAGATGAAGAGGACAGACATTACGACAGACTTCCTCCTCCCTACAGCAGCTTGGATCACCCACCTCCATACTCACTGGTGCGTGAGTCACTGTCGTTGGTTCACAGCACAAAGATTTAACTGACCTGTTATTGCAAAGTATTGATGACACATGGGAGAATCTTTTATCTTTGTCATTCTTTATATTGTGTCACACAAAAATCAACATTGGAATTAAGGCTCTGAGTCACACATTCATTTCAAAGTTTTCAAAGAACAATATGATTTTGGAAATGAGCAACAATTCTACAATCAGATCTACTGCAAACCAACTAGAATGACAGCACTTTGGTTGTAAGTGCAGTTTAAGTAAAATATATCTGTTTTCCAGGCTCTCATGAGGTCACTGAGAGGTCTGACCACTGAAACCTGATCGATTAATCCATCTAAATGAGCATTTGGGACAAACCTGAAAGGATTCTCTCTAGGTGCTCATGAGCAAACATGTTAACGAGGCAATAAAGGATTTGTGAGGTCACAGTGACCTTGACATCCGAATTCTAATCAAGTCATCCTTGAGTCCAAGTAAATGTTTGTTCCAGACAGAAAAACAGGATGTATCATATTCACATGGACATGAAGTCACCTTGACCTTTAACTACTAAAATCTAATCAGTTCATCATTGAATCAAAGTGAAGAAATTCCCTCAGGGTCATCTTGAGATATCATTGAAAAGTCTTCTTTCCAAAACTTAAACAAGAGGATTGATAGAAATCTTAAGTACAAAACACTTGATAACACTTTTAAAATGCATTCTGTGTTATATGGCTAAAAACACTTACTTATTTTGGACTTCACTTTCATGCAGTTTGACCCCGTGTTGGCGAGCCTTTGGCCGACGGACTCGCTGCCTGCCTTCGGGATGTATCCCATAATGCTGCCTCTGCCGTCTCATCACTGAATGACACCCGCGGGACCTCTTCCTCCACCACCATCACCTTCACCTTCATCCACCACAGACGAGGACAGCCTCAGAGGTTCCTGCAGATACTGAACTCCATTTTTAACTGACCACAAACGCAGAGGATGCACCTGCTCCTGTTTCTTTACATTTTGTATTTTTATTTAACATATAGTGGTTTTAATTTTAAAAAAAAAGGAATAAATATGAACTGTAGACCACAGAGCAACTTTCTGAACATTTTTAATTTTTATACGAACATCAAAACTACATTGTGTGTACATAGTCATCCAACTGCATCTACTCGCCAGCAGAATCATCAAAGCACCAAGTGTTTCTCTATGTCATACTATATACTCTTTATTACAATACAGTACTTACAAGTTTTAGGGAAAAATAAAATAAATATTAAATAAGTTGCCAGTATGATCTTTTTTTTCTCCTATTTTCTAAGAAGGAACTTGTACAGTGACAGAAGTGAAATATTCCTTGATGAAAAAATAGTGTTTCCTTGGCTTTCAAACCATGTTTAAGGCAAAAGTAAGATGACGAAGCGTCCAATAAATATTTGAACTAGTTGAAAAATAACAAAGAAAGTGTAGTGTTGAGTAACATGTTTACCTTCATCATACAATCAGTACATACTGTAGGCTACTTCCTAGTTTTGTTTTTTAAATAAATACGGTTTAAGTGTTGTCAGTGCTACAAATGCGACTCTGACAGAATCAAGCAGGCAGTGGTTGGACGCCTCTCACTGCCAAACAAACCGAATGCGTTCCCAGTATCGGACAGGAAGTGTACAATGTAACCCACATTAAAGAGGAAACTGAGACTTCAATATTAGATTCTAAATCCCCCACTGCTCTCACTGTGTTTTATGCGTATATATTTATGTATGACATGTGATTAGATGTATTGCACATATATGTTTTTTGTATATAACTATCTATTGCTGTTCATTTTCAAATGAGTGGAGATACAGGATAAAGCACATTTCTGAAGACGTACAATCATACTTTATGATCAAATGGTAAAATATAGAGAATTAAATACAAACATAACATTTGGTATCTTTCCGCAATTTGACCTTGTTCCGATCTGATGTAAACATTACACTACATGAAGTCATTAAGATTTGAAAAGGCTAAAAAGTTGAATATCCTTCAATGCAAAACCTCAGACTGAGCACTTTTATCTGTAAAACACACTCTAAGCCTAGTTCCACGTTTATGATGACACACGCCCACTCACACTATTGCACTAAACCTCATCGCCAGCTCTAAAATCCTTCTCAACAGATATCAATGATGATTCCACTTCTGGCAAATAAAATACAACTTGACGTGAGGCTCGACAGAGGAACACTTAGTTTTTACAAAAGAAACGCTCTACATGAGGCTGCCTGTTTGCACGGGAACGCAACGCTGGGCCCTTCGCGACGGGCCTCCTCCACCGACGGCTGCGCGGACACTGCCCCCCCCCCATGGAGCTGTGAATTTGAAAAACCGTCCTCCGACCTTTGACCTTGTGGGCTCTGACACCTTAGCCGCTGAGCGCCTGCCGACGATCTTCAGAAGACCCAGCTGACGGGCACCCACTGCTGCTCCGATGCCAGTTTTTCCAGCGCCAGCCGTAGACTTCGGAAAGCCGCCTCCAGGCCGTCGTTTATGATGCAGATGTCAAAGTAATGTTCGTAGGCTCTTTTGATGCGCTCGCTCTCGTCCACCGTCCTCTTCAGTTCAGAGTCCTGCAGGGAGAAAGTCAGGGGGAGGGGCGGGACAGTGAGACAAGTGAGCTACTGTAGTACTGTCGTGAGTTTGCATTAAAATCGAACTTTCTTTTTGGAATTCAACTTTATTTATTGTGAAGATATCAGACAAAAATGTAGTCAGTGTCTAAATCTAAAAGATAGTAAATAGGTTATCTCACCGTTAACTGTTTTGTGATGACTCCTGACTCTTTAGCTGTCCGATTCATGGCTTTAAGAACCTCAAAGTCTGGGGCTTCAATGAAAACAACATAAGGCAGGAACTCTGACGTCCGCAGGACTTTGATGGCCTTTGATTAAAATAATAAAAAAGGACAACAGATGAATGAGAGAGGTATAGCAACGGTGGGAATAGTAGAAACTGAGACACACTTAGAAAGAAAGTGATTGGAAATTCAGCTGCTGTTCTTCATCTAACAAATTCATCAAGGTAATGTGTGTAAATAAGATTAGCGGGGTGTTTCAAGCGAGTAACGCTGATCATTAAGAGATTCCTTTTTGATAAATACTGATGATGTGCTTAGACTAAAAACTCCTCAGAGTCAATGAGCTGTACATAATTGGTTTGAATATAGAATTTCACATTTAAGTCGTTAACAGTGGAAAACAAGTTTAGAGTAAAATGTGAAGGAAGTGAAACAGTGCATGGGAGCTTCCTCTACCTGCGGGTTGACGTCCAGGATGCAGATCTTTCCTGTTTCTATCACCTCGTGGATGGAGTTGATCTTCGTCCCATACAGGTTCCCGTCGTACTCACCGTGCTCCAAGAAACGGCCGTTTTTAATGTCACAATCCATTTCACTGCGGGTCATGAAGGAGTACATCTGGCCGTCCCTCTCGTCCACCTTTGGTTTTCTGGAGGTGACTGAGGGATAAGATGAATCCAAACACAGAGACGGGTCAGTATTTGATTTAAACTTATCATACAACAAAGTACTAAAAGATGAAGTCCTCAGGGGGAATCTAAAAAAACATTATAATTTGAATACTGTCATTTTTGCTTAGATTGTTTGAACAGAGCAAACACAGAAGCTTAAAATGCAAGGGTGTCCAAAATGGGACTGCACTCACAGGGTATGGTGGTGCCGTACCGCTGGGGATCCGACACCAGCAGCTTGTTCTTCAGACTGCGACGGCCGACCCCCTGGGCACCAATCAGAACAAGCGTCTTCCTCCTGAAAGGCGGGACCTTGGCGACCTCTTCGTAGATCCGCAACTCATGCCGATCAAATTCTGGTGAGAAACCAGTACTCAGGTAGATCAGTAAACTGCAATCCCTCTGTCCAGTGGAGTTAAAGCTCAAACAAACTGGGATGTTATAGGTTTTAATACCTGCATTCTTGGTGGTCAAATACATCATCTTTTTTTTCTTCTTGCCGCCCATCCCGGCACACAGAGGACCTGAGACACACAGCAACACACACAGCACAATGAAACCACTTCAACAAAGTCCCTGATAAAATGATTTATCATCAGCAAGGTGAAAGCTCTGCTGGGAGGACAAGTGTTATAGGGAGGCAACACCACTAGGTGGCAGTGTGCACTAATGTAGATGTGGAACACCTGCGATTAAGATCTGCTGTCCCTCTGTTTGGCTGATTATTCGGCTGCTTTGTGTAAAAAAATTGGCATTTTAAGAGCTTTGGGCTCAGTTGTTCATTTTCATGATGAAATTCAACTCATCCATCTTTGGCTGCCAAATATTGTGACTGATTTCCGAGATGATTTCCTCAATTTATGAGTAAGATCTAAAAAAAAATCGACCTACCCGTCCACACGTATTCAAATGTTTTAAGTAATATGTTTCGGCCGTTGGTATAATATGTGGAACACGCGCCAGCAGACAGATGTGCCCTTCGCTGCTCCAAGGACAGTACACACGGGCTGTCATTTTCCTCATGTTAAGGGCAGGCGGCTGGCGCTGACTCACCACCTGTTTTGTCTCTGTTGAGGACACTGGACCGAGCAGATAAATCTGAAGGAACAGATCCTCTTTTTCACCCCACGTCTCATAAGAGATGTTTATCGATCTGGCTTGTATTAACAGAGGTCTTATCACCTCTCCTCAATCAGGGCTTCTTCTCAGGGAGGGCTGTTTGTGAATGTCAGGCCCCACAGCTTAATAAGCAGCAGATTGGATCAGGCCGCCTGAGTCACATTGATGCTCATTACCAGTTCTCTACTGCTCGCTGGCAGAGCAGCAGATTGGTGGAGAGAGAAGAGGTGAGAGGAGGATGAGCGGCCAGCGCCAGATGAAACGCTTGTATGATATGGAGAGGAACAGATGTTGCCTTTGTTGCCGGTGTGTTTGTCCATCGAGGAGTCTGTGTTGAATCTGCATAATGAGGAGTGCTTCTCCGCTCAGCTGCTGCTGAGAGGTGTACCTGTGGTAGTGAGCTCCAGATCTCTCTTCACAAAAGCTTTCCTCTTCTCCTCGAGGAGCTGACTGGGAATGAGGCCCGCGCTGCCTCCCTCTATGTGACAGGCCTGTGATGGAAACACACATGTTCACACTGTTGATTTACCTCTGACAAATGTATGTTTCTCTCAGCTTGGAGTTGAAACTGTCAGTAATCCATAACCAGGTGGATGGATACAGTTTGAAATTGCACACATACTCAAGTCACATAAAAGCCCTAAAATCCTCTCAAAATCAGGTAACAGCCCTTTCACATGCAATTTACCTGTAATACATCAAATATCCTCCAATCTGCTATGGCCCTGATTCCTTCACTGACATTGCAATTTTTCTTTTCTTTATTTTTCTATACATTCATTTGATTTTTGGGATTTTCCCACCGAGTTATTCTTGATGTGTTTTTATTTGGTGTGCACACATGTGTTATTTCTACATTTGCCAATTGTGGCTGTTATTGTTTACAAACCCAAATGGTCTGCAGCTGTATGGAGAGGGTGGATACTGACCTGCCACCAGTTGAGGTCCTCCTGGTTAAAGATCTGCAGAATGTCTCCGCTGTTGAAGTTGAGCCCCGCCTCCTTACAGGGAATCAGGTTGTCGTGAGAGGGGTCGTAGTCAAAGTGACACTTGACGAAGGCCTGAAAGGATCAGGACATTGAAAAGAGGAAACACGTCAGTGAAAACATCCACGTTAACTTCAGTCACCGAGACACTGTGTATGTGTGTATGTGTTGTGCACTTCTGCTGCCCCTGCTGTGCTGTATGTGACCTGTGGTGGATGGATTGGTCGAGTAAGTGCCCATCAATATGAAAGAGCCTTGCCCACTTTAAGCCTACTCCATCTGTCGCCTCACTTTCCCGAAACCTCAGGGCAACGGGATTCAGCTTGTAAACCAATCTGACGCCGAACCCACACTGACAGGACGAGAAGTCCGAAGGACAGACGGAGAGAGAGAAGGATAGAGAGAAGGAGAGAGAGAGAGAGAGAGAGAGAGAGAGAGAGAGAGAGAGAGAGAGAGAGAGATTGCCAAAACAAGTAGCCATGGAAACCATCCCCTCCCCCTTGCACTTGATGCCTTTTCTTGAACTGAACTGAGGCAAGCACACAAAATAGCCCTTACTGTACTGTATATGTGTGTGTGTGTGTGTGTGTGTGTGTGTGTGTGTGTGTGTGTGTGTGTGTGTGTGTGTGTGTGCGTGCGTGTGTGCGTGTGTGTGTGCGTGTGTGTGTGTGTGTGTGTGTGTGTAGTCCATGTGGAGATCTAAATCTATTTACAGATTATGGAGACTTGACGTTAAAGTTAAGGTTAAGTTCTGGTTAGGTTTAGGTTCAGGATAGGTTAGGTTAGGGCTAATGTTAAATTCAGGTTAAGGATAGGTAAAGGTTGAGGTTAGAAGAAGTCTCCAGGAAATCAATGCATGTCAATATAATGTCCTCTGAGGTCATAGAGACACAACTGTGTGTGTGTGTGTGTGCATGTCTCATTCCCTGAAAGGACGCGCTGGGTGGACAGAAATGCTCACACACACACAGACACAATCACAGTCTCCATCGGCCGAAGGGAGCTGTCAGCTCAGTTTAGTCACCAAGCCGCGGCCGAGCTCCAGGCGTGAAACATTCAGACAGAACTTTTGGGAACAACTTTAATCAACACATAACACCACGTCCACCTACACAACTCTTAACTATGCGAGCGATGACAAATTACTCCTTCATATCTCTGACAGACAGCCTCTATTAAGTCCAAGGAGACACCTTGATGAATGGGGCTGACACGACAGGAAGAAGGAAAACTAAATACTTTTACAGCCTAGTTTGAAAAAGCTTAAGTCTATAGACTATATTGTGTGGAGTAATCTTCATATAAAAAAGATCTGCACCTTTTAAATTATCTGACATTTTTGGGGATATTAAGTCTTTATATGTATACAATGTTTTGTCTTTCTGCATAATTGAAAAGGGAGAAGGAAACACAGCTGGGAACAGGAGTTTTACAACAGACTGCATTACTGTTCTCACACATTATCCCAGCTCCAGTTTTGGTAGATTACATGCTTTCATTTCATTTTCATGCATTACACTGTTTGTCTAGAGGCTGAAGCAATTCTTTCATCGCCCGAACTAATTTAAAGCCCAAACAATAACATAAACACAGCAGTGGCTTGTGGTGCTGTGAGGCTGTACACAAACACAGCAGTGTGTTGTGCTACACTGAATGCTAATGCTAGAATCATCTTTCTTATGGAAATATATCCGGTAATCGGTGAGACATTTCACTCAGAGGCACACATTTCAAATTCGCTGGTGCTGGAGGAAAAGTCAGGGGATCATCAGAGTCAGTAGAACAAGTCCTCTGGGCATCACGGATATCTGCACCACAATTCATGGGAATGCATCTGTCAGTGGTTCAGATATTTCACTATGGACAAAGTTCTGGATGAATATTGCTGCCGAGGCTGCAAAGGAATTTTTATCTAGTGAAAAACAAACATTTTCAAGTCCTTGAAATTTGCCTTAGGGCTGACTTGAGATATCACATTCAAGACGCCAGGAACATGTTTTGTGAGGCCACTGTGCCAATAACCTTAGACTACCAAATTCCAATCAGTACATCTGTAAATCCAAGTGAACATTTGCACCAAATTTGAAGAAAAAATCCCTGGAAATATCATGTTCACAAGGCAAAAAGGTGTTTTGTGGGGTCACAGTAACTTAGACCTTTGACCACAAATCAGTGTATACTACTGAACATTTGCACAAATTTTAAAGAACTTCAATCAAGCCATCCTTGAGATATCATGTTCACAAACCTGGGACAGTCAGACCGACAACCCGAAAACAAAATGCCTACATACACTGGATGTAATCGATGCAGAGACATATTACGCTAATAATTTTAGCACACAAACAATTTCTACATTAATTCTTGTAGATTCTTCAATGTTATACTTTGGTCTGGCCTAAGAAATTACCATTGAATCGTTAATGTAGGGTTTAAAGTTCTGAGCCATTACGCACAAGCAGAAAAATACTCGCTGTTGCCAAACACTCAATGTCATCTCCAAAGTCCTGCTGTAGAATTAGATGTATGAGTGTTGGCACGGTGTACAAGGTTACAGGCTGCAGGAAGAATGCCAGCAAGGACAGAGAGCGGTGCTTATTGACTGAGGAAAGTGACGGTAACCTTTCAAACTCACAATGTTTACTTCAACATTGTGAGTTTGAAAGGGTGCACACGCAGCATATGAGCCAGACATGTAAGTATACACAATTATTGGGTCTTATTCTGCTAATCTACTGGCAGTTTTGAAAAAGAAAAGTTTGGAAGGATAGCTTCATTCTTCTTTGCAATGAAAATTCACTAAGTAAATTAATTTGATAAATACTTACAATAAAAATGTATGATGCACAGAATAGATAGCATCTGTATTCATGTGTGTGTGTGTGTATGTGTGTGTGTGTGTGTGTGTGCTTGTTTGTGTGTAGAAGTATTAAAGGAAAACACTAGGACAAAAAAAAGAAGAGTGGACAGCTGCACAGATGGATCTATTTTCAGATGCACCACAGAGCTAACAAACACAGACAGAGACCCAAGCTTAAATAGAACCTAAATCACTTTGTTTTGTTCTCCCCCCTCCTCTCTTTCTTCTCCTTTCCTTCCATTTTCCGAAAGTATTTTTCTGTCGTTTTGAATGTGTCTGACCTGGATCCTCTCCTGCTGTGTTCTTCATATTTGAAAAGCAATCTCCAGAAATTGTCCAGACACAGTTTTTGGGACATTTTCTATTGATAGGTTGTTGGCAAACAGCACATCCACAAAAATAGTGAACCCTTTTGGAAGCCAATAAACAGAACCCCAAAAAGAGTGCTCTGCATTTTATATTCAGTTTCAATTTGTGACTGAGGCTGTAAGATGTGTGACAATGACAGGAGATAGGTGCTATAGTGGTTGGTACAAGTTGTAACAGTGTGTGAAACCTGTGTGTCGGTGTGACAGATGAGAAGCACCATGTGTTGCTTCATGTATCCTAATGGCCCACCTGTCTCGGTGTGTGTGGCTCCTGGTAGCTGGGCAGGATCTTCAGCACCACGCTGCCGCTGGCCTCCTTCAGCATCTCCTGGAGCGCTTTGTGGTCGTTGCCCACCTCTTTGCCGTTCACCTCCTTGATGATGTCGCCCACGTGCAGCAGTCCTTGCTGGTCGATCATGCCCCCGTGGAGGATCCTGGCAATCACCAGCTCGCCACTCTCTACCCGAAATGTCACTCCCTATGCAAACAGTCACAGTTCAATATCAGACATTTTTGCCATATCTTCAGTCTTCGGCACAGAATGACATGAGTGATCAAGGCAGCGCTTTTCTCCTTTGTTGGCCAACATATTTTGACTTCTTCTGGTTCGACACTGGTCCAGAGAGGCTGACGGCAATGTAGAGTGTAAGCAGCTGGTTTGTGTCCGATGAGCTGACTGTAGAGTGTGAGCACATAAATCGAGAGATTTGGCTTCACCTCTAAGACAATTTCCTCATATAGTGCGAGGTGGTTGCACAGTGTTTGCCCAGAACCTGTATTGGCTGAAGGATGAAGCTGATCCCAACATGTCTTTAACTAATTAGTGTAATGGCCTCTAGATGCTGGCTACAAACTTTCCCTACTGTTCCTTTAAGTAGGTACTTAGGATTAAATACAGATACACCTAAAGGTGAGTTTGCTTTGTTGACCAAGGCTAATTTGAACAGTCTGTGTTGTTGAATTTGAGTCCACTTATGCTGTCTCACCTCAGATAAGCAACACTTAGCTGACATGGTGAGAGGAGTTATGTGTCTGATAACCCTCCAGGAATATAATAATGATTTTACAAAGAGGTATCAGGGAGTTTGAGTGTAGAAAAGAATAGAGCACCTGGTCTATGGTGTAAACTAGCAACATGTCAACCTAGTGCATTATTCCCGGTTCTCAGCTACAAAAGAGGATAAATCTGACGTATTCCTCCTACAAACAAAAAAACGAAATAATCCAATCACACTGAGTGCAAGTGCTTCTTCCGGTGCATGAATAAAACTTTTTATTGAGGTGTTTACGATTAACAGGAGAAGCTCTATAGTACTTAAATAATAACAAAGTGCAGCTCTACAGCAATACAATATACAACAATTGTTGGCATGTGTCAAACCTAGAGAAATCCACAATTCTATACAAGGTTACGGGACATATCACTTTTTTCATCGTCGCATTTCAATGCCAACTTTCCCCCATCTCCAATTTTTATCTCCCACGCTGCTTCACAATGTCATCAAACAAGTAATTTTGTTATTGTTTTGGATATATAGCATTAAACTGAGCAGACTTACCAGGTGCTCACCGGACACCTTTCGGATCCCCACCATCCTAACTGCGTCTGGAGGCACCGGCTGGTTGTTGAGGGCTGAGTCCATGAAGGAGCAGGGGCTAGGAGGAGGGGTCTCATAGTTCTTGGAGGCCACAGAATCGTGGGTCTCCAGGAGCGACTGCGAGTGGGACGAAAGGCCACACAAACAACAAAGGTGATGATGAAAGAGCTGGCAACATGCTGCCGTTCACAAATGACATGGTCTGTGCACGGACCATAATACAGACACTACTGTAGCTCTAAATCAATTAAACCCATATGGGCACAGCACCCATCATTAAGCGTGAACCTCACTTTGAAAAGTAATCAAAGATTTTTTCTTCCTGCTACCGTTAGCTGCTAGATCTAAGTTCTGTCATCCCTACCTGGAAGTGGGGTTCCTTCAGGATGTCGGCCAGCTCGTCGGCTGCCTGGCTCCTCTGTGCGAGCGGCCCAAGATCCTTGAGGATGTCCTGGACCAGCTCCATGTTGTTGTCCCTCACAGCCTCCAGCTTGGGCTCCTCGAAACGCTCATGGGCCTGTTATTCAAAGAAATGAAAACAGATATTACTTAGTTCTCCCATCATAGAAGCCAGGGTTGATTGATTGTCTGCTTCAAAAAGTTAGATATTCTATCGGCTTTGGAAATGAATTTATAACTTACAGTTCCATTTGCACGTCTTCTTGGTGAACAGCACCTAGCTGAGTTACAATGCAATGTTTTATGACTTCTGAAGGTTTGTTTATTTTAAAAGGCCACAGGGGCAAACAACAAAAGCAGCCAGATGACACCAAGCCACTGCTGAGGACACACAGTGTGCACTAATAACTCCTGACTGAAAGATACAAAAACCAAAACTTGAGTCAAGTCTTTGGCCCAGTACTTTATTTTCTCAGAGTGTGCGTGCGAGATTAATATTTCAGGGAACATTCATTTTTCACTTTCCCTTCCTGTGCGGCCGAGGACGTATGCGTCTCTGCTTATTGGACACCACTTCCACAGCTTTGGTCCAAGGTCACAGATACAAACCAATAACTTCAAACTTTGCTGTCTGGTTTTGAGGCGTTTTCAATCACAGACCTGGATTTCAGTTTGTGACATTTCTGCTCCGTTTTTGTGACAAACTATTAAGTATAAAAAAAAATTCTACGTAGAAATATCCATCCATCCATTATCTATACACTGAGAAAGAGGCGGGGAGTGCAACCTGGACAAGTCGACAGCATATCACAGGCCAACATATGAACAACCAATCACATTATCGGACGATGTAGAGTCGCCAATTAACCTGTGGACTGTGGGAGAAAGCCAAAGTAACTGGAGCAAACCTATGGAAACACAGGGAGAACACGCAATCTCCACAAAGAAAGACTGGGATTTGAACCCTCTTGTTGTGAGTCAATAGTGCTGACCGTCACACCACCATTCCTCCCCTGGATAATTTACAATCTCTACTTAGTCTAACCAATCTGCATGTGATTTGACTGTGGGAGGAAGCCAAACTCCACAAAGAAAGCCAAGAGCCAAACCGAGATTCTAACCATCTTGCTGTAAGGCGACAGTGCAAACCACTGCACCTCTATGCCACTTTATATGAAAACTAGAATTCCTGACACCAGCATGTTTTCTTATTTTTTTACCAGATAATTTTATTTCATGATGGCTATCAGGACATAAACAATTTATCAACAATTACCTTTAAGCCAAGCCTGCCAAAGCCCACTGAATTTAATATCAAACATTGTTCCGAACCACATGCAGATTAATTAATTTACAGAGTTTACAGTGGCAACAGTTGCAACGGCACACCAAGTGATGTTGAATTTAAAGCCTGACATTATCAGGCGATTCCCACAGTGGATTTGTCTGGGGGGACTAAAAACTAATCTGGCAGCCATGATGTTTGTTTGTTGAGGAGGAGAGGAAGAGGAATCCCTGCTGAGAGACAGGATATTGTACACACACACAAACACGCGTACACAAACACGACTAGAAAGGCAAATTCCTGCATGTACTCACTTCCACACTTAAATTACACACACATGGACACATGGACACATGCATAGCACAGATATCAGCACATACAAATCTTTTTGCACATGGATTAAAAACACACACACAGAGTTCATGGTACTGCAGCAGCAGTTTGCTCATTTGGTGGTTCTGGCAGAATTCATTGTAACCTGAGGGAGCGATCTGTCAGTCGCAGTTACTTTGGACAACCTGCCAGCATAGACCCTTCACTATATGATTACACTGCTTAGAAAACCATGGATACGACCTACAACATTTCTAAGGAATGTGTCTGTTTTAAATTTATTGGTTACATAAAATGAAAATGTAAAATGACTGAGATAAACATGCTGTGCTGATTCCTATTATGCATTAAATGGTGTATCTGAAAGCAGATTGAGGCTGTTGATATGCAGTCTATCATTGACAGCAATTATTCAACAATTATTCTGGCAAGTGCAAGACTAAATTTCCATCTATTGTAATTACAAGACACTTCCACTAATTTCCGCTATAAAGGCTGATGAGCACTGCTGTTATCAAGGCAAAAAAGCAAAAGCTGTGTGGTAATTGTGTTATATTTCTCTATGAGATATTGATGCTCGAGTTTTCTGTTTTAGTCTTCTAGACCTTCAAAATTTTCTCTTTCACACTGTGTAAATAAAATACCATATAATCTCACTGATGTATTTTTGATCAATAAAGAGCAATTAAGCCTAATGTGGCTTCCTCACATTTCTTTGGTCAGATGTTGGACTAAACCCTCTCTGCTCCTTTCATTTTCTTATAGCGAAGCCAAAGCATCCTGATCCCCACCTAGTGGCTGGCTGGAGTGTAGATTATGAATCCTGGCAAATATATTATAAATATTCCCAAAGATAGTTTCGGTCGTGGCAAAGATGCATGTTTAGGTGCTCTCTTTTCTGGTAAGGTGGGTTTTGTTATTTGATGCAATAAAAATGGGGTGAAACATCATGATTGACAGCGGATTAGTCAAGTGTTTGTGTCAGTGGGATCTCGGTGCAACGTCTACATCTCCCAATCGATAAACTAGACAGACTCTCTCTCTAAATGCGCAAGGTGGCAGCATTTGTATTCGGGATATATCATTTCTGGTTTGTGCGACTTCATTAAAAGTCTGTTCTCTGCTGTTTCTTTTTCTTGCCTCCGATTGTGTTTGACTCATTTTGACTTGACTCGTCAGCCAGCTCGCAGCACATTTTGTGTTTTTAACGTCTGGCCAAGAGTCACTTGATTCATGCCTCTTAACTTCCAGTCATCCTTGGTTACCCCTGGATAGCAAAACACAATCCCCAAATGGGCTACTGGACTGATTTTAGGCTGGAGTGAGCACTGTCATGCTGTCTGGCTGAGACACACTCCATCCTCAGTCCCTAGTTCCTCCTCTCTTGAGTCCAGAGCTTGTAAGGTGTTGCTCAAATTGCAGGATTTTGTGCTCGAATAGTGACCTCCTCTCTGGCTACGACTTCCTTGCATCTCTTTGACTTTGCTCCAAGGTGCCACTGTTTTCAATAAACTGGACCTCATCATGCTAATAATTTGGTCTGTATTTAGAGAGGCCTCCACTTCCATGATATTCTGTTCATTTCTAGTATCTTGTTTGAACTTTTAAAAATGGTTTCTGTCTCCACTTTTTCTTTGCGAGGTGTTATGCCTAGAAAGCCACAACATTTAACACTGTTGTTTTAATGTTGTTGCTGATTGGATGTGCTGGGTTATGCACTTGGATCCTTTTTCTAAGAACCACGACCGCAATGAATGAGATGAACTACAGAATATAAAGCCAAGCTATTTAAGCATTATGATTTCTCTGTCCACGCATTCAGCTAAATGTCAATAACTGGCAGGAAACTGAATAATAATTGTTTCTTGCTTGGCAAACACGTAATTGCTAAATTGTGATTCACAAGCTGTTTAATATAAAACCAGAATTGATTGTTTTTGCACCAAATTATGTTACCGTACTTTACAAAAGACCTTTTCTCATTTATAGTGTGAACACGTAAAATGTGATGATTGGAAGCTGGACTCATAAGAACAGGGAACACAACTAAGAGCAGTGTCAGTTCACTTAACTTTCCTAAAAGCCCCAATAATCCCCATTGCTCAAAGAGATACAGAGCCAATCACTGAGCCTCTGCCACAGTCATAACAGATATTAATGGAGCACTGCATGAGAACGCCTGTTCTTAATATCTGCACATTGTGAGACTAATCATCATGCAGTGAGTTGTGCAATTAGCACAAGTCACTGAAGTCACCTTATCCACACATGCATGTGTGTCCCCTTACTCTGCCCCTGTGTTAGCGTGTCTTGCAAATCCTTTTTCACATCCTTCAGCGGAGCATCTTTACTCACAGCTTGCATCAGCATTATTCAATATTTATGAGAATGCTCATCAATACACCGGTAGCATCTGCCTCAGACATTCAGAATAAAAACAAACACCAGTGTCATGCTCTGGCACGCATGTACACTCACATACTGTATTTCCCCGAGCAAAAAGAAAGGATGGCAGTCAGTTAAAGGCCAGGTCTCCAATAATTGCAGGGACGTGGTTGACATAAACAAATAAAGGACAGCTCTCAAAACACAGGCCGGGAAAAACAATGGGGGGGATTCAATTAATTGATTTGCCAACAGTTTAGCACAATGTACATTTTATTTTCTATTAATATACTAAATCCAATAATATATTCATGCTATTTTCACACTCTGTTGTTGTGGATTATTCATCTAAGTAATATTATAATATTTCAGTCGCTATGTGCGTATAGCTTTGTCGTACTTTATTCTCCACTGACTTTTGTTCCCCATGCCTGAAAATGTTTCACCTTTAAAAAGCTGGTTCTAATATGAAATACAGGAACTTTAACAATTGAAAATGGTAGCAGACAAAAAAGCTTCCTACTACACTATGACCAATTGTGCTTATTAAGCAGAGGAAATAAATAAAGGTCTGCCTCTAACCCAAGTAAAAAGCCTTCTGCAGTTGAGGAAAATAAAAAGCCCACGGCCACTATTAAAGGGAAATACAATATGCTGTTTTCTGCTGAGGAAAGATCCATCAGTACTGTGTGGAACAGAAACTATAAAACAAAGAAAGCCATAGAAGGCCACAGAGAGAGAAAATGCAATATGGGAGGTTTTTTGATGCAGCACTCCCTTACTTTTCCCTGTGGATAGTCCATCTCCAAATTTCCTGAGCACAACAGCCTTTGAATTACTGAACGACCCTGCACAGCTCTTTACCTCCGGCCCTGTCTGAGTGTGAGAAGAGGCTCGCAGACCGATGCATCTTCCTGGACACGAGGAACCTCGTGGCCACAAGCAGCTTCCACCTCAGTGAAACTCAACTAACAGCAAGTGTGCAATCTTGAAAAGATGAATGTGGTTATCCATACTAATGACTGTGGTCAGCATAAATGAAAAGAATGAATTTACGTGTATAAACTGCATCTTTTGTTTGTCCTTGCCGTCTTCTGTGATGCACTGCAGTTTATTTTTTCTTTCTCTTTTGTGTTTTGAAAATCCTTTTTTTAAAAAGCTTGTGAAACTATTCTTGGCGAGTAGTGAAGGGAGGAAGACTTTGACAGGAGAGAAGTGGGATGAAACTCTGACAAGACTCTTCCACTGCAAAGCTCTTTCACTCGTCACAGTGTGACAAGAAGACATGCACCGTCAGAGTGCGGAAGATTGGGTTTAAGGTTATTCAGCAATACCACAGGTAATTCGATAAAAAGATTACAATTGTCTCCATTAATTTGAAAACTTAAAACTTTTAACGAGTTTCAGGCCAAAGTCCAGACACAGGTTTCACTGAGATGCTGGGTTAGGAGCAGAAACTAACTGAATGTAACTGACTTAAATCAGCTCCCCCCAAAAATATTTCTGATTTAAAGCTGCTGATTTCACATTTTTCTGGTTAAAAGATGCCAGAGTTTTCTTGGATAAAGTTATAATGTCCTTGGAATTACTTCACTAATTAGTTTTCACACAGAAATCGCTTTGAGCCTCTGGCCAACTTTCCTAGAGAATTCTGTAAAACTACAACATGGATTTATAAACTGATCATGTTCATTCTTACACATAAACAAGCAAAGAACAATACACATATATATAAAATCCACATCAGTATCTACACTGGAAATCCTCCTTCAATCTAATGGAAGTGGTTTTGGTGGCACAGAGAGTGGATGACAAATTCCTGCATCAGAGGGGTATGTGACTACTATGAGAGTCAGACTGTCTGAGTGGAGGGTCACACCTTTATGAGCGATAGAGCGCGCTGCAAATGGTGCCGCAGTAAGTGCTGCATACAGCTATAACATGCAGCAACGGCGTGGAACATCAAGCTCCAGATCTCTTCTGTTATTATGAGAAGTTTAAACATTGGTTTTTATTCAGTGTGAAACTGTGGCAGAACAAATTGGAATATGGCAGGCTGCCACAGTCGAGATAATTAATGGGGAACACTGTCAGTGGTCTCTCTCCTAATAATAGGCATGAGTATATATTAGTACAAAGTACTTGTCAGCTTGACAACCTCATGGAGGAAAACTGTGAAGCTAACTGACTGCTGTTTCAACCTTTTGCTCATTGCCTTGTTAAAATGACTGACGGGTGGGAGTGTTCAGAGTCCAATAAAAACAAAGATGCTTTTTGCTGTATTGTCTCACCTAATATTGTTATATGCCGAACACATGCTGGAAAAGACATTTCTCAGAATGTTTGTATCAAGATGACAACCACATTATAATAACATTAAATAGACTACCCAATAAACCAAACTTTGCCCTCATAGAAACCCTGTGATTCAGTTCCACGAGCCAGGTGCCATATATATTACCTGGCTTTAAGTTTGTACAGCATTGTCAATAACATTAGCAGCTCTCTGTAGATTTGCCTCTATACATTTGTGTTGTCGTTTTTTGTATGTCTCTACTGCATGATACAGAGAGATGATAAGAAACCAGAAGGCTCTTTAGTTTTAATTTCCAATTTATGAGAAAACAATGAAGTAGGGCCATTAAGATACTAATGTCATTTAACTTGAGGAATTTAATCTGTTTTTTGGGGGGTATAATTCTTGCAAGTAGAAAAGTTGGTGGTGAATTTTAAGTTTCTGATTTTGGTGCTATCTTTTTAATAAAACTTCTCTTGATGAATGAAAATATTATGATTTGTTCTGCATCATAAATCCCTGTTGAACAATCGCTAATGCAAGACTGCATTGCCTTTTTACAAATTCAAAAGTGTATCATGCATGCAAAAAATAAACAAACTTGGGATTGGTTATATCAACTGGCATCCAAATTAATACAACTAGCCTGTGTTGTTGCAATCTAATGTAATTTGCATAAAAATAGTTATTTGTCATTAGCTGGTTCATTACAAACTTTTTTCTGCACAGCACACACACAAACACACACACACCCCTACATTTTACAGTGCACTAGATAAAGTTGTTCTTACCACAGGGCTCTCCATGATGCCTTTAAGGAAGATGAGGTCCAGGTCGTTGGCGGTTGTAGAGCTTGTGCTGTCACTCAGTGTGTCCAGGGCCTGATGCATGGCTACACACACACAGAGAGAGAGAAAGAACAGTTTACTTCACTTCTCTCCCTGTTCAACAGAGACCCATGGGAAACTAAATAGATCACCTCAAAGAAAGCGCACTTACTGTAGTTCACACTACATGGCTGAAAGAAAAGAGAGGGAGCGGGAATGGGAGCTGCCTTGCACTTTTTCCCAGGCAATTCAACCTCTGTCACTTGCCCTCCTCTCAAGTCTGACAGAAGCGACAGAATCTTTCTCCCACAACTTCCTCTCTATCTATATTTTTCCCTGTTTTGCTGATTCATGGAGCGGAATCGGTGATAAGCCCATAAAAGAAATTCATGAACACACACACACATCTCAAAAGATGTGAAATCAAACTGCTACACCACAAATAACCAATCAATCAGCGGACGCAAAGTGATGTCAACAACTCAATGGTCGAGAGAGTTTGAGTCTATCTTTAAAGCTGACTTTATTTTATGATCAATTAAAATGCAGAACACAGCGATATCTCCTGCCAGCAGCATCAATTACAGCAGATGGGACCGTCATGGGGGTGAGCATTTCTATTCACAGGACACAACACCAAAGCTTTTATTTCCAAAGCTAAATAACCCACTTTCTTTATCCTGACAGACCATCCACCACAGTCCTGTAAGACACAGGACACTGAATAATTATGCATTTCAATAATAGAGCAATGGCACAAAAGCCCAAAATGACCACGACCTTGCTAGTAGTTCTGTGAGGCCATTAGTGACAGTGGTGTGTTGAAGTAGATGTAATCACTACCATGACAATATGCACATGCTAATGCTAACATGCTGATGTTTACATGTTTACCATGTTCCTTATCTAACAGATGGAATCTTTTATTTTTTCCAGCTACACTGAACAAAGTGCTGGTATAGCCTCATTATAAAAATTGATGTGATGATGGTGCTATTATATTTCGAGAAGTACAGAACTATATTTGGTATCTAAGTGTTTCTACATCTGCAATTACTGCACAACCATGAAAACAAGACATGTCTTCCACTCCGGAAAAAGATCAAAAGACAGAGAGATATGAAGGCAAGAAGGCCAGAGGAAGACAACCTCGGTGATTACACAGTCCATCTGCCCCCTCGCTGAAGTAAATTAAATTAATAATTACACAATTCCGCTGTGAAGTCTTGTTTTCCCTCTAACACCAGCTCTGCTCTGTCAGAAGAGTAACCAGATGTGTGCCTGGCAGATGACAGAGGGCTGGCCGGCTCGGCTTACAGGTCCTGCATAATTCTGTGTAATCACCACAACTCCACAGTAGTGTTGCTGCCACGTTGACCCTCAAGCTGAGGTCAGCTCATCTCTACTTTTCAGGGTACTTGAACTTTTCGCCTTATGATAGATAGATAGATAGATAGATTACTTTATTCATCCCCGAAGGGAAATTAAGTCGTCATAGCAGCCGGTACATTTGAATACAATAAAATACAATACAATAGAATAAAATAAGATAAAACGTAATAAAAACACAAAAAACCGACAGTAGTACCAGGAGCTGCTACGACAGGCACCCGTTAGTACGGCGCCAGGGATAAAGAGACGTTGTGAAAAAGAACAGCAGTATAATACCCATTTTTTCAGCGCCAAATATGCCAAGGGTCGTTCTATTATTCATAGGGATTATTAAAAATCCAACTTGTCCTCTTTCTTTCTTGGGTCTTGCTGCCTTTCTTCTCTCAACATGTATAGATAAATAGGGTTCCTCCCCTCAATTTCCTTGGCGTGTATCAAAGCAAAGGCAACAGGGCTGTGCGGGTCAAAAGTTCACACAGGAAGAGGTCCGAACCTCAGGCTAAGATACCATCTTTATTCCTTCCTCGTCAAACAGCGACTTTCTCTTGAAAATAACGTCCTCTTTAGAATTCAGGTGGAGTATCTCATCTTGTACACTGCCACTGTCAAAGCCAGCTTCCCCTGCATAAGCCTGCATAAACTTCCAATAAAACTGCACAGCAAGAACCCAACAGCTTCTTCTATCACCAACATTATTTATCTTTCTGCTGCTCGTGTCTCATATCGGAGAGAAAGCCACATGTATATATTTGGGGAGCGGTGAGAACTCAGGTGGAAGTCATTTTTCGCTTCAGTGAACGTAAACTCCCCACATTATACCCTGTAACTTGATACCATGAGAGAACTCCATTAAGCAGGTGATGGCTTAAGAGCACAAAAGGGACTCAGGTGTGTAGACAGAGGATCAGCTACAGTACATGTCCGTCGTGTACGCCTCAGAGCCCGCTCTTCTGGGGAAAGGCTGCGAAACTTAAAGCCCTTTGCCTTCTTGAACGAGTCTTGTTTTTATAGCATTTTTCTCCGTCTGTGTATCAGCTGGATTTACAGAAACGGGGGAGTCCCACTGGAGCAGAGAGATAATCATGACAAAAATCTTAAGTTCCCAAGAGGGTGGGAGATCTACTTTGCCAGCACTGTGTCATTCCGCTTAAATCTGCAGTAATAACACAACAGTGGTGGCCCTCTGTATCAACTCCCGATAAATAATCCCAGAAAAACAGCGCATTTTACCGCGGTGCAAACAGAGGACGTGTAATCACAAGGAAACCAAATTAAAAGGTGCTTTTGTTAGTTAAAGTCTCATCTGAGTGCCAATACACCTCCAAGGAGAGTTACAATTAAACTCAATGCCGTGGGCAGTTATTGTTTGTGCTTAGAGCCCAGCAGGAGGGAACAACATCCTCTTAGCCGGTGCTTATTGAAGGTTGTCTGTTGCTATGGAGCGGCAGTTGGGGAGAGGGGGAGCAGAGGGGGGAGCTAAGGGAAGGTGGAAAATAGAGGGAGAGATATGGGAGATAAAGTTGTGTTGGCCTCTCTCCACGCTGAAGCCCCATTGGGTCTTACACACAGAGGAGTGCAGTGTGCAGCTGACAACACTTCCAGTCTCTGGCTATCAAAACAGTCTGACCAGCAGATATTTACTGACATAAACTTCACGTCTTAAAATACAGATGCATGCAAAGAGGCACCTTGAACAGCACTCAATAGATTAAATATCTCTGCCAAGGCCCGACTGTCTCTTTATGAAACCACATTTAAAATCACCAGATCCAGACTTTTATTTGGATCTGCACCAAATTGTACCAATTCATTAAGATCAGTCCCCTAAACATGCCAATTATTTTTATTTCAATAAGATTCGTGAATTATTCTCTGAGAAATCAAAGCCCTACATCGCAACAAACAATTAGATCTAAACTTTAGTATCTGATCTACTGTATTACTTCCACCAAAAAGGTTATGCTGCATTGCTGTTTGTGTTTAGGCAAAGAACATGCAAAAACTATTCACCTGATTTTATTGAAACTTGGTGGAAGGGTGGGGAATAAAAAAAAACGATTCTTTAACATTGCAAGATAGAGGTATTTATCAACATTGTCAGTTTTTCTGAGGAATAATGCATGAATTTTGATAAATAATCAGGAATATTTAACCGATATCTATGAATATGTTTAATTCGGTGCAGCTTGAATTTGCCATGGCAGAGATATTTGATCTGGGTACCTTTTGTTTGTCTGTTTATGCAGGATTATGCAAGAACTACTCAAACCATATTTCCATGAAAGGAGGAACCCATTACATGTTTGGCACCGATCAAGATAAACAGGCGGATACAGGATTTTTTTTTACTTCCTTTAACTTTGCGAGAGTGAGCATCAGCCTTGGCGGAGGTATGCACTCTCCTAACGCCCTTCCTGTGTTATCCTGGTTCTCCTTCAAAATAATTTAATTTGAAAAATAGACTTCAAATTCACTGTATAGCTGAAACTAAACTTTGAAAGAACACTGAAAGTCAGCCTCAGCCAAGACATGGAGGTGATTAATCCAGGCTCTTTTACTGGATAAGGTCAATGCTATGCTATGCTATGCTTTTCAGTGTGCAGAGTGATTATACATTCATAACAGCAGCTTTGTTCTGTGAAAACACAAACGGATATCTGAGCAGCCCTTTTCTCAATTATATTTTCATTCTGTCCTGGGAGTTACTGCAACTTTATTCCCTGTCGTTCAGTTAAAATGACAGAAAAGCAACATGTTGACGAGGACAGTGAGACGCTTCCAAATTACCAACGTCACCTCTGTATAATAAAACGTTCATGGGCCTCCACAGACATTATTAAACGCTTAAAGGTTTCTCTAAGATTTGATTCTGCTCCCCAGCAGATATAATTACTATCAATCCCTCCGGTAGAGAAAGATGAATGTCTAAGATAGTGGGGGTGAAGTATATTGGACTGGAGTATATCCCATAGAGCTGTGCACCAGACCTGATTAATCATTTACGACTGTAGTACATAATAACTTTGGTTTTATACTATTGGATTCTTGACTCTTTCCATGTTAATGTCAGTGCAGAGTATTGTCTTCTATTTTATACAGACGACAACTCTCACAGCTCAAATGTTAATTCTTCTCATGATAGGGAAGTCAACGTCCCCCTGGTGGACTGCACTGCAAACAAACAACATGAAAAGTTAAAGGAATGTTGTGTGAAGCCTGTGTGGGCATATCTATTGTGTAATGTACTTTGGTGGTAAAACTGCAGGTGTGTGTGTGTGTGTGTGTGCATGTCTAACTTATACATGCTTGTCTTCCAAACAACAGCTCTCCTCATCTGGTTAGCATACACTTAATAACTGCATTTTATCCAAGATACCAACACCACCATCTTGCACAACTGGAGCCAGAGTCTGTGGCGATTTGCGATCGGGGGTCGGAGCTTTGGTCTTGGGGTTGTGAGGTCTCGCTGATACTCACACTTGACCGATCATGAGTCAGTCCTATCTGTCAATCATGATGTTTTCCAAACTAGATCAGACCAATCTTACCAGACACATGACAACTTGAACAAACAACAGTGTGATAAGAGCCAACAATAATTAACAAAACCATCTATTTGACCTGTACTTTTTAGTTATGTCCAAATAGCTCCATTAACATGGAGGAGGCAGATGTTATGACCTATACTGCATTAAGTTGCGATCGAGATGCTGAGGCTGTCGTCCATCTTTATATAGTCTGTTGTCAAAACGGGCAGCACTGTTGATCATATTAGGTCATTAGTTGCTCATAGATCTGCACTCTTCAGTCTGCACTCTAAAAATCCATATCATTGAGATATAGCTGAGCAATCACTTTCCTGAATTCTATTTTAAAGTAAATAAGGATCATACATTATCCTTTTTTATTTTGAACAGAACAAATTCTATTCTATTCTGCTTTTATCTACTAAAGCAGTGTGCTTGACTGTCCCACAGAAGGCCTCGTTTCTGGAGGGACTTGTTACCCTCGTCCAATCAGCAAGATGAGCCCTCATCCAAAAGCCCTCTTTAAGACACCCCATCGCCATGGTGATACTCGCTGGTATGGCGGCGAGCTGGATCGCCTTATTAGCTGGCTGAAGGTCACCGCTGGAGACAACACTTGTGATATTCGTGACATTCTGCAAATGGACAGCTGCTCCCATTACACCTCACACCAACGGCCGCAGAGCGCCACAGGCGAGAGCTCCTTTTCAAGCGATCAACTTTAAATCAGGGAAATTAAAACCGAATGAGTTACATAGACTGAACTTGCTGAGAGGAGGCAAACATTTTGACTTTGAGTGTATATTTGTTTTCCACGCACCAGTTAATGAAAGAGCAAACAGAGATCGCCAGGGTGCGATACGGATGAAGTAATCGCGAGTGTGACAGTGTTATCGAATACCCTCAGCCAGAACAGAATTAAATTGTCTCATTCTGTTGAAACCCAGCGATTATCTCTGACAGCCTAATCCTACCCATACACTGTTCTCAATGATCCATCATCTGTGTTTGATCACCACTACATTAGTCCGGTCAACACATAATAACTCTCTGATCGCATGGGACTTCAGTGTGTGTACGTGTGTGTGTGTGTGTGTGTGTGTGTGTGTGTGTGCGTATAAAAACGCGGCAGCCTGACAATTATTTGAAGGTTGCGAGTCTGACACTTCCAAGCTCGTGATCTCGGATCAGAACACTGTTGCATATGAATCACCCCCCTACTTACTCACCATGAATGTACAATGCACTGGACGTCTTGCGTTATCCTTCGTTCTCTCTCTCTCACACAAACACACACACGCACACGCACATGCACGCACAAGCACCCATGGGTCAAAGCACTCATGTAAAATGACGCAAGCGAATAAAAGTACATAAATAGATATAGACACACACTCAGAACATAATACTGGGGGGTATGCAACTCTATGCAATATTAATGAACTCCCATCAATTATGAACTGAATGTATGGTGCTTCCCGCTCCATTCTCTGTGCATTGTCATTCAATTAAAAATACTACTTCCTCTTACTGCGGCTCTTGCTCTTTTAATAACTTCTTATGTTTGCTTTCTTTGCTCAGTTCAAGGTTCAATTCCTCTATCTATCACTCTATACTTCTCATTGTGAATTAAATTAAAAGAAAATGTGGCATGTTTTCATCCTTGAGTGAATATTTATAAAACACCCTGCTGTCTCCCTTCCCGTCTTTGTACTCTGCTGTCTCAGATTCCTGTGCATCACATGCTGCCCTGGGTCCTAATCTGTCTCTGCCCATCTTCATCACACTCTGGAGGTTTCAACCAGCACTTTAGGAGCAGGTGCAATGCGAATATAAAACAACAGCTCAGTGGCCAACATATGCACAAGCATAGTCGCCTGTTTAGTTGTATTTTAATTGATTCAACGTCTTATTTCAGCTTCTGCCCAGTGCATCCTCCCTAGCCTTTAAGAAAACAAAGAACCAGAGAACTTGTTTGTTTGTTTATCCATCCTACATCCCTCTCACGCCCAGCCGGCAGGGACCCGTGTTCTTACCTTCTCCATCCAGCTTGATTCCCAGGCCCTCCAGGGAGTTGGCCGAGTCCCCTTCCTCCAGGGAGAGCCTTCCAAACAGGCTGCCTGCCATGGTGAACAACACCTCACTACAGTGCTCACAGCAACACACCCAGTACAGTATCTGAGGCCGACAGAGATCTCCCTCTCTCTCTCCCTCCTTCTCTCTCTCCCTCTCTTCACTTTCTGCCAAAAACAGCTCCTCGCTATTTCACCCCCCACCCCTCTCTCCACCTGCTCTTGACGTGAATGTGTATAAGCTATGCCTGGCTGAGTGTCTTCTCCTCTGCATGAATGAATGCAGACGAGAGAGGGTTGAGCAAAGGAAGGTGTGTGTGTGTGTGGAGAGAGAGAGAGAGAGAGAGAGAGAGAGAGAGAGAGAGAGAGAGAGAGAGAGAGAGAGAGAGAGAGAGAGAGAGAGAGAGAGAGAGAGAGAGAGAGAGCGAGAGAGAGAGCGAGAGAGAGAAGGTGTACTGTGCTTTTCTATAGGAGGAGGGGGAAGTAAAGGAGGAAGGAAGATTTTCCCTCCAGGTTTCCCTGCGGGGGTTACTGGAGGAAAACACAGCAGTATGCTGGCGTGTAGGAATCGGTCAGACACATACAGTATGAGTGATGACCCTCTATCCTCTATATCAAACACAGAGGAAGAAACACAGGCAGCCGCACAGATTATATTTGTCCTTTTCTGCTTATAACTCGAGGGAAATGCATCCGAGCTTCTTCTCTGACAGGAGTTGAAAAAGATCTTAATGCTTTGAATGAAAACTGACCCCTCTCTAACCTTCCTTTCATCCAGCCTGCGCAAAAAAAAGTAGCAGAGCTGAAAAGACTGATTTTCAAATTCATTACATTTCATTTTTCATTTTTTTTTCAATTCAAAAACAGGACATGAATTGGTTCGAGGAAACTATTTACTGTGCTTTACTAAAAATCACCAGTCATCCAGACTCAGCCCGAGGCTAGTGTACAAATCAAGACTGACCGACAGCCAGGTTGAAAAAAAGAGAAACTCTCAGTGGAGCTGATTTTCTCCCTCAATCCAGCAGCCGACTGCTGCAATTTATTACAGCCTGATAAAATATAATGAAGCTCCGAGGTCTCCATCTGACCCCGTTAACCAATATTCTTACTGTCTTCGTTCTCCAGACATCTGGTCATCGCTTTCCATCTTTTATGTCACTGGATCAAGTGCCATTTGCACCGAGGCAACGCCACAGAGCGTGGATACGTGCCAGAGGAGAATTCGATGCAGGCACCTTTTTTGCAACTCAGACGAGAAAATATAATTCTACTGATGTAAAAATATCACAGTTTCAACTTTGATGTCACTGCCTAGGCCTACACATTCAAATCCCCTTTGATGTGATGCCAACAAGAGACGGTGAGATTATATCACACGTAATGACGATGAGATGCCAGATTTAACCTGGATTCCAGCAGATCAATGGAAACTTCTGCATATGTGTGATACTTGCTTTTGTTGTAAATTTCTTTATTTTAAGTACTGTAGAGAAGTATTGAAGTAATCCCAAACTGTCTCTCTTTTGGGACATGAAATAATTATATTTCCGTTGCCTTTTAATCTTGTCGTAACAGGATTTGCAATTATTGGGGTAACTTCAAGTTTCCTTGTAACTGAATGGCTAACCTAAAGGTTAAATTGGAGATGAGAGATCAACCCGTATAAAATCTCGGGCCACTGATTAATCAATTTCTTTGAAACATGACTTCAGTGTTCAAAAGGATCCGTAGGAGCTCGGTGTGGATTGTTGTGGGTCTCTGAGGAGATGAAGGTCTTCAGAGACCGACAAAATCCTCTTGCCTACTCTGATGAGTGTCTTTATGAAAGAAATAGATTCTCATCAAAGGGAATAATAAACCTTTGTCAACCGCTGGAGCTGAACATAACCAGCCTGACACTTGGGAGCAATATGCTCACAGAACCACAGACTGTCTGCATTGATCTACCTTGCTCAGTTACTGATATTGATGTACTGGGTGTGTTAGCGGTGGGATAATCAGACATAGTTTATACTTTTATCCTCCTCTTTAACTTGGTTTATCCTAATAAATTAAATATGTATTCAAAATGTGGGATAGATAGTTTACAGATTTACCTTGTGGCCGCCCCATCCCTCCCTCCCTCCCCCCCTCTCTCACCAAAATGACACCACACTGTTGGGCAGTGCACACTCTCCTTAAAAGAGAAGCTTAAACAATGTATGGTTGGTAAAGTCAATCCCTGCCGCCAAGACACCCAGTACACCTCAATGTCCCCCTGTTTCCAGATGCTTCAGTATCATCCTGTCATCAAAATACAAAATGCGCAGAGTCATGTTCCGTGGGTCATGGCAGTCCATATGTTTTTATTGACTAGTAATTCCAAACGTTTCCACCACAGTGAGCTCAATGCAAACAGTGTGTGTCAATCTAAAGCCCATTATAGAGGCGGCATCATGTGATTAAGTGAAACGTTTAATCTCTTATCCAAGAGGCTTCTTCAGTTCAGCTCCACAGGTACAGAACAGATTCCTATGTCATGGCCAGTTATTTATCTCGCTCCCATGCATTATTATGTTAAATGTCACCAGGGGGCTCCTTAACTTGGACATTCAAACTATTAGATTTTTTACCAGTTTTCCTTCCTGCATTTTGCAGCTGTTTGTTCTCCTGGTATTTTTCTGATATAACAGTTTGCCCCTTGTTGTGAATTATGCGGCTCTGCTGTCATATCACTTGTCCATGTCTAGAATTGGTCATGTATAGTAAACCCCGCCCCTTTTATGTCCATGCGCTCAGATCTTAATAAGGTAAACCTGGGTTGACTTGCTGAGTTGATAAACAGATCCTTTTGAACACTTAGTCTGATTGCTATTTTTAGGTTAAGTTCACCAGGATATTGGAAAGATATCCTGGGTATGTTGAACTTGCTTCGTAGTTCAGGCCGCTGATGGCTGAAGTTACATATCGCACCTTTATCATTAACAATAAACATTCACACATTCATTAGACATTCCTCAAATAAACATCCATATATTCACAAAAAAAGGTTGAATAGGGTAAAAACAGAGCTCTTGTAACTATAATTGACAAACTACCCATACAAGACACTCAGGTCCTGGTGGCAAATCAATTAACTGTGATGAGTAATTATGAATAGTAAACGACTCACTAAATGCCTCCAAAGAAAAATGTGAAATTGTGTGTGTGTATTGTTTTTATCACAGGCTACGGCTGCAGATCTGAGGGGCCTGTGTGCCCGAGTGGAGGACAGGGAAGGATACAACAGTAAATCCTTTGAGGCACGACTGATCCAAGACTGAGGTTTTAGCACTCTATTAGCCAGCTCATTAGGTCACATTAGAACTTGAGAGATGAGATACATGTCCTGGGTGCTGGAGAAACCACAAACCATTCAGTGTCTCCACACACACACACAGACACACACACACACACAATGATACCTTCATCTCAGCGAGACCGAGCCACTTACCCGAGTCGGAGCTGGATGTTGCCACAGGCATTTTGAAAATTGGTATCCTCCACAAAAAACGTTCGATCAACTGCAATGAAAAAGAGAAGAAAAAGAGTGAGTGGAGTTGCACAGAAAACGTTAAAGATATATTTTGAATACGAATGGGTAACCCCATACAGAGGCAGAATTAAGGCTGAAACAAGAGAGGGTGGAAGGTAGAGTTGTCAGGGATCAGTGGACGTCTTAATGCAGCGATGGAAAAGAAAACAAATCCTTCTGTGTAAACAGCTCATTCCTAATTCGTCTAATCAAGCTCCCACACACGACAACTGGTATCTAACTTTATTAATACCCCAAAATAGAATTAGCAGTTGCTCTGGAAACACACAAACAGTTTTAGCCATCGCTTCCGTCAGGAATATTTTTAGCAACAGTTGGAAAGAAGGCGGGCGAGTGAGTGGGCAGGCCAGCTAACATTAGCTTACAGAGGATCTCTGTTGATTCTAATTGATCCGTTTAACATGAGGCCGCGAAAGAAAGCAACAAACATCACAGGCAAAACAGAGGAGGACTAAGCATCTGTTGTCCTGCAGATCAAAAACTGGCTTATCAGGTGAAGTGGTGTTGTGAAACACACACACAGTGAAAGGCAATTATGAGCTAAAGGAGAGTGTGTTGGTGACAGACAGAACCGGCAATCAATGAGGAAGAGAAAGAGACAGACATAAGAAAATACAAGATGGATGAGGAGAAAAGCTGTCTGTTTGTTTGTGTGTGTGTATGGGGAGGGGAGGGGGTTACGTCGACAAGAACAATGGCGAGGAAGAAAAGACTGCAGCTGACGAGGGAGACTGTTGTATCCAAGGATGCTAATTCCTGGTTGCCATGACAATAGCGATCAACGCTGGAGCCGGTGCCGTGGTGGCCAAACCCTGCAATGTCACTACAGGGTCAGTGTGTGTGGATGTGAGCGTATGACAACCTCATCATCACTGATTGGGTTTGTAGGGATGAAGGAGCACTTAATGGCCAAATGGGGGCGCTAATGCTCAAAACGACTGCCTTATTCTGAATGCCCCGCTCGCCTCTGATGTCACTTATTTAATAAACTGGATTAATTAATTTTCTTCCTTCAGGTGGCGTCACTTTTCTCTTCAACTACAGAGCAGCTCATATTCCTTAGCTCGTGTCCTGGGTGACATTTTTCATGGAGACAGATTCTTTTTAATCACTCTTCTCCGCAGCCTTTCAGTGGTCATTAAACACAAATATCAAAAGGTCTTCAAGCCCAGTGCTGTGTCATCTTAATAACTTGTTCTCTGCACAGATTTAGAAATTCTCCAGAATCCTATGTGCTCAGACACTTGAAAGGTTGTGGTTCCAAGCATTTCATCAACACCTCCTGGGGCACCGGTTAAGTATTCATTTTGTTCACAGACATATTTCAGTCATGATCCGAAGATACTGATCCACCACAGTCAGGGATGCCTGGAGATGCATTGGAGCTTGAGTTCTGGAACTACTACTTCAAACCTTTATCGCAATACAGATTGGAATAGTTCATTTCAAGATATTTCATAAACTTTATTACTCCTATGACAGCTTAGCTTTAGATTTATTCCTTTGCAAAAATGCTTTCCGTAAACCATTAATTCTTTCAATACCCTGGTTCATTCTGCTTTATGTTTTGATCATGGCCAGGTGTTTTAGTAATCTATGTTTTACTATCTTTGTCTAATGTAGTTAATCTATGTCTCCTAACACACAGACATGTCGTGTTTGTAATATAACATAAACTCAGGGTAACTGATTGTGTAGTAGTAGATGATTTCATTATGTTTTTGAGGATATGAAAGTTCTTATTTTTCCTCTATCTTTAAGCTGCATGGTTTTCTTTTCTCTACCCGCGATGAGAGAGAAAGACGATAACTTGTTTAACAGCTGTGAAACTGAAGCAAATTCTCTCCGATGCTGACGGATCCAGCGCTTTCTACAAAACTGATCTATGCGGATCAGGACTTTAATACCGCATACCAGTCCCCCGGGCTTATCCGAGGCCTCCCGTGTTTGCACTGTGAAATGAGCTTGTTAAAAGTATGCAGAGACCACACGGCAGCTCAAAGGTCAATGAGGTCAAAGCCGATTGCAGCGGGACTTGGCTGTGCCAGAGCTGGCCTGACACACTTGGAGGAGGGGCAGGATCCTCTCATGCCCTCTGCCACTCACACATGACAGGGTAGAATAAGGAAACATCTAATAGCGGTGCAGTTATCGCTGTTGGTGGCATTTACTTAGTGATTAGTGACAATTTCTGGCAGAAAAGTGTGGACCTGCAACCTGTTATCAAGCTCTATGATCAGGGATTTAACAAGCATTCTCAAAAGCGTGATCGAGACTGTCGTTGAGAGATCCTTCATTTTGTTGTTTTCACACAACTTGTTTTTCTGCTGCAGATGGAAAAAGACCCTGCAGTTGTTGGTCAGTCTGTCTCTACTGTGATATCTTGTATATGTAAACACTGTGATTTTCACTCTATGTGTCTATTAGTTAAACCCCACAAACATGTGCAATTACACAAAACACGAAATGTTCCGATACCGGAACCAGCATCAGCCCTGCCAAAAATGCTGGCATCGGGAATCTGCAGGGATGGAAATCTGTGAACCAATCCGATATCATGTCTTAAAAGTTTATTAGCTTCACCCAGATGTAATTCTCTTTTCGTGGAAACCACTTCTTCTTCAACACTGCAGTTGCGCTGTACTGCCACTGCCAAGTACTGTTTTATTAGAGCAACAAAGAAGAAGGTTCAAATACGTTCACTTTTTTCGAAATGCACTGGTATTGGTACTCTGTATCGGCTGATATGCAAAGTCCAGGCATAAGAATCAATATCAAGAAGGGAAATATGGTATCGGAACATATCGCATCACATTTTCAGAGGTGCGATCATCTCTACCGTCAATCTGTTAAAACAAGAATCCAGCTGGTTGAGCATGTGTTTGGTTTGTCTGCACAAACACGGATCTAAAATTATATTTTTACAAACTTTCGATCACATTCATCCCTTACAACTGTAACAATACACCTAGTTTAAATTCCTGCAAGGGCCAAGTCTTACATAACCAGTTACAAGGGCAAAGGTCGAGGTTCTGTTGCCTTTAAATATCCCTGAAATTCTACACAATAAATGCTACAACCTGTATTTTTTCTCTTTGAGCTTGCATGGTCTCTTTCTACTATTCATTGAGGTTTGTGACTTATTTGATTAAAATAATTTTTCTTTGGCGCAGTAGGAATTTTGCCTGCAAGGACTACAAGCCCACACTCAAAGAAACCCATGTACTGTGGCCAATTTCATCACACACACACTGTATTTCTCTATCAGCGAGGATCCCCAGCAGATGTATCTATTGCTTGAAGGCTGGACTGGCAGACGTGGCAAAGAGCTGCAAATAAAACCTGCAGCCAAAGACTGGAGAGAGCATCTTCCAGCACATTTTGCCCTGAAGCAACAACATTAGTGGCAGCCCAGGTGTTTGTATGGTAAGTGTAAAACGCCTCGAGCTGTTCCCACAGTGAGGCTGCATTAAGGCCTGTAAACATGCTTACACACACGCAGTCACAGTCACACACACACACTAACACACACCAGTGACCAAACAGGTCTTAATCCACACATGCAGCCTGGCGTCAGTCCTATAAATAACCCTGTGCTCCCACAGGTTCAGCTCCACTCATTACTTTACAAGGGAAAACTGTTGTATCCAAGACAACCATGAGCAGCTCTTCGCTTTTTTTCCCCCCGGTGCTTTGCCATGGCAACAAGGGAAAATGCGTAAAATAATAATAAGTTGGAGCTAAAATTGGATCTTCAATACAGACTCGCTCTTTCATCTGAGGAAAAGGTTTCCTATCCACGCAATAGTTAAAAGAATTTCTCACAACACGTCAGGGAATAAGATTTAACAGCTGACAAACCCAACGTAGCCTACTGTTGTTACAGCATGTCCACAAATGACGTCTGCAATGAAATCAGGCAATGTTTTCAACTGTGATTTCAAACCTGTTGTGTTTATACAAGAAAAGTACAATTCTAGAGCTAGGGAAAATGTGCCAATTCACGATGGCGTATTTAAAACAATGAATAGCTTCCTTAGAAAGAGAGTTAATCCAGTCAGAGTTTACACTGTTCTTACAAAAACATTGAAATGTCACTTAAGAGCCTTTGTGGAAACATAAGAGCTGTTTTAGTACCGTCTCTTGATGAAAGAACCACAATGTTTCTGCTTCCTTGTTGTCGGACTAAACTCTAAAAGACAGCGTAAAGCATTTCCCTCTGTGTCTCCTGCTGATGCTTACGTCAACACACAAGTCGCTGCAAATGCCTCTACAAATCCAAACTGCACACTGCTGTGTATTGAATGACAGCATACATTTTAAAGCAAGTTTAAAGAAGTCAATGCAGCATGGTCGGAAGGCTTAACAAGAACAAGGTCTAGATGCACACTCACCCACAACATGGAGGAAACCTTTATTTTAGCAAGTATTGGAAATCTACCTACCAATCAATAACAGCGTCAATACTCATGAGTCACATTAGCAACTCAGAGATCCTAAAACAGTAAGAAATCAAGAGTCAAGTTTGCTATCACCTGTGTTTTTTATTAATGTATCTTTTCTCTATTAAATTTGATTCAAGAATTGGCCATTTTCTTAGAAGCACGATGATACAAGTTTGACCACCTTCACCAGATGAGAACAAGACATCTAATGAAATCTGATCGTCTCAGTGATGCGAGTCGTCCCACTCCCTCGGCTCCACACAGATTGTGTAATTTGTGTAATTGGAATTAAATGTCATGTACATACCACTGAAAGGCTAAGTACTCAGGCAAAGTGCAGAGGGCCACTCTGGGGAAGCATCTACAATCACAACCCTGCTTGGATTTCACGACACGTCCTCTCCCCTATTTCTTTTCTTTCTTTTAGAGGAAGTTTCCACAATGGACTAAACTAAATGAATATCACAGTTTTTCAATGTCACTAAATCTCCCCGGAAAGTGAGTTCCAAAGAAAATACCCACTTTTATTATTATTATTATTATTATTATTATTATTGCAAACAAACTGAACCATTGATCAGTTTGATCAGGACCGAGACCACTTCTTCAGTCTTTTTGTCTGTGAATCTGCACCTTGGTCTGTGAAACCTTTCACTGCAACTTTGATGGGCAAAATTCACCTGCATTCGTGCATGTGTTACAATACACATCTTACAATGCATTGTGGGATACAATGAGTCCAATATAGAGCAAGACAGCAAGATTTTACAGCCATGCTAGCAGTTCTGTTAAGTAGTAAAGTGTTAAAGTGGTAAAGTAGCCAAGTGGTGCTTTGAGCTAAATGCTTATGTTGGCATGGTAACATGCTGGAAACGTTAAATGCTGATGCCTAGAGCTGCGTTGCTGTGTAGGCAGAAAATAATTGGTTTCCCTATGTATGTGAACAGAGGAGTGAAAATGACATTATGCAGTCATCACATGAATGGCTCAACCTCTGTGTATTGGAGGTCTGTGCCCGTGAGGTTGAGGTGGCAGGTGTGAGAGTAAATGATCCGGTCATTTTTATGAATGACACCACAGAGATTGGTGGAGAAAAGATGCTGAGGCTACATGAGCCGCTGCCGATTTATCTCCCGGTGGAACCGAGAGTGGACGGGCTCGACTTCTACAGCCTTCCTCTCTGCCAGCTCCAGTTGATTACAGTTCCTGCTTGATGCAGTAATGAATCAGTCAAGTCCGTCAAAGCAGTAAAACCGAGGCAGCGTCATGGTCAAGCACCACTGGAGGCGTTCCAATGCAGTATGACACCGGGATGTCCTGACCAGGATCATGGGTCACACTGGGGACAGCTCTTTATATTGATCTTGATGAGAGACCAGCGTAAAGGAGTCTTCCTCATTTCATCTTTCATACAAGATGTATTCAAATCTTCCTGTGGGAATCTGGAGTAAAGAGCACAAAGCTGAAGGAGCCTGCCTTCCAGCAGAGTTCTGAAACTGTCACCGATATGTGCGTTGACAATGTTTCTGTTGAGATATAACCGGACCTGCTGATCTCACAGCCAATCCCCAAAACTCTCTGAAGCAGGGAAATTTATGGTAAACCTCCCACTGCCCAAACTGAAACTGATACAAAGGTTTAGTCTCTTTAATCCCAATGAAAAAGCCTTTGGAAATGAGACCTATCGGAGTGGGGTTTAAAATCCAGCTGAGGGATTTTCATTTTGTTCCAGCTATACATTCTACATCTTTAGGGGAAATAGTAGGAAATGTAGTAAGAAGAGGTTTCATTTCATATTATCGCAACAAAATAACAATATCATTAAGTTCCTTAGTATAACAGATGCTTTACACACCTAAAAACACTCTGTATAGAACAGCCCGTGACAAAGTTCAGGAAACATTATTATTATCTGTGCTGCACTTTTGTCAAGGGCACAAGCCTAGAAAAAAGTTTTTATTTCACCGACGTAAATCCCCGACCCAGTACACATTAAATCTTTAATCTCTAAGGTCTAATGTTGTAAGTTATAAATGTAATATATGTAGAGCCTTCCTCCATAAACACAGTGCATGTCTACTATCACTGAAAATACAGTAGCTTCTCTCTCCCTGGCAGAGGTCGTTTAAATCCTTTCTCCACTGTCGGAAAAACGGCCTCACAGAGTGTCGGTTAAACAGAAGAAAGAAAATCACCACAGACGTCTGAGCATAAATGGTAAATGGACCGTTTTTATTTATTTAGAGCTGCTCCAGTCTAATCGGCCACTCAAAGCACTTTACAGTCACATTCACACAGTGCTTGTATACGCAGCACCTTTTCCATCACACTCATTCATGGGCCGTCAGCGCAGCTCTTTCCCAAAGACACAGAATGCAGTGGAACTGGAAGAGCCGGGCATCGAGCCACCATATCTATGGATAGTGGCCGACCCGCTCTACCTCCTAACACACAGCTGGAACTGAGCAGCACCAGCTCAGCATTGTTACAGTGAGTGAGTGCAACTTCAACTATTTCAACAAAATTCAATATAAAAAAGTCAGAAGGGAATAAGTGTGGTTTAGAGCGTTCTGGATGGAAATATAATCAGATATTTATTTGTCTCGTACATTTGTCTTAACAATAAGAAAGACACACACACGACTATATACATATACACACATACAAGCATATAAACATACAAATATGCATATACAATCAAGCACACATATGTACAATTAGATAAAATACACACGTACACCTATATACATGTACTCACACACAAATATATGTATAAATGGATACATTTACCCACACACACACTATCTGTATTATTATATTGTCACCTGTACACATCAACTATCTTATTCATTTCCATCCTCCCTACATCTCACTCTGTCCTGGTGTCGGTCCACATGCGCGTGTTCTCAGACAGAGTGCGCATGCGCAGTGAACAGACGTCCATCCTTCACCAACACTATATTCTCTGATGACATGTTTATTGTCCGCACGACACACACACACACACACACACACACGCACAGAGAGTGGGACTGTCACACACATGTTGGCTGTGTGTCTCACCTGATGCCTCAGTACAGGTGGAAACAGCCTGAGGTCATTTTTAATCAAACACACACACACACACACACATAAACCCACACAAACACCCCAGTCAAAAATGGAGGTGGAGTGAAGTGGGCTGAACCGTGGTGTGTGAGTCTCCCTCAGGGGACACGGACAACCTGCGTGTGGCCACCTGACGAGTGCGGACCTCAGAGAAGACAGCTCGGGGAACATGAGCGCGTGAGAGATAAAGATGAAGGTGGAGGCGCTCACCTGTTCTGCCGTGTCCGAGTGACGAGGCTCCTCCAGCGGTGGGTGTTCGACGCTCGGCGGGTCGGCGTGCGAGTGCGTGTCACTCCCCACACACACACACACACACACTGCTATCTTTAACCTACAGGGGCTCGCGCGCGCTCACAAACAGCTCCATTGGTTCTCAGTTCGTTGTGTGCGATGATCCGCTGCTGCCTCCAGTCGACGGCCGGTGACGAGAGGAACACGTCCGCCGCTGTGAGAAGTTCGAGTCCGTCTCCTGTCGTCAGTAGAGTGGAGCCCACACAGCAGCAGTGGTCCAACCAGCGTGCAGGTGCACACGGACACTTCCTGGGGCTGTAGCGACACCCAGCGGCAGCAAGAGCAAGTGCAGCGCTCGTGAAGGCAGAATAAAGGACAAGAAAGCATGTGTGTGTGTGTTTAATACTTTTAATCCATTCAGGCTTTGTTGTAAAGTCATTGATTTTAATACAAATTATTTACATTTTTGGCCAGCAGACAAATAGACGTATAAGAAGGGAGAGGGGACTGGCATGCACGGTATAGTAATTTTGAAAATGCAGAGTCGCAGAGTCCAGTGCACGTTTGTCTCTTGAGTCCCTGTGTTGTTGGTTTGGTCTGGTCGTTGAGGAATCGAACCGTTGGGGTCTTTCACCACTGATCGCTGTAGTCCGAGCTGCAAGAGAAGAGATGTTGTCATGCTGCGTGGTTACATGGCCAATGATCTGCTGCACAGCCACAGTGAGAGGAGACGCCAACCAACACTCACTTAGAGAACAGAAACAAGAAGCTGCTCGGGAGAAGACTTCCTCATATTCATACTTCTTCTTGCACTTACACTTTTAGGCCAATATACACATACAGTCCTATATATGCCACAAGTAAGTTTAAATAGTGGAAGAGGCTGATGTAGTGTGTTCAGTGTTTTTATGGTACGTGTATCATCCTAAATTCAAACTGTTTGCTAATGGTAGATAAAGTATTGGTTGATTTTATGTAGGTCTCATTAAATTGCATTTCCTCTTTAATCAATAATGACAAACTGATGATGTCACATTTAAAATCATGATGTAGAACACGGCATGGCTGAGTTATTTCCTGAATACTGGATTCAGATGCAAATATGATGTATACGTATTTTTTTTTATTTCTCTCTCTCTCTCTCTCTCTCTCTCTATATATATATATATATATATATATATATACATATCTTTATATACCAATACCCACATTAAATCTCTCTATGAATTTTAATGTTTCATACTGTGAATTTCTTTATTTCACTGCCTTTTCCAACTTTAACAGATGTTCTTTCGTTTCAGCATGAAGTATGATCCATGGTGATTAACCAGAGATTTACTCTGATCGGCTTCTCTCACCGAGGATCTGTGTCTTGGTTTGAATCGCCTCCGAACAGCAGCCACGCCACCGCCTGCTCGGGGGTTGACCTCTTCCCATACCTGCAGATAAATAAATAAAAACACAACCACATGTAATGACATTTATGCAACACAAATTAGAGACTGTCTCAAGTAACCCCCCCCCCTGTGCCCTCAGCAGTCACTCAGTCAGCATTTCACTGGCTGCTCTGGCTTGACCCCACCTGCCTTTGTTATGAATTTCAGCTACAGGACTATTTTTCTTTTTTAGACTCATCCAGCTGTGAAGAAGGCAACTTGGCTGCATGCACCCTGTGGAGTTTTCTCTCTTTATCAGCACTGCCTCTCTGCAGCACAATCCAAAAAGTCAACGGTGCAATTACCTGACAGAGAAGGAGACTTTTCAAGGTCACTGCCCGGTGTCCAGCGAGGCAAACAAACAAAACAAGCTCCTGCTACTTCAATGCAAAATCAATGCCTGGTCCCTGAGTTAACCTTCCTGTGTGTGAGAGGCGGGGGGGGGCTGCATCGTGTAGCACGCAGTTTAATGGCAAATCAAGCCTCTTTAATTACAGAGCACGAGGGGTTAATGGTGATGAGACTGTGCTCAGCTTCCATCACTGCAGGAAAACAATAGTTTCTCCAACTGAAGTCAACAGACCCCAGGGGCCACACAGAAGGGATCATGTATTGATATAGAGCGATATAGCCATAAATTATACAAAGATAAAACTTTAATATCAGTCAATATTGATTATTATCACAATAACTATCATATTATGTGTTGTAACTCCTCATAGTGCAGCGCAATAAGCAAAATATCAATATATTGGACTTTTGGTGTATTGCTATCGATGACAATTATTATTTATTGCTGTGTCCTTATTGGATTCTCGCTTTTTCCCTACACCTTGTCAAAACTGTAAAACTGACACCGTTATTTAGGCGCGACAGACAAGAAAACAACCTTTGAGATTTAATTACAAGTTTACAATTTTAAATAAACAAAATCCTCGCTACATGTCAAAGGTCACGAGATTCTGAATACCTACAAACATGGAGGATGTTAATGATCAAGTCTTAATTCAGCGTCTGACAAGAAAAAATAGATGATTTCACATCAGAGGAAACCCAGCCTCCTGTCCTCTGACTCATCGTTTCCCACGACAACAGCAATGGGATATAACTTCACTGCAATGACCCTAGAGCTCGTTAATGGAAAAACTCTTTACCAGCAAAGGTGAAATCTAAGGCTGAAAAACAGGACTTTTAAGAATGAATTCACATCATCATGGCCAACTTCATTGACACACGAAGGGATGCGGACACTCTCTGACCCAATATGATGAAAAGTCACCAATTCAAAAATCACAACACCTTCTCCATCACTTATTAGTCTCTCAGTTAGTTTGTTGTTGTTGTTTTTCAATGGACTTTAGAGTTAATGATGCTCAAAAAGCTGCTGCGGCTCTAAAAATCAAATCAACTCTGAAGCCAGACACTGTAACCTCTACCTCACAGGAGACATGGAGAAATGTGAGTGTAACAGACGTGAGCCGCAGTTGGTTGAGTCTGACTCACCTCTGTCTGGTGATGAGGTTAACGTAATGCCGGACAGCCGCGTGGTACTTGGCCCACTCCGCCGGTGAGGCGTTGCCCACCGGACTCTCCGGTTTGGGAGGGTAGGCGTCCGCCAAGCTGCTCCAACACACCAGCAGGCACAGGACGAGCGCTGCGAGCGTCATCCACGATCTCACCATGTTGGCCATCTGAGGAGAGAGAGAAGCACCGGGACATGATTTCACTTCTTAAAGAAAAAACCTTGAATAAACTTTAGCTACAGACAATTTCATGTGAGGATTCGGTTCCATTTTACGCAAATACCTCCGTGCGTAAAAGTGTTCCAAAGATTATAAAAAACACATTAGCCGACATGAGTTTCATCAAATCAAATCTACAGATGATCCGGTTAAAAAGTCAACAAGCAGCAAAGTAATATCAAAGTGCGCAGACTCACTTTTTGACAGTTGTCTCTCGGTGCTGTTCACTTCGCTGGTGCCCCTGTGGTGTTGCTCTCCTCTCGGCTCTCGCGGTTATATATGGTGTGGGATGGATACCTGATGCGCACTGAGGCCCACGTGACCACGCCCCTCGTTGTTTCCTCCAGCACCATCGATCAATGGGTCACTTATCTGTTAGAGAAGCTGGACGACGAGCTGACAGCTGAACTTCACTCTCCGGCTTAGTGAAGCTTCATTTTTCACAATAAAATAAGATAAAAGGGATATTTTCTCTAAGTACTTCAATATCAGGTTTTTAAATGTGTACTTAGTGGCTTTTATTGTAGACTGCTGTTGATTTTAAGATGAAATTGAATGAGTTGTAAACGTGATGGTACCATGAACACACAAGATGAGAAAGCGTTTCCTCCATTTTCAGCACCACCAACAGCTCCAGCCACAGTCCCAGTGTTATCGTCTCAGACCAGTAAGCTTCATGTCTACACTTGGAAATCCAACCTGCACATATCCACATTAAAGTTATGTCTTCCAGTAAACAGGCTTATTGAGCTGCACCGTGGCTCAGACTAGAGCGTGGAAAGCACAACACACCAGCCACACACACACACACACACACACACACACACACACACACTGACCCTTCACACTTGAAATAATAAGCCGGCACAGAAACCATCATGCATCAGAAATTGGAGAGAGATGTGCTGAGTGACCTGAAAACACATTACAGCAGGTATCACAGTCCGAAGCAGGAGTCGCTCATCACTTCTTCACTCCTCAGGATTTCTGTTTTTCATTTTTTGTTATCAGCGATCCACTCGAGTCAAGCAGGGCTTCTGCACAGAACGCTTATAATGAGTTTTCTTCTGCAGTTTTACAAGACGTCAAAGTCGTGACTGTGCTTGAGATGCAGTTGCTGTTTGATTTGTATTTATTAACCCTTATTTAACCGGGTTTGAACCGGGTCAAGAAGCAGCAACACAGTTTAGACAGTAACAGATTAATAACTTTTACACAAACAACCTGAGTTCAAGAGATTTGACCAGAGCTTTAAACTGAAAATCAGCCTGTGAATTATTCCATGGAGCAGAAGCCCTGAACGTAAACGCTTTCTACCGATACTTTGGAAACAACAAATCACAAAATGTCTATTAAAAGAATATTATGACTTCCATAATACACTACAGTGTCCAACATCATGTGAGGACAATGAGCTCAGGGATCACAGACAACATGTCTCCCAAATCATATGTAGTTTAGTTTAACGTTTTTCACTCAACATAAACAAATTAAAACAAACAATTAAAAACATAAATTGAATGTTAAAAAATGTTTTAGAAACCAGTGATGGCTTTTATGTCAACGACAAATATAACATAAAACTAAATTCAATTCAAGTTATATATGAGTATAACAGAATGAATAACAAGATTACTCCATTATATTTAATAGAAAACTGACCAAAGGGGTTTTTACACAAAGGAGGATGAACACTGGGCAAGATTTTCTTTTCTTTTCCTTAATGAATTAGTTTTCAATTTCTCCGGGATGTAATCCGACTCCTCCAGTAGTTTTATTGACTCGGGTGTAAATTGCACATGGGTGGGTAATGAACAAACACATTAAGCCCCTGGTAGATACACAGGAGGCACAATGGAAAATACTTGTTCAGACAAGATCATTATCACACCTTTAGCCTCCTTTGTGCTCCTGCATGCATTATTCAAGTAATGATGATGATGATGATGATGATGATGATGAAGATTAAGGCGGCCATATGGCCTGGAGGTAGAGGTGACACATAACACTCACTCATGTGGGATCTGAAATAGCAGCAGCAGCAGCAGCAGCAGCAGCAGCAGCAGCAGCAGCAGCAGCAGCAGTGTCAGGGAAAGTCATTTCAGTAATTCTCTTATGATTGAATCCAGTGATTCACTGAGGTGGATCAAATATCACTTTTATTAACCCCTCACATGATGCCTCTCTAAATTCCATGTCACCGCCGGGGCTCTGAGGAAGGGCCCGGGCACGATGACGCTCGCACGACACAGACACTGTGTCCACAGATACCTTTCAGGTCTTGAGTGCTGGGGCACATGTGATCGCCCACATTTATGACTGGTGCCGCGGCTCCTGATTATCTTGGATCTTCACGGTCTGTTGTTCAGTTCACGGCACATGAAGTCATCCCTTATCCCACAGATGTCTGTCTGCACACAGGACAGAGACTTGCAGATGACTTTGTAAAGAAAACTGTAAAGAGTCTATTCTTTGATATTCCATTTTCCATCAAAAATGTGTTTCCTGTTCTGATATGAACAAATCTGGATGTGGGAATGTGCTTATTTAAGGAAGCCAGACATGGTTGAATAACTTCTCATGTGAAATGGAAGCATGTTGTCATAGTATCCATTGTGTGTGCGTCGGGGGGGATTGTGGTCCCAATGAAAAGGCATTTTTAATTGGGTGTGTAGGGAAATCATTGACTGTTTGCGTCACACCCTGTATATATGTGAGACTGAGGCCCTATTAATCTACAAGCAGATTTATTCTGCAGCTAATAAAACAGCAGCAAAGAACTGATGAAGTTTCAAACTCATAAAATGTACATGTCCATCCCCTGTCCATGCAGCTACAGTATTTATTATTTATTTCATTGCACTACTTATGGCGATGGTCATGAGTCTTTCCAAAATATTTTTGTACCATTCCTTTACTTTGTAGTTATTGTTGTCCTCGTCCCAACAGCTGTAAGTCAATGATTGTATGATTTTAATGTTTAATTTCATTTTGGGGATTTTAACTTTATTTTATTTTTTATTTTGTTTTAGACATGTAACAAAGATAATCAGATGATGTAGTAATTCCAGCACTCTCTGTGGTGAATGCATCTCCAGCCACCGGGCTGCAGAGACACATCAATGGCTCATACTCCAGAGAATTGATTATTATCTGGAAGGCAGAGGAAACTTGTCCAACAAGAGAAACACAAAGAAAGACTTAATAATTACGTTTAACAGGCTCATGCATGAATCAAATGAATCATCATGTTGCCATGTACGACATAACATGTGCATGTCGTCCTGCTGGGCTCCCTGAGGACGCCACGACACCCCCCCCTCTCATGTGCTGTTTATAGAGTCGTAAAAACAGTGGGGCTTTCTTTTGTCTGTCCCTAAACCCTTGTCAAAAACTTGATTTGGAGATAAATCCCAGCGGACGGCCACAGAAGAGCTGACAATAAACACGCAGTTAAAGTGGATATGACCTCGCCATAAATGCTGTGAGGGGATCGTGGTATTACACCTAGATTGCACTTTCCATTTCTCAGCAATCGTTGAACCATAATTCAGAGTGGTATTGAGGGACAATTAGTGCACAGCGGTTTTTACACCGTGCCGAGCGATACTGAAAAACAAAATAACACACCGAGGAGATAAAAGTCAATGGCAAGAAACAACAACATGCACAAGACCAACTCATTAACGTGCTCCAGTGTTTGCAGGTAAACACTGAGAAAGTAACAGCCCCTCAGATAAGAGGAAGAGCAGACAGCTCACGGCCCAATAAACCCCAGCTAATGCTCTCCCCAAGAGGCGTACGGGCTCCTGCAGAGCGGGAAAGTGTTTGAGTTGTCATCAAGGCAAACGTAATAGGAGCGCAGGAGGCCAAGGCTTCTTTTTTTCTCATCTTATTCGGTTTAAACAACTTTTCCAACTCGGTGCTAGTATTGTCTGCGACTTGGTTATGAAAGACACGTACAATTTGCACTATTTTATCTGAGAGCGATAAGTTGAACAAATCACCAGGGCGGAGGTTTACTTACAGAACGCATCTACCTGGGGCCCTAAAAGCTTTTCTCCTGAACCTCTGCCTCCACCTGTGATAGTAAAACCACCTCCGTTTTCCATTTGCATCACACACGCTGCCGAGTCCAAATACGAAAAGAAGATTACACCCGGACACACGTTTGCACAGAAGTCCATTCTGGTGTAAGAGCAATCTCCCGGGAGAGGCTCGGACTCCTTCCTGTCATCGCAGACAGAAAGGGGGAAATGAGTACGAGTATTTATTAAGCCTTATCTCCAGAGTGGGGGAGCCACTAATATGAACAGAGTGCTTTTCAGTGCGGCCGGGTCTGTTTGCACAGCTCAGGGGACACAACGAGGGGTTGATGGCTGCCCACCACCACAGGCCAATGACTCACAGGCATAATTGGCTCTAAAAGGGGCCACGAAGTGTCCGAATCCCGACACATAATCAGTGAGTAAAATAATAAAGTGTTTCTTTTTTATTTTAAATATTAAGACTTTTTGTTTTGCACTTTTTATAGCAAAAAACTAATCCTCTGGTCAATCTTTACATATGATGAACCCCTCTCCCATTGTAAAAACAGAAAGGTGGATGAACCGGGGAGACCTTATGAGGAGGGATCCCCCTAAAAGTGGACGTGGGGCTACAGGACCCAACCAAATGTTTCACATTGACAATAGAGCCCTATAAGTTCTAGGTTATATCTACTGTAACATATATTGTTCAAAGATGTTATGTTCATCCTTGTAGACAAATTGCTGAAGAGGACATGATCTGGTTAATGTTTTTGCATGAGCGCCTGTGAATGTCTGGGTCAGTCCGATATGGTGAAATAAAAAATTATCACACTGTCAAAGACAAAATGATCCGGCGGCCATTTTGACCCCCATGTTTGACCCAGTTGCCGACCACTGCTGTTGTTCGCCCGAGGACAAAGAAGAAGACGTGTTCAACTCGGTCCACAGACTGAAGGCCCCTGTCCCCACTGACTGCTACAAAGCACCTGTTTGTATGTTTTTTATTCATATTGAATTGGACACTGCTCTTCCTCGGGCCATTAAGAATAAACACACCAAGTCTGACGCTGACAAGATGAACGGTTCTCGAGATACGAGTTCCACAGTCAGACAGACTGACAGATATTTGTGGAGTTGGTAGGTACAGAAAATAAATAAATACAATAATTGTCATGGCTACACTTGCACAAACAAAACAGCAGTCATGTCAGTTCTAAACATCACTCAACTCCTGGCCAGTGATTTGCTCATTTGCTCTCCAAACCATCAACGCCTCATGAGAGTCTCTGGCCCCGAGCGGACTGAAGCTCCTCTGCCCGGAGCAGCACCATCTCTCAAGCCATCCGTCTTTTTGGAAAAAAAGCAGAGCCGACCAATTACAGCAATATCCCAGCGACTGATGTGTTTATGAGCGAGCCGGCCGCGGCAGCTTCAGGTAACTCGGATGGATGACGAGGCTTGTGAGAGGAAAGATTGATGACTCTCAATGCACGGCATGATCTCCAAGTCACGACAAGGCTGGGAAGTCAGTTTGCTTCTTATGCATTAGAATGATTCATCCCGAGATGTGAATCAATGCGTGACTGCGTCAGGGTGAACTGGAAAAGCCTGCAAGCTGTGGAGATTTCATGTCTCTGGGGGCGAGACTCCTGATCTCATCCCAATGGACGCCAATTACAATAATCATGGAACTGCCTTTATTACTTTCTCTGCCTATTGTTTCTGGGGATCTCTAGATGAAGAATAGGCTCCATGCTCAAAGACACGCCTCGCATCAATGCCCACAAGAATCAATTCTTGATCGCATTTACAGCAAATGAGCTACATGTTTTTTAACTGGTTGGTCGTCAATACCTAATGAAAGCATCTCCCATGTGTTGCTGGGCATCTTTACAGGGATCTGACCCCAGATTGTGTTTCCTGATGAAGGCAACTTGAGGAAATTCTGAAAACGGTTTGTTTTCTTGTTTTTTGGCCGATGGGCAAAAGACAAAAAAAAACAATCACACACACACACACTTTTGTTATCAATCACTTTGACTGTGTGGCTTAAAGGTGTGTGTGAGAGGCCATATATCAGCAGCACCTTTGAAACAACAAGGGCTGGTGAGAGAAAACAGCTAAAGCTCAAGTGATGTGGCATCGAATCCACAGAAAATTAGACACACCAATGACAACAGTTTCAACACGGGGAAGTTTAGACCTTTTAAGGCCATAATGAATGAAATTTATGACCTAAGTCCAGTACAACAGATATGAAGGAATATCACAGTCCCAGAATCACGTTATAGATCTGCTCTTTTTCATCAAGATCCATGAACTTTTCCCTGTGAAATAAAGGAAAATGTTGTTCCACCACGCTTTATAGTAGTTACTTACATTTAGCTTTTTTCTGATCACAAATGTATCAGATACTTTTAGTTCCTCATCAGGTTTTACATTTTATTTTCGCAGCCACAGCAAACAATCAGAGATGTGAAGCAGCACCAGATCGTCTCCAACGACTTCATCATCCACTCCTAACCTGCTGGCCATCTGCACCTCCCTTTAAAAATGGAGATGAATGATGTTGATCTCGGGAGCCTTGTGCATCCCTCAGCTCCTGCTCGTCCTGCCGTAATGAAGCAGTCTGCCTGAGTAATTACTCTCATCTGTCTCAGTCCTTTGAGCAAAGAAGATCGGCCTGAATAAGAGCTCCACCCACACAGCCCCCCGTCTGGCGGAGGAGGACACAAGCATCAATGTGCATGACGAATGTCTTCAGGTAAAATGAATGTGTTTACATTCCTGACCAATCACAGCTACTGTAGCCAGAGTGAGGCAGAGTTTTCCGAAGCTTTTTTTAATTTATTTGTAGATGACATCAGGCGTTTTGTACAACAAATATCTGCCACCGCAGTTTCCCTTCAGAGCTTCATCTTTTAAATAAACAGAGGTTCACTAAAACCAAACCACGTCTCAAACATAAAAGAATAAATCTTATTTAGAAACAAACTCATAGTATAATAGTTTCATACAACGTACAAACACTTTCTGACAAAGCCTTTACACACAGTGTTACATTATAACAGGTGGCTGGTAACGGCAAATAAATGTTTTTTCATGTCCCGCTCTCAAAAGGCAGTGGCAATGATGTCATCTTTGAAAACAAGAAAACCAAAAGATCGTATCTGAATTAGGCTCCATTTTAAACTCCTCCCATTTCCTTCTCCAGCAATGTCTCCACCATCTTGGGTAAAAACACTTCCAGGAAATGAAAGAAGTCCATAAAAGCTCCCGTCACGTCACTGGTCGGCTCCAGCTTGAACACTGCTTTCGTGCTCTCCGTCCCGCCCACCATCTGCGGCTGGACCTTGAACTCCAGGGGCTCCTTGAGCTCCGGCTCTTTGTCAATGATGTGAGCTGTGACCTGGGTCTCCATCTCCATGCAGCTGCCCTCTGGCCTCGTGTCTGTATCTTTGATCAGTTCCCTTCTCACCTTCCTCCTGCCAGCCCACACCATGTGCTTCTGCGTGCAGATCCATGGAGGGATATCCGGCTTGCCTCTTTTAGCCATCCTTGGCTTTTTGCCATGAGGTGACACAGAGGCGTCGCTGCCTGATGACAGCAGCCTCTTGGCCCCGACCTTCACAGCGCCCGTGGGGCTGGTGTCGCTCTGGGAGTCGACGCTGCCGAAGCTGCTGTTCATCGAGGTGTTGAAGGACGCTGAGGAGGCATCCATTTCCTCGCCACCTGTGGAGGGAGCAAGGTGACACCTGAGGACACTCGCGAGAACTCCCTCCACAGCAGCGCACACCTTCTGAAACCACAGCGGCCGGAAGTCATCTCCCGCCATGTGCAGCTGATTACGCAGTCCTTCAGGGAGCCGCGCTGATTTGAAGGGAATGCTGATGGACAAGGAGTCCGCTTTGTTATGTGGGACTTGGCCATGGGGGGTGAATAAACGCACCAGACCCCACATCTTCCCCTTGGTGGATTTGCGCTTGTACTGCAGGCTGCGGCAGTACTTCTCGGCCTCCTGGCACTCACTCTGGAAGCAGCGCTGCGAGCGCTCATTCAGGTTTCCAGCTACGTTGTGGGAAAGCTCGAAGGGGTCCAGGAGATTAAGAGGGGGCCAGCTTGGGACTGTGGTGAGGGGTCCTGGTGGGTTGTTCCTCTTGCATGGCCTCCTTGTCTTTTTTCTGGCCGAGGAAATCAGTGATTGGGAGTGCACGGCCCTCCCTGACAGATATGACACTACTGGCAAAATCAAACTTGGCATAGAAGGAGAAGAAGCCGGAGAGCAGGGTGCCTTGAATGAGAAAACACACACGCTAGATGAAGCTCTGTTTTAAATTCATGAAGAACTTTGGTTCAATGTGTCACCGGAAATCACTGAATAACAAATCACATGTTTCTTTGCTTTTTGAATTCCCATCACTTACAGAGGTCCTGTGTATTCTTGCTGGGCGGCACGGAAATGGGTTGACTGGGGAAGGTGCAGTTCCAGCCCTCGATCACACATTCCTCCTCTTCACCTGCGAGGATGTGAACACATGATGGTTAACAAGCAGAAGTAAATTAATATCTTCTCATTAGACCAAAGATTTGACTATGAAAACAATATGGAACCTAAAAAGTGTTAACTTTTTAGGTAACCCTTTCTCGTCAGGGTACAGTGATGCAGTACTCACAGGCCATGTCTTTAAGTTGCTCCACTGTGGGGAGGACAGGAGGCTCAGAGTTTTGCAGGAAGAAGATGATCAACAGTGTCAGAGCGTAGTTGTTGAGAAGGGGACCCGAACCACTGGGGTTACCTGCGCACAACATGAAATGTGTGTGTGGATGAGACCAGAGTTACGAGGACATCATAATTGTTTATTTCACAGAGTTATTGGTACAACAATAATATATTAGCTAACTGTTTTCATACATATTCAATGTGTAGTTCAAGGTTATTTACTTTTATTTCATTGTATTTCTATTAATATTTGATTATTGCAGATGACTCTGCACAGGAGGCTTGTTGGAATTGAACTGGCTGCTGCTCCTCACAAGAACAGAGGAAATGTTCCCCAGGAGTAAAGGTAATTAGTGACCTCTACGGTGAAGAACACTAATTAAAACACTAGGCACTAATAGCTACTGCAAATCAGTGTCCAAGCCATTACCGTGATCACAGAGTGATAAGTGATACGTTCTAGTGACATCTGCTGGCCAAAATATGAAATTACTACCCGAGTAAACTCTTTTATTGTAAAGAAAGTGCATCAGTTTTTTTACACTAAAAACAGACTTGTCCTGTAGTGATATGATATGTGCCGAGTTATTTCTGTTTACCGGCCAGCTGTCTCTGCTGGGCCCAGTAGCGGATGGTGTAGACCAGAGGTCTCAGCCTGTCGTCCATCCCTGAACACAGCTGCAGGAATCGAGTGTTCCTTACAGCCAGTCTAGTGAAACACAGAGTAATTCTGCTCAGTGTTCAAGATAAAAAAATGTTCTTGCCACTTTTAAAGACTGTTCCAGCTACACAAGGGAGAGAAACAGCCGACCGACCTGTTGTTGATGGTGATGTCCCCCTGCAGGTTGAGCTCGCGATGATGGAACTTGGCCACAGGGAGACGAGCGCTGCTGACCACATTAACTTTGTGCACGCTGGGAACGCAGCGCTTCAGGATCGCCGCCACGAGGTCCAGGACCTCTGCCGGCGCCGCTGTGGTCAAGTCAATATCGGACAAGATGGAGTCCTCAGAGCGGCCGTCATCGGACGTGCCTTCCCCTGCCTGAAGAAAGAGGGGACATAAAAGAAGGATGAGTCAAAGGAGTTCAATTATCTAATAAACGCTTCAATTTGTTGTACATAAAAAGCATCGGACCTGTTCTGTGGTGGATTTGGCACGAGCCTGGAACACTTTAGTGTTTTCCAGGTCCAGGAAGAGGTCCAAGTCACAGGAGTGGATTCCAAAAGTGTTGACAGATGAACCAAATGGAAGAATCTGGCTGTCTGCAACGCAAAAAAAAAGTATTAAGAGAGAGAATCAATCTATGACAATCATTTGCAAAATGATCACTATGAAAAACAGACTCATTGTTTGTATGTTTGCAAAAATCACCTGGAAAAAACTCTACGAAGACCTCTTGCAGGAGTTCAACCAGTAAGCTTCTAGTCTTCTTTTCATTCTCTCCCAGTTGAAACCGTTCAACGAGGCACTGCATCTGTGCATCCACCTAGAGAGGAAAAAACAAAACCATCAAAACCTAACAAACCACTGGGATAACATACAACATGCTACTATAAGTCCAGATATAGAGCAAACTAACAGGGCATGGCTTATATTGGTCTCTTTAGTATGCAATAGATAAATATTGTATATTAGAGCAAAAACTATTTTCATTATTCTTTGTGGCATTATTACTTAAGTGCTTAAATAATACTAATATTGAATTCCTTTATAATTGTATGTATAATTGCAGTATCTATTTTGAATATATAGATAGTGACATACAATCACATAAAAATAATTTATTTTTTAATTGGATGCTATTCTCATTCAATGTGATTCGTACATTTAGTCATCGTCCACATTTTATATATTCGTCACAATCTATGGTTAATATCATATATAGTGAATGTAGTAAGTATGTATTGCTCCACTTTGTACAGCGATGTGTAAAATCACCAATTCCTCAAACCAACACATTCATCGCCCGGAGCCACACTTCAGATCTGACAACAGGATGCTTACAGACAGCAGCTGACACAGCTGAGGTTTGAGACGGTCCAGAACTTCTTGCATTCTCTCGGCGTCGCTCCTCTTCTTGGGAACGAACTTGAACTCCTTCTTCTCGCGGGGTTTGACGCGCAGCTTCATGCCCTTCATCTGATGCTCGAGGCAGGAGAGGGTCGCCTGGAGGCTCTCCGTCTCGCTGAACTGCACGATGGCGAACACCCCCTGTGAGTGCAGAGCGACACGTCACCGTCAAACACTGTCAGTTTCCACATGCTGCCAAGATCCAAATAAAAATCCAGATGTGGTGAATTTAAATGAGGTTTCATAAGGAGACTGCTGGGCCTCGGTGGAGGTCAGCGCTCTGTTGAGGGTCTCAATGAGCTCACAGTTTCTCATTGTGCACAGCGGCCTGACCTTGTCTTTATCCATGATGACGTCCGCCACCGGTCCGAACTGCTGGAAGTGCTGGGTGATGTCGCTCTGGGAGATGTGAGGTTTGATGCCGCTGACGAACACGCTGTGCTCCTCCTGGCTCTTCCTGGTGTCCCGCACCGTGCGCAGCGTCAGGTGCTTCCTCCCTTTCACGTGCTGGTCCAGACTGGACGCTGCAGGACATGACACGAGCAGAAATCAATCTCCACATGTGAGGTGGCAGAGGTTGGAACATGAAGTACGGCAAGTACACAGGTAGGTGTATCCATAGAATATATAACACGTTTTTACCTGTTTACCAACATATTTATCTTTTCCTTATAGTGCTGTATAAATCCCTTCCTTTGCATGTGTACTTGTGTGTACTTGGTGGGTTATACAAAGCACTTTGTATTACATTTTATTTGTGTGAAAAGTGCTGTACAAAAATTAAGTAAACCAATTCTGACTGATATTAAGAAACAATATCACTATAAAAGGCTTTTACAGCGCAGGACATTGACAAAATGCGGAAACGTCAAACAAGTACATCGACCTATTATGTTTTAAATTCAGGTTTTATTTAGGACGTAGCCATCAGTAAGTAATAAGTAGCATACAAAACTTAAGTGTAAGGGAATATAATAAAAACTAATATAAACATGGTAAAAACAAGCTAGCTATGTGCAGTGACTGAATTGCGCAGTTCCTCTGTAGCTTGAAGCTAATTCACCACCTGCCCAGACAACGTTACGTCTCAAGTGTCCTCAGTTGTTTGTGTGTTAGCTTCGTGACTTACAGTTTGGTAAGTTGACGTTGCACAGGATGCAGTGGAAGCCTTTCGGCGTCTCTTTAATGTCAATGTTCGATTCCATGATGACGAGAATCACTAGAAAACGAGGTGGTAAGAAAAAGGAGCCACTTCTGTTGTCAGTGAAGTTTGAAACCGAGCGTCCTGCACGCGCGTCTTAAATCTCCCTCCTGCGTCCACTTTGCGCTTGTTCCCGGTCCGTCTGCTAAATGGGTCCGGGTAGTTCTCCTTTTCCACCCCACAGTTCCAGTTTGTTTTTAATGGCTGAGATTCCTAATTGTAATCTAACAATTTTAGTTAAATAAATGATGCACCTCTTCAGTAGAATATTAGTATAAAATATATGTTTATTCTATATTATAATAGGCAGCAGCAAACGGTTCCTTTCGTATGGCTCAACCTTCATTAAAATCTATTTCGTTTAATCCATTAAGTCTTTCACCTGATCCAACAAAAAAAATATACATAAGTACCTGTAATAAAATGTTTTCTACTTTTTTAATCTGCCTATGTAAAAAAAAAGAAAAAAAAAGAGACCTGGATCACTACTCTTGTTGTTTTCACCTCTGTTAACTGACAAACGGAATTGAATGCAAAGAGAAACCCACACCAAAATCTTCAATAGGCTTAAGGATTTATTTTTAAAACATGAATCTTTTTAAACATGAAGTACCAGTATTACATATTCAGATAAAAGTATAATCAAAAATTTAAGAGAAATCCACACCAGCTTTTGCATTGTACAAACAATTTTAATGACCATTTTTTCCCCCAGTTAAAATTGTTGCAAGATCGATAACGAATAACATACAACTTACATAAATGGTTAAGACAAGATTCCCTGCAGATTTCAATATTTAAAAAAAAATCTAGTGCTCAATTTCCTTATAAAACTACTCTCTAAGAATACTAAAAACAATCTAAAACATCACAAATACAAAACGTATAAAGAGAAAAATGTAATTTTGACTAAATATAAAACACAAATGCCTTTATTTCCTTGTTGTTCTTGCTCTGCGGGTTTTGGGTTGTGTCTCAGCTTCAGCATTTTTCTTCGGATCCACCATTTCTTCAGTGACCTTTGCCACTCGTCTGGCTCTCTTGACCGGCTGAGCTTCAACAACCTCCTCTGAGAGATCCTTCTCTTCAGTTTTGTCGGCATCGTTAGACGGGTTTTTGCTCTCAGCGTCAACAAGTTTGGACTTCTTTCCACGCACAGCTTTGACGGGTGTTGCTTTTGGAGTCTTGAGGGCCTCACAGTCTGATTTCCACTTCACGGATCTTTTGGACACTTTGACGTCTTCTGTAACAGTGCTGGTTAAATCTTCTGAGGTATTCACCTGATCGCTGCTCACCGTCAATTCATCTGTTGAGCGCTTAGCTGCAGCCCGTTTCCCCCTCTTAGCCGGCTCTGCAGCTGGAACAGACAAATCCAGGGCTGTGGATTCTGTGTCCTCAGGGAGAGTTGCAGCAACCCGACGTGCTCTTTTGGCTGGAATGACTTCTGAGACTTCCTTTTTCACTGTCTTCACACCTCTTGCCCTCGTAGGTTTAACGACTGGAGCGTCTGGCTCAGCAGTTTTCTCCTCAACCTTCAGCTCAGATTTTGCCTCTGGTACTTCAGCAGCAACTTCAGTAGCTTCTTTTCCTCTCCTGCCTCGTTTGGGTTTGACAGCAGGCACTTCTTCGACCTCAGTGGACTCCACTGGTGTTTCACTTTCAGCGGCTTGTTTGGCTTTTTTCCCTACTCTCCTGGGTTTTTTTTTCAGTGACAGGAACCTCCTGTGATTCTGCAACAAGCAAAGATTCAGCCTTCTCTGGGACGACAGTTTTGATCTCTTCTTCCTTTGGTTTTACACGTTCTTCCTTAGTTTTCCTGGTTCTTGTTGATTTTTTAACTGGCTCTTTGACATCTGAGGCCTCGTGTGAAATGGTCTCGACATCATTCTCTTGCTTTTCCTCCTCCTGTTTGGCATTTCTTCCCCTCTTTACCCTGACTGGGGGCTGAGACTCCTGCTTTGTCTCCACAGTAACCAATGTATCTTCTGCAGCCCCGATTTGTTCAGTGGTTTCAGATTTGATCTTTCTGCCTCTTCTGGTTATGGCAGCAGTGGGAATGGGCTGTTGAGGCTCATCACTCACCTCAGCGTTCTCCGACTCTGGTTTACGAGGCGCAACAGGTGTTGGTTTTGTTTTTCTCCCTCGAACAGGCTTTACTACAGCTTCCTCTGCAGGGGGAGCAGTCTGCTCATTCACAGCTTCAGAGGTAATCTCAGGCTGCATTTCCACTGATGGCTCTGGGGCAGCTTCAGGTTTTTCATCAGACCTGGCATTTCTGGTTCTTGTCGTTTGTCGGACAGCAGGTGCTGCAGTGGCTTCGGTTTTCTTCCCTCTTCTTCCTCTGACTGGAGCAGGGACCACAGGATCCTCTGAATGCTCCTTTGATACATCCTGCTGGTCTGGCTGAGAAGGTTCAGTTTCTTGTTTTGGTTTTCTGGCTCGCTTCAGCTTCGGAGCAGCTTTCCCCTGAGGGGCTGCACTCTCATCGTCGACTTCAACAGCAGGGATCTGTTCGCACTCAGCCTCTGGTGCATTTTCGGTTTCAGTAGCAACCATTTCAGCTTGGTCATCGGAAGCCTTTTTAGCGTTTCTTCCTCTTTTAGGCTTGGCTTCAATTTTTGGAGGCTGAGAGGTGCTTTCTTCCACTGTGAGATCAGCATCCGTGCTTTCAGTGGTTTTTGCGTTTCTGGTTCTTGTCTTCTGTTGAACACTAGATGGAGCTGGGGTTTCAGTCTTCTTCGCTCTTCTCCCACTGACTGGAGCCGGGGTGACAGGTTCCTCAGAATGTTGAGCTGCATCTTGTTTATCCTCAACTGCCTCAGGTTCCACAGTTTTTGCTCTTCGCCCTCGAACAGGTTTCTTCTCTTGAACAGGATCCACAGCAGCGTCCACTTCGGGTGTTTCCTTGACAACTGCTTCCACTTCGGGTTGTTCCTCGACAACTGCTTCCACTTTGGGTGTTTCCTCGACAACTGCTTCCACTTCGGGTGTTTCCTTGACAACTGCTTCCTCGACAACTGCTTCCACTTCGGGTGTTTCCTCGACAACTGCTTCCACTTCGGGTGTTTCTTTGACAACTGCTTCCACTTCGAGTGTTTCCTTGACAACTGCTTCCACTTCGGGTTGTTCCTCGACAACTGCTTCCTCTTCGAGTTGTTCCTTTGACAGATTCTTAACTGTGGTCACTTCTGGTTGTTCCTCAGGTAAACTCTCATCTTCAGCTGCCTGAGAGATGGTTTCCATGACATCTGATGACTCCTTTTCACTTGGCTCCTCTTTCGTGTCGTTGACAACTTCATCTGAGACAGCTTCTAGAATAAGACAAAATCAAGTTGAGGTTCTAGGGGAGATGATGCAACTGGTTCTAGACATGTTTTGTTAACACATTTACAGAGCTGGGATCATATTCGAAGATAAACAACTTTTTACAGTTCTAGATATTTAGGGGTTCACATGCAAAATTCTGTGTGAATAACCTCAATGTTCCACATTTCTTTTGTGCTAGGGTGCGTTCAAATTGTTTAAAAACTTAAATTAGGACACTCAGTTAACACTTTTCTGTAAAGACAAGACATAATTTGTTCAGATCAACAACAATGCAGATGCTCCATAACTCTCCGCTTCAGGATACACATCTGGCAAAATCAATATTATTAGAATGGAATAAAAATCATAAAGATAAAAAATTGGACTAGTCGACTTTTATAATTCTCTTAATAAATGCCACATTATCTTTTAAGTCTAAAGACTAGTTTTAGCTCCTGAGTGAAAGTTGTAGATTTTAAATCTTTAAGCAAAGTGACGAACACTGCAATGTTTTTTACATATTGATCAGTTGTGTTATACCTCCTCAATGTGTTAGTACAATGCATAAAATTGATATATTGAAACTTGAATAATTCCCAGCCCTGTTAACAGGTTTGTTGCATATCTGACGATACACAATTTTGACATAAGACGTCCAATAAGGGGAACAAATTAACATTTAATTAAATATACCTTTTACTGCGTCAGCCTGGGGAACTGGAGAGCTCTTTGCATTCAGAGTTTTCACGTCAGCCATTTCAGACAGGTCCTCGGATTCTTGCACATGTGCTGGTGTCTCCTGAGGTTCCTCAACACCACAGAGACTCACATCGGCCTCGAGAGCTTCAAGATTTCCTTTAAGGTCTTCAAGAGACTCGGCTTCCTTTTGTGGGGTCTCGAAGATTTTCTTAACTCCAGTCAAGCACTCTTGCTGTTCAATCTTCTGCTTGGGAGTCTTCATGATTCTCTTCACTCCAGTGAGGCACTCTTGTTGTTCAGGTTTCTGCTTTGGAGTTTTCAAAATCTTTCCCCTCAGGTCCTCAACGGCTTCAGGTTTTTGTTTTGGGGTCCTCGTGATCCTCTTTGATCCAGACAGACACTCGGGTTGTTCTGGTTTTTTGTTGGGAGTTTTCACAGAGGTCGCATTCACCTTGCTGCTCTGCTGCTCACTAGATTCATCAGAGGGAATCTCTAATGCAGGGATCACACTGACAAAGCTGGAGTCTTTATCTTCATTCAGGAGGCGTTGAACTGCTTCACTGTTGTAACTTCTGTCTTTCACTGTAGATGCCAGATTCAGTGGAGAAACCACCATTTCCCCTGTAAAACACAACTCATTTCATTAGTTTATAAAATCAAATGTGACACCCTGTTAGTGTTTGTAATTATAAAGAATTACCAATGTCATGCACTGCTTAACCCAACATGAACTTGTAAGACACAAAAACAAACTGCAGCAGTCCAACAAATAAATGAACATAATAATAATACAAGCAAAAACGATTTCTTCTTATCCCATACTTAACAAAAGTCATGTCTATGGTGTAGTCATTTTCCATCAGAAAATAAATTCTTCATTCATTTATTTGTAAAGAAAATTCCTCTTTGTGAAATAGAAAGATTATCTTTCATCCCCCCTCACAAATAGTATTATCAAACACTTTTACCTGGCCCTTCTGGTGTGTTCAGAACTGATGGTTCGACCACAGATGTGCCCAGAACTCCCCCTGGTGTCTCGTCGACACTTTTATTAATGCCAGATCTCCTCTTCTTTTCATTTACCGGGGTTTTATACATCTGAGAAATTCCTGAAACCACAATGCACAACATAAGCCATTACAGTACAGAACATAGTCTATATAATCAAATTCGTTAGACCAGAAAAGGCTTATACCAGTCAAGTCCTCGTCCATTTTCATGTTCTTTTTTAAGGGTGCAATATTGGTGACCACTCTTGGAGCAGCCCCAGTTGGTTGTAAGACGCTTTGTGTGTGCGCTCTGCCCACAATGATGGTAGCAGGTGAATCTGCGTGTCCAGTGCTGACGTGGCCTTTGATGTTTCTCACAGGTGTCTAAGAAATTGAGAAAGACCACGATTAAAACATGCAAACATATTTAAAAAAATGTAAATACAATTACACATTATACTCAAGTGAGGGACCTCCAGTAAGGAGTAAAATGTATTTTTAACTTAAAGCAACAATTTTGTATTAGAATAATGTTAAGAATTAGAGGGCATTAAAAACAGGGTTTATCTCCAATACTCAGCATGAAAACTTACAGGAGTTTGGTGTTTGTTACTAGGGTTGCAACAGTATGAGATTCTTATGTTACTATAACCACCCACAATGAGTCATGGTGTATATATAACACTTTGGATCATTAGATCAAACTTGTGTTTTGTTACTGTCTTGTGGCTGCAGAGGTCTCTGTTGCTTTGACAGATTACAATTATGAAAAAGTTATGTTTTGTTTATAATAACTAACAAGTTAGTTGTTGTAAGCCTTGCAACGAAGCAATGATGTAAATGTGCCATGTTGTTACAGTATTTGTTTACCTGTGGTTTGGATACAATCTTCTTTGTGGTCTTTTTGGTGACCATCTTTATAACTGGAGCAATCACTTGAGCCTTAGGTTGACCAAATTTCACAATATCCACCCAGGAATTTTTCACTGAAACGAGAAACAAAATTAAGTATCGTTTTTCCATCGTTTCAATGGTTATAAGCAGCACTGATGAAATGCTATAACTCATGTTATACGTAAATGATAAATGCAGTTTGATTGCTTTATAACCATTTAACACTGTTATTAACACAAAGAAAATACTTCTTACATAAAAGATATTACAGATTTCAGGGTATAATGTACCTTTCATAGAGGCCCGTGAGATGCCACTCCTGCGGATCTCTTTTACAGCGCTCTTGGCGATAATAGGGATTTTTCTTGAGGTGCTCTTCATGCTCTTCCTCTTCAGAGGTATTTTGGGGGTAGACAGGACAGAGTCTTCTGTCACTGGAGATGGCGTGGTGATGCGGGACACAGAGAAGCGCCCTTGCACTGTGGGAGAACTTCCTCTTACAGGAGATGGGGTCTTGGGGGATTTCTTTGCAGGAGTTGCTGACTTTGGCGATTTCTTTCCAGGAGATGCTGCCTTGGGAGAAGAGGACTTTGAGTTTGGTGACTTCTTTCCAGGTGAAGAGGCCTTAGGCTGGAAAAGATACATTTTAAACAAGATAATGTGAGTCAGAACTGTGTTTATGATCACATTTTGATATGCTAGTCACGACCTGTTAAAAATCTTACCTTCAAGAGTCCAATGACCGATGCTCGTCTGAGGAGTGACTCTTTGGGCTTATTCAGACCCAAGCTTCTCCGTGGAAAGGCTCCCTTGCATAATGGAGAGTTTGGAGGAAGTCGTTTATCAAACAACTCTGGGCTCAGGGCACCTCCAAAGGAGACACGCTTCCTCTTCATTTGTGATGTGGGCAAGTCAGCCGCAAGTTTTCCACCTTTGCGCTTTTTGGTCGTCTCATTTACTAAAAATGAATAAATGGTTACTGATCATGTTGTCATCCACCAAACATCTTAACATGCATGAATGAATAATTATTGGAAATTAGTCAAAACACTTAAATTGAATTTGGATAAGAGTGTTCAATACCTTGTTCAGCTTTCCCAGAGTTCCTTGGTGATTTCCTCTGAACAGGCTCTGGTTCGACAGCAGTCACTGCTGATTTAACTGGTGTGGTCTCCCTGCTGCTTCTTCTCACCGGTGACTTTGGAGTTTCAACACAAACCTGCTTCATAACCTCAGCTGCAGTGAACTTCTGGGGGGTTACACGGGTTCTTCTCTGAGGTGAAGTTGTTTCAGACTTGATCACATGATCAACTTCTTCAGCAGCAGGTGCGGGATTCTCAGAAGATGTTGAGGATGACCTCCTCTGCTTCTTCACAGACTTTGGGGTCTCAGGATTACAACTCTCATCTTGCCCCTTGAGTTTGTCAGCTTCAGGAGTTACTTTAGCCTCATTTTTCATCTTAGGAGTGCCTTGGTCTTCTTTGAAAATGATAGGTTTCACCTCACTTTTCCTGACAGACGCAGGTTTTGGGGTGCAAAACTTCGAGGCAGGAGTTTGAAGCAAACTGGCAGAAGACTTGCGAGGGGTCTTGACATCCAGAGACTTTTTGATCATTTGATAGAGATCATTGAATGGAGAGTTGGTATTGTTTTGCAGCTGGGGGGCATCCTCCTTGGACTCCACCTCCACTGTGTTGTCCAGGGTTCGTCGGATGTTGTCATGATTAGCTCCATCTTGCGAACAAACAAATAACACTTTGCATCAATGGCCAGTACACCCAACAGTCCAAATATAATTGGAACTTAAATCTGATGCCTTTGGCTAAAGTAAAACCGGCATCAAATCCCTGTCCTCGGGACACGCTGTACATAAAATGCTATTGACCTGTAAACTCACTAATCATGCAACATTTTGTGTCACTGACAAGGATTTCAAACTAATCAATATATGCAATGTTTAAATGTAGCACTTATTGTGCTAATTTATATTAACCACCATCTGACAACTCACCTGTGAACACTTCAGAGAGCTTCTTTTCTCCTGTTTCAACAGTGAGAGTGTCAACCACTTGCTGATCCTGAAGAACCTAAGCAAAAGACACTTTACTTAACACGTTTATAAAACTATACAGAGTGAAGGCACAATTTGAGGAGTAAGGATGGCTGAAAGTTGGAGGGATAACCAGTTAGTTAAAGTAAATTACTTTGAGGGTTTCACTTTTGCCTCCTGCGGAAGGTCTCTTCTTTGGTGTTGGTGCTGGAGGATACTCAAACCTGAAACAACAAAGTGCAATAAAATGTACCTATGGTCTTTCAAACAGTCATAAAAATGATTAAAGCCTGAGTAAAGAATGTGGGTATTTTACACTTTTATTCTATCCAGGAAAATGTTCTTTAATATATATGGTATTCTTAGAGTAAATACCCATGACCACAAAAGGTAAGTGGAGAAACGGAACAATCAACAAAAACATCCAGGTTTGTTAGACCTTCAGACATAACTGTAAAACTGGTACTTGTTGCACGGTTCTAAAAAGGACAGTTGTCTCATGACGGCTTTAGAGACTATACAAACTGTATTTTCGCTGTTTAACTCAGGTCCAACAATGCATGCATGTAAGGGTCATATTATTACTTAATAGTAAATGCTATAATACACAATTCAGTGACAATAATGGGAAAATGTCTCTTCCAGAAAAACCTTGAACATTTTGCAAGACTCACCTGAAAGAACGGTCAATAACTGTTATCACATCTCCATGCTTCAAACGCTCAGCCTGCTGCAGAGCCTCCCCGTTGATTCGGGTCGGATTCACTGAGCTCAAATTTGTCAAAACAACCTGGAAAACAGAACAAATAAAAGTCACTTTAAAACACTGTCTGTAAAGTAGCTAAAGGCAAAATACTACTACTACTTGTCAGATTTAATTTCAGTTGTCAATTCAAATTGTTAAAGTGATCAGATTATCTTTAATATCTACAAATTGAACAATAAAATGATCTGCAACTATTCTATCACAATGTAGGTTAAATACAGTTCATATTGTCGCTAAAGCAATGTTACCTCTTTATTTTCATTCAGGTCAATTCTGCAGTGCTCCTTGGAGACTTGAGGAAGCTGAATACGAATGTCACAGTCAGGTTTCCTGTAAAATGACAATTACAAAGTGTCAACAAGAGACACATTCAACAACATGTAATCTAAACTTCACCGAGCTACGTGTCACTGACCCACTATCAGTTAGATGGAGAAAGGGAACTGGGTGTGTTGGCCCTGAACTGTAAGAATGGTGCTTGCTGAATAGTTACAGAGGACAGCTGTCTCGTGGCCCCTGTTCAAAGAGCATTTGCAGCTGTTGAACATGTGAGGCCCAACAATACGTGTATATGACCGTCATTGTACTTAATGCACAAGTCATTTTGATGGCTAGTGAATGGAGGTTTGAATTTGCAAAATGGAGTCTAGAGATCTTCCTGTAAGAACAGGAGAAAACACGCATGTAGGATTGTGACGTGAGAGGCTGATGGCCCGCCTCAAAACCACAGAGGACTTTTACAACACTTTGTCCCTTCAACACACTACACGCAGCAAATTGTTGACTAACATTGTGTGATTGCAATATCTGCCACACTGAAGATTGACATCTTATGGTAAAAGACGCACTAGTGACAGAAAGGCTGAAAACACACGTTGATCTCGGGCAAACACATTAAAATTGATCTCACCTTCCGAACATGCATGTGGCAGTGAGAGGAAACTCGGTGCCATCGCCTCCACTCCTCTTGATCACGACTATCTTCCCGTGTAAAGGCATTTTTTCGTTTTACTTTACCTAGAAGCACACAGCAAACACACGTGTCAAAACAGCTAGCCACAGGGCAGTGGCACGGCCGTGGGGTTATTTAAAACAGGACATTTCACCATCAACGTTTAACCTTCATGAAACAAGCAACTAACCCGGGGACAACGTGCGCAACGGTATTTAACAGATCGCTTATGGACTAGCTAGTTGCATATTTAACGTGCGTGTGATTCAAAATTATTTAGCACGAGTTTAAACACACGTGTCTCCCCCGTGGTCCCCTTTTAAAACATTAGCTCATCACACACAGATGCCAAATGTGTCATAAATGTCGTTGAGTAGCATTAGCAACAGCAGAGGGAAATAAAAACCAGTGACACATAAAGTGCTGAATCCGGCGTCGACTACAATTTGACGACTTTACTGAATAAACCCGCATGGCAGACCTTACCTGTAGTTCCGTTCAAAGACACGTTAACTTCGGACCGTCCATTAACATCGAGCAGGATGCGTCGATGAGGAATTTCACTACAATATCATGTCAGACTAAAAGTACCGTGGATATTCTACCGTACGCTAAAATGCAACATGGACGAACGGCTAACTCGAGCTACCTTAACCGGCCGAGCCTCGGTGCCTCTTCCTGAGATGCGCTGTGGTATCAATCCGCCGACCTACACACACGCAGTAAAAACTCACAAAATACTCGGAATACTAAAAAGTTTGGCATTCAATACTCGTGTTATTGTGTTTTAATGTGTTTAAAAATATGTATTTATCTGTCTGAATAAAACATTACGCGTTTTTGTATGGAAGGGACTATTTTGTTTTTGAATGCGGCGGAACGATATCGCTTCGGCGGAGGGACAGACATTTGAATTTGTTTGAAATTCCGCGCGAAGGGCTGTGATTGGTCGAAACGTCATCTCTCTGAAGAAGGCGGATCATAGGGCTGACCTATCGCCGGGCTTCTTCTTGAAAACGGGTCCAATGATCTGAACCACAGATGTAGTACATTGTTAATAATGTCATAATAATGATAGTGATACTACTACTACTACTACTACTACTACTACTACTACTACTACTACTACTACTACTAATAATAATAATAATAATAATAATAATAATAATAATAATAATAATAATAATAATAATAATGGTGCTGTTGTAAATCAGTGATACCGTTCCTTGTAGGTGTGTCCGCAGAGGACACTGTTCACAAGGGGCCTCTGCTGTGACACCAGTAGCAGGAGATGGTGACCTCTATGTGGGGATACTGGGAGCAGGTCACCTGGGTAAACAGCTGCTCCTCTCCCTCCTGGAAATGACGGACATCAAACACATATCACATATCAAGGTTTCCACCGGAAGAACTTAATCTACAGGTATATACACCAACATTAAAAGGAAATGTAAGCAACACTGTGAACAGGTCTGTGGTCTGAAGCCGAGAAACTCGCATTAAATGAACCAGAGTGTAAAGACAATGGTTTATGTTGCCTGATATCTTCTCTGCAAGTGAAAATGTACTTTACAAATAACAAATGTTCTGAAGAGTAATGGATACCGTGAATGCTTGGACAAATGCCTATGAGCATAACAATATACATAGATAGATCGATAGATCGATAGATCAATAAATAGATAGATAGACAGATAGATAGATAGATAGATAGATAGATAGATAGATAGATAGATAGATAGATAGATAGATAGATAGATAGATAGATAGATAGATAGATGATAGATAGATAGATAGATAGATAGATAGATAGATAGATGATAGATAGATAGATAGATAGATAGATAGATAGATAGATAGATAGATAGATAGATAGATAGATAGATAGATAGATAGATAGATAGATAGAAAGAAAGATATATAAATAGATAGATAGATAGATAGATAGATAGATAGATAGATAGATAGATAGATAGATAGATAGATAGATAGATAGAGAAAGAGAGAGAGAGAGAGAGAGAGAGAGAGAGAGAGAGAGAGAGAGAGAGAGAGAGAGAGAGAGAGAGATAGATTTAAAGCATGTTAAATCATCCAGTATTTAAAATCCAAAAATATAAAAGTAACTTTTTAAGGGTTAGGTAATCCGCTTCTATGCAGGATGTACGCAGTCTGCTTCTGCGAAGTAGGTACATTACAAATAAATTAAAAAGAAATTAAAAAAAAGAAAATAAGTGAAAAGTACATTTTCACCACTTTCTAATTTTCTGCAAATTTTGGTAAGAATTTGAGCATGTTGCCCCCAAAAAGCCAATTCATTTGCATCAAAAATAATAATAATCCTTACAATTTCAATAGTAATACTGTTGAAATTGAGCAGTGCCTGTCAGTGCTCGGGCCCTAATAATAATAATAATAATATTATAATAATAACACTCGTAATAATACTCATAATAATAATTACATTTGGTTTGTCTTTATGATTTATTAAAGATAGTTTTGAAATACCAGTACTAGTGGTGCATCCCCATAACAGACCCCTTCCACTCAAATAGATAAGATTAGATAAGATGTACATTTATTGCTTCTCTGTAGAGGAAATGTAAATTTCACACAAAAGCACAAGGGAAAGTAGCAGCCAGCAGTGCAATGGCCACTAGCTGCCACTAGCTGCAAGAAATATATCAATATTGGATACAAGTCTGTTTTTATATTGTGCAATATAAAGATGAGAATACAGGTTGTGTAGTTGTGCAATTTGTCCAAATTCATTGTAATTTACTCTATGAAAAGCAGTCATTCTTGCACTATGGAATAAAGTGTTTGACTGTGTGGGCTGTGGTTGTGCTGTGTAATGGCTGATGGCACAAAGAAGCCCCTGCATATATGTTATTTTCAGTTTAATGCCTTGAGTCTTGCACAGTATGATCTGTTTGAGACTAATGCAAGTTACAATCAGTAACTTGCATTAGTTACAATCAGTCTTTGATAAAGTTGTTTTCCCAAGACATGAACATGAGCATTACCTAGTTAGAAAATGATCATTGTACTGTGCACTTTAGTGGAGTCGGGTCAATCTTTAAATTTATCCTCAGCCTGGTTCAGTTGCTAGAGAGACAGAGCTACAGAGCTTCTGTTTATGTCAATTCCTCTAATACATTCTCTTCCTTATGTCACCTCCACCATGGAGGCTCTGTTTTCACCCCTGACTGTTTGTTTGATTGCAGTGTCACCCCAAAACTACAAAATGTCAACCAAACCTTATGGGGGATGAGACCCGGGAAGAATGAAACCATTCAATTTTGCTATGGATAGAAAGTAGGTGGTGGATCCAGGATTTTTTATTTTCACTTTCTCAGGATAATGGCAATTTCTAAAACATAGGATAAAAAAAAATGAATTCTCATTCTCTGAGGTCTAAGATGCAGCTATATTATCCACTCTGCTTTTATTGGCTGGTCATAAACTTGTTCAAACCAAACCAGTAAGGTCGTAGCTGCTGAACCTCTGAGACTACTCAATTGTGAAAGGTGGTTTTACAGTGTAGGAGTTCAACGTTTAGGAGAAAGAATGTTGGATTTCTTATTTAAAATTCACAACATTGAACTGTGATTCATCTTTATTTCTGATTCACCCATCATCTGTGGAGCTTCCAGTGTTTGTCATCAGTCTATCCAAGGCTATAGGTCAGCATGATAAAAGTGGTTGCAAGGCTTCCAGTAAGTGTCAGGAAAGTTAGGACACATATATACGATCTGAATATCCCCAAACATCTCCAGAATATATGAATAGGGTGTAACAAACGCCCCCTAGAGGACACCCCTGGTGCAGAGAATGACAAGGAAGGACCTATATACAGTCTATGGTAAGGACACATGGACAACACAGACACATTTCATAATTATTAAATGTTCATTTTATTTATTTTTTTTATCTTTTTTTTGTTGTCAAAGTCGCTTGATAATCTTGACAAAATTGCAACATATTCCATACTTCTCAAACTGACTGTGTGTCTGTTGCTATTCCAGATTAGCTGTGGAGGGAAAACGTTGTGCGCCGTTCTGGACATGTTAAGTCCTAAATGATGAAAGCAGCTTTGACCGTACAAATTAAAGTAACACATGAGGAGAGACTCCACACTGGCATCCTATGTCGTAACGTTGCGTGGTCAGAGTCTCTCTGCGCAAGTCCTGCTCCGCCAGGCCTAACGAAAGTGAGTGATTGAAGTAAAATCCAGGGGCTCAGTAGCAGAAGTGTGTGTGTGTGTGTGTGTGTGTGTGTGTGTGTGTGTGTGTGTGTGTGTCTGTGATTGAAGGGTTACGGGGTGCAGCACAGAACATATACAAAGAACAGGCCAAGCACAAAAAAATGATTCCTTCCTGAGACATTGGCGTGTGTACAGTAATGATGGTCTCGATGACGTGTGTTGACGGTGAAGGCGTTTTGGCGTAAAAAGTGAGTCACAGGGTGCGAGGTTGCTCTGGATCCGGCAAAAAAGTCACATATTGGTTTCTACCACAGGGAGATTTGTGAGGACTTGGTTGACAAAACATCACATTTGGGACCTTCACTTGCCTGACCACTGACAGCGTAGAGGGACCACTACTATCTAGTCTTTTCCCAACCACTACAGATTATCGATCCAATCAGAGACTAACGGAGAATCACTTGTAATACAGTGTGTATGTACACCATTCTTCACATTTAACTCTCGTTTGAAGCTGGGCTGCTGTAGCTCGAGTGAATCTGGCTGGCTGCATGTGGCCACCATTTTCATGAAACACCATCTCTTTCTGCTACATGGCCAGAAAAAAAAAGAAAAAAAAAGCTTTGCCCCGAGTGGAGTGCTACTCTGTTATCTACTGTACGTAAAAACATGATGTAAAAGTGAGGGGGAAGGGGGCAAAGGTTGAAATTGTTTGTGAAAGCCACATTCTGAACAGCCAGTGATTGGTTAAGGGTCTGTCCAGTATTTAGTAGGACACGAAACACGAAAGAACTTCCTTCAGTAAAATGTGCTCAAAATGTCTTTTTTTCTTGAATCACAAACCTATAAACAAAAAAAACACAAAGGTATTCTTAAAATCAGGTGAAGCCTAAAACTCTTCATAGTTTTAAAGAAATGAATACAGCTTATATACACAAACTCAAAGGCTACTTAAAATACACCTTAATAATGAATCTTCATTAATTTGATTTCTTGAAAGGACCTGTGACCATATCATACAACCGAGTTCATACAATCATTTTTATCCATCTCTTGGAAGCAAAAAAAAAGAAATAGAAAAAAGGAAAACAAATCCAACCTGGAATAGTAGGTGATATTCATTGAGACTTGTTTTCTGTGCACGTTTGTGTGTGTGTGTGTGCGTGTGTGTGTTTGTACTGTATGTGTAGACTGGAGAGACATTTTATCATCTTTTTGCTTTTTGTTAATCAGAATTGTTTTTACAAATGTGATAAAACGCAAACATCTCTCTCAATACTCGTGAAGGGTATGAAAAGATTCAAACAGTGAAGCAGTACAACAGTTTCTAATCTCAGGAGACATGTCCTCATTTCAATCTGCCATTCATTCTCTTCTGGACATGTCAAACACAATAGTTCCTTATCTTTTCTATATATATTTATATATATTTTGTATGAAATCTGTTTTTTTTTAAGTTGGAAAAAGAGAAAAAAAAAGACCCAAAGTCTTTGAGGAGGAGGAGGGGGGGGTGGGGGAGGTCTTTTGACAAGTCCCAAGCTCGCAGTCTGCCTCAGAATACAACAACAACAAAAAGTGTCTGGTGTTCATCAAATCAGTCTCTATGCATGTCCTTGTCCATATATTTGTCCCATGATGTCCCACCCAGTCTCAGATTCAACACTGGTCTCCACTGCATCCAGATTCCATTTCATCAGTCTTTTGGAGAGAGGTGGAGCGGGGAGGAGCAGCGATGGAGAGGAGAGTGGAGGGAGATGGAGGAGTCATCAGCAGTGTTTACGGTGTGGTCTCTCAGGAGGCATCCTGACGCCCCGGCCTGCCCTGGCCCGGCCTTACCCCCCCTCGAGTCAAGACGGTGCTCCGGAGTGAGGGAAAGCAGGTCAGGAGGTGAAGGGGGTTTGTGTCCTAGGAGAGGAGGAGGATGGCTCTGCCAGTCTCCTGTGCTCAGCAGTCAGAGTCCAGGCCCCCCTCCCTCGCTCCTCCTCTTCAGAACACCGAGGGAGGAGACAGAGCATTGTGAGGACATGTTTGTTTTTTTAAAAGGTGGGCCGTTACTATGGCGATTGTGTGGCTGGACTGCTTTGGGCAGAGCTAGGGGACAGACTGGGGCTGCAGCTTCCCGGGGGGGCGCCGCTTGGCCGGCTGCTCGCGGCAACGCTTTCCAGGCCTTCTGAGTTCTCCAGCATCTCCTGGATGAGAGGGGGCATGTGGCCGGGGATCTCCATCTTCAGGGTGATGACACGCTCAGCGCCTGTAGAAGGGACAAGAAAATATAAGCTTTCAAAGTTCAAACAAAACAAATTTTAAATACCAATTCATTCTTTCTATCGTACTCCATTTAAACATGACAGGAAATAGAAAAAAGCAAGACACATTTCTAAAATGTCCAGATGGTCAGAATTATCAGGGATATTTTAGTCAAAATAAATATGAGGTCGATGAAAGTATCTGTCTAACACAATTCACAGATAAACCAAGAATAACAAGTGTGGACCACAGACCTTTAGCACTGATGCTTCTCAGATCAGTAATCTTCATCAGCATCTTGGGGAACATGTGCGGTTTGTGGGGCCTCCTCTTCCTTACATAAATTTTGAGCATCTCCAGCAGAGGCTCCTGCAGGACGTCCACCTTCTCTGGCTGTTCCAAGTCCTGACGATCTGTAGACGAACACACAAAGTACAGTCAGTGTCCCACCAACTGTCATGATCAACAAGAACCACTAGGTGGTGCTCAATGAAAGAGTATAACAGAGCATGGCCACTTCATTTCATTTATAGATAGAGAGGACATCCTGTCCTTCAACTAGGTGTTAAGAGTATTCTCGTGCAACAGTTTGGGTGTAGGTTTTTAAGGGTTTTTTGTCGTACCTCCACACAGCAAACAGATGGCGCTGAGCAGCCCCGTCTCCGCATCGTCCATCTCCAGAGGAAGGAGCTGGTTGGCGAAGGCGAAAACCAGGTCGGTGAGGGGACCAAAACCAGCGTTGTGCATCTGGGTTCGGTTGAGCGTGAGTCCATCTGAGAAAGTCATGGTGTCCTGCTCTGGTGTGTAGCGTGTACAGATCCGCAGTATCTGTGGGCAGCAGAGACAGAACGGATTGTTCAGACACTTGGCGAGACATTTTTAACCACTACGCGGTTTCCTTTTACAAATCTAGGTAGTGTTTTGTGGCGTTTTGTGTGTGTGTGGGGGGGGAATCTGGGCTGTTCTTACCAGGATGTCCAGACAGGCGGCTTTGAGCAAAGTGATCTGGTCAGCGATGGTAAGCGTTGTAAAGCCAGGCAGCTGCTTAGCAAACTCCACTGTCTTTATGATGCACTTGGTGGAGAGTTCGCTGAACTTGTCCCACAGGTTTACGTCCAAGGACACGCGCCGTTCCGAGCTGTTACTCTGCAGGAAGGGCATATATATTCGATATATTAACAGGTGACCGCAAATCTACTGGTAACTGTAACTGTGTGCCTGTCACACCACTAACCGTAGTGTATTTGCCCAGCTGGCAGAGAGAGGGGAACGTTTCCTTGTGTGCCTTGCGAACCCTGTCGATCATCTGCTCCGTGTCGGGACTCAGCACGTAGCTCTCCGTGCACTCCTGCTTCTTCTCGTCCTTTTTCTTTTTGTTCCGATCGTTCCTCACAGCTAAAGGGCGAGAAGGAGGGGGACAAAAGGATTGGTATGGTCACATAAAACATCTAAGCTTTATTCATCCACATTTAAATAGAGGGATTATTACAGTATCTCTTTTAAAAGCAAGCAATGAAACAGCAATGCTAATGAGACTGCTTGAAAGGGTGCAGTAACCACAACCTGGTTGCTATGTGTCAGACATTAGCACCATCTGACACCACCTCAAGGAAAACTGAGATCATGATCAAAGTCATCAGCGGGGAAGGATGTTCCCTCTCTGTCAAAGAGCAGCAGCAACCGCAGCTCTGTCTCTTATCTACGGCCATAAGATAAATGTTGTCAGACAGCTATGGTAATGGGAGTGAGGGGGAAAAACTTGAAATAATCCAGTGTTGTTTCCCTCTGGGCATCTGGCTGAGAATAGTCTGCTCACCCCAAATGACAAAAAACACTAGGCAGGGTGTTTAGCATTGGAATCCCATTACAGGCTCCAACCATTTCTCCCGGCCGATCCGCGCTGGGGTGCAGTTTAGCTATGACTTGGTTGTGTATGTGTGTGTTGAGGGTGGGGGGCGGGGGTCTGGTGAGATGGGGTGCTACTTGATAAATAGTGGTGGGGGATGGAGCTATCCATAAGGCTGACAAATTGCCACAGCTTTCATTAGGGGTTCCCGGCTAATCTAATAACATAATATGACAAATATCCTGCCTCTAATGGTTTTAAAGGGCTCGGCTGCTCAGCAACAACAAAAAAAAACCTTCCAGCTTTCCCTTTCTCTCTCCCTCTGTCACAAATTTCTCCCTCTCTCTTGGTTATACAACACGCTCTTGCCTTCCTTGTTGTGCTCTCATTTTGTTCTATTCTCGCCGGCGCACGCTATGTCTCCATTTTAAAATTGTATTGCCTAGCTTAAAATCCCCACCCCATCCCTCCCTAAAATCCTCTATCATTTCTCTCATCTCTACCTCCCCTCAGGGTACCTGAATTTCCCCCTAGCTGCTGACCTGAGATCAGATTTTCCTCGTCTTAATCCTAACCTTTACCATTAAGGCCCAGAAAGCTCAGGCTGATGGGAGATCAGTGTCTGTGACAGGGGGGCCTGGCCCGGGGCCAGGCAGGGATGCACTAGTTGGAGCTGCTGCTCATTCATCAGCCCAGAGACAGGCCTCCCTGCCTGGGAGAACATGAGGAGAATGAGGAAGGCGCGGGGCTGGAAGTCTGATGCTGCACTATGTTACTGCTAAGGACTGTTCGCCAAAACAAGACACGAAGAAGAACCCGCTGTGCAGATATAGCAAGGTAATACTTTATTTTCCGGCATTTCATTGCTACTCATGTGGTAGGCCAGCGAAACCCTAGTCACTCATACACGTGCAGTCCTGCAGTGGAAAACAAAGCAGTAAAGTGTGACAACTGATATTTTACAATACTTAAGGATATAACTAATTTTAGTGAAAATAAGTAGATCAGCACAAAGCCGTAATGCGCTAATAATGACTTAGTTAGCGAAGGAGCACCCTCGCAAACAACCGTTAGCTTTTTTAGGCCAGTTACATAAAATGGCAGTAGAGCTGCTGAACATATCTGGGCCGGCTCTGCTCGTGGCACTGATTGGGAATCTGCGTCCTGTATGCCGCGAGGGGAGGGGCGGGTGGGCCGCAAAACAATCGATGTCCAATTAATTCACAAATAAAAGTGGGGCATCCCTAGTGCCCAGACATTACCCGCACTGACAAATTGGCAGCACAATCATAAGCCGCACAACACAATTTAATGAAGTCATTAAAGAACTATTAGGCACGACTGGCGATCTGTCATGGCGAATTGCCACATGCAATAACTTGGAGGAGGGGGGGGACTGTGGCAGGGGAGCTCAAATGAAAGAAATACTGCCTTGCTTTTTTATTATGTGCGCAAGTGTGTGTGTGTGTGTGCATTTTTATGTTGGTGTGGGTGTTACTTCAAGCAATGCATCTTTCAAAATGCATTATGAGAATATGAATGCTAATGGGGGGACTTGCATCCTGAATTGTTTGTGGTTACATGTTCATTGCATAAAAATGATTTACAAGAGCCAGTGTGCAACGTGTACAGAATACTGTAACAGTGTAGATGTGTACACACACACACACACACAACTCAATCATTTGTTCTCGTTCTGGATTTTAGCTGCAACGTGCAGTTAATAGACAATTTCTGTTAGTGCCTCAGTGTGTATGTATTTCTGTGTGTGTGTGTTAGTGTGTGTGTGTGTGTGTGTGTGTGTGTGTGTGTGTGTGTGTGTGTGTGTGTCTGTTTGTGTCTGTGTACAAGACAGAGAGGTGGGCAGAAAGGGATAATTCGTGTGAGGAAAATTAAAGCACTGGCAGCTCGTCCATCACACAGATTAAATTCAATGGAAAGATAAAAATGTCAATGTTCCCCCCGCTCCTGCTGCTCGCAGCGCAGAGCCACCTTCGACAGTGATGAAACTTTCTCCCTCCCTCCCTCTGTCCTCCAGCCTCTCTCATCCCTCCCTCCCTCCCTCCCTACGCACGCTCTCTTTCTCTCTCTCTCTCAATTCCTGAGTTTCATTCTCAGTACTCTTCCCCCTGCCTTCATCTCACTCCACTATCCTGCCTTCCTGGCTGATGTTATCCTCCCCCTTCCTCACTTCTACATTATTCTTTGCTTCATCTTTATTTACTTGTATACATTTTTATTATCACTGGAGGATGTGCAACTGAACCATGTGATCACCTCTCTGGAACAAAAAAAAACTTGAAATAGGGAAACGTCAGAAGTGGTAATTAACTAACTATAGTATGAATATGCTTTAAATTGTAGATGTAGATGTAGATGTTGTATATACATAGGCTACTTAAGGTGGGTTAGTGATCCTTTAAAACACAGCAAACGCTGGGTTAGGATGTGCATGGCTTGCAACTACTTATATATCTATGAGTACTTAGCATACTTTTTTTCCCCTTCAACGTATTTAAATTTAAATACATTACAGACTATCCGATGAGGAAAATGCAAATCAAAAGAAATGTCCAACTGTTTTATGTAACAGACGCGTTTGTTCCCAACCTGTTACTCATCTCATGACCACATCCATGCTGCAAAGTACATCACTGGCCTGAGGGCAAAGTGAGCATGAATGTTACTTTGTAAAATTATTGTAATTTTTGATACTGTCTAAGTTTTTTTTTAGCCCCTGCTGCATCTAAGCAAGATTGCTCTTGGGTCGAATCCTGGTTCTTTCTGTTTGGAGTTTTCTACAATATGCTGGCGACCTGTCCAGGGTGTACACCCCTTCTTGCCCAATGTCTGCTGGGATTGGCCCCTGCTCCCCTGCTACTTATAGATAATGGATGGTCGGATTTTTAAAAACTTATATGATTGCTTTATGGAAAGATAATTGATCTAACCACACACGTCAGGTTAATAACAATGTGCCACCAGCCTACACTACAGCCGTTTCCTTCTAACCCCACACTGACTCCAAACACCCCCTTTTCCTTTCTCCTATGCGCCATCTTGCTTGGCATTGCCACCTGGCAGCAGGCCTGGCACTGTTGTCGGGAGCTGTCTGCCGGCAGATGCAAGGTCACCCAGACGTCCCCCAAGAGCTGGCAGGGGGGTCCACCTTCTGTGTGTGTGTGTCTGACAGAGACTGTATGCTGTTTCAGTGGAGCTGTCTCAATGTATTTAGGTTAAAGCAGTTTTTTCTAAATACCGGTTTGTGTCAGTCACCTTGTATGCACATAATTTGTGTGTGTGCACGAAATAATGCATGCGCATGTATATTTATGTGTGTGTATTGTCTGTGTGTTTGTAAGGGGGACAGAGAGACTCCCTGCTGGCCCCAGATGGTCAGTCTGTCCTCCCTCACCAGCTAAGACCAGTTTCACTTGTCAAAGTCACTGCGGCCGAAAAAAGATGAAAAATCTGTGCACAATATGTGACCACAATTGGAGAAGGAAATAGCTATTTAATAAAAAGCAGCTGAGTAAAGGGTCAATATCCATCCCAGAACTAAATTTCGAGCCTTGAATCCTGTCAGAAAACCAAACTGTTCTCTTATTCTTTTCTGCATCTTCACCACTAGATGGCTCCCCAACTCTAGTCTTTTCCTATAATGTGTGCACTCGTGTGTGTGTGAGTGTTTGTGTGTGTGTGTTTAAAAGAGCCGGCTGCTGTGATCCTTCTAACCATGATTAATGGCCCCATTCAAAGGTAAGGAGCTTGGAGGATAACTTCTTTTACTGTAAACCACAGTGCTGTGGCATGGGGAGCGCTCCCTGCACTCTCCGTACCAGAAAGGTGAGGTAAATAGCGCTGGGAAGACGGGAGGCAGTGACACATGGAGCCAGGGAGGATGTATGCATGTGTGTTTTAACAGGTGTGAGCCAGTGAGAGGAGGAGAGACAACACTTTTCAGTACTGTATCTATTTTTAATATACTGCATGTCCTATTAATGAGAGTTTCTACTGTATGTATAGGTACAACTGTATCCCATTCACATTTTGTGAGTGTCTGTGTCATGTGACTTGGCTGACATAAAAAAATAAACCCTGCTGGCCTCTGAGTTCTCTGCGGTCACACCTCTACCAATTACTTTATCAAGTCTGACTGCTTGTGCGTATGTGTCTGTGTGTGTGCGAGTGTGTATGTTCACACAGCCCCCGGGGTGCAATGATGGAAGCAGACGCCTGCTCTTTCACTCTCGGCAGGTGAGAACATATTCATCACGGAGGCCTGCCAAGCCTGGCGACACCCTGACTGTTACTGACAGTCTGCACCGCGGCTGCCCTTTGTCTCGCTCTTACCGCAGATATTCTCTTCAAACTAAACTAAAACCTCACAACCTAAACAGCCACCTAAACGGCTGACAGGGGATAGTTAATAGTAACGGCTTTGATGTTACTGTGACCACTTATGATAGCCACCAAGAAGTCAAGGAATTTTATTTTAACCAACAGCGTGTAATAAGCAGTATGGAATCTGATTGGAATACTAAAGCAGTTGTGAATAAATGATGAAGGAATTGTTCGCGCTCTGATGTGCATCACTAGTAAACACTTATGGAAAGACATCATGCAAAAACAATCATGCTCAAGAGCGCCCTGGGAGCAGGGCAAATATAGGTAACTTGGGGTATTTACACTCACACTCCTTGGACATCCCGACTTCCAGGCACTTCTGCAGCCGGCAGTACTGGCAGCGGTTGCGGGTGACTTTGTTGATGATGCAGTTCTTCTCCCGGTGACAAGTGTACACCATGTTCTTCTGGATGCTTCTCCGAAAGAAGCCCTGCGTGAGAAAGGGATGGAGAGATTAGGCGACGAGAAGAAACAGGGAGAGGGACGACAGGATTGGGAGGAGGGATTGGCAGCAAATTGGCGGTCTCTGCAAACAGAGCAGCCAATTGCTAAATTGCTGTGCAAATATAATTGTGCTGTTTGCCCTCGTGAATCCGCCTGTCATATGGTTATCTACCAACATCACTGCTTTCATTACTGTATGTATTTTGGTATTGCAAATATCTAGCCCATGTTTACAGTCTCCCTTTTCATCCATCCTCCATGACTCACAAGGTTGAAATGTAATAAATTATAACAGGCTATTTGATGTGGAAGGAGAACCAAAACCCCCTCATTTCCCTTTTCAATATAACTGGATCAAAACAAATAAGAGAATATATTTAAAAGTTCAGTCAAATGAAGCAAAGGATACATTCTAATAAGCTTATGATGGTCACTTGGCTGAAATGAAAGATTCTTTCAGAATACAATATGTTTTGCACAAATGTGAGAGAGGAACCGAGCAATAATATGCCTCCCACACGAAACACACATCCCTTCGTAATAATTCATAACTCTTTTTAGAGCAGCTCCACCTGCCAAAAATAAGCTCAGAATATCGGGACATAAATTTACTGAGGAGGCAAATTTTAAGCGAAAAAAAAAGGCTGGGGTTTTTGACAGGAAGGAAATAAAAACACAATATCGCTGTCAAACAGCATTAATCACGTAACCTTTATTTTGTGATTTTATGATATCGAGAAACCAAGAAGTGTGTTATATATAAACAACAGTGACAAACCCGCTGGAGCGCCAATCACGACGGCTTTCTATTCAATTCCATTCAACCCCAATAAAATCAATGTTGACCTCTGTGCCCTTATTGCTTAACATTCCTTGTGTGTCAGAAAGATAAAAAGAGGTTAATGCAAATTAACCACAACCGAGTGAGCTCTCAGCAAGCTTAGGCCGGGGACAAATGTTATACAGGTCAATGTCAGGGTTGATGTGACGCACTGGGACATGGGTTATGTTTTGCTGGGTAGGAGGGTGGGTGGGTTTGGCTGGGGGTGGGAGGGAGATGGGTGTGGTGCAGTGTGGTAGATGCTACGAAGCCCCATCCCATGCCGGGGGATTAGCTCTTCTAGCCCGACAGATGGCCGGTGGACCTAAGCCCGCAATTTGTCCTTCCCGGATCACCGGCCTCTTCTCTGGCCTCCCTCCCGCCATCATGCAGTGGAGATGATTCAGGCGGCCCCTGCTGAACTCTGCCGAGGAAGTGCCTACACTTTGTCATGCATCTGTGTGAGCTGGTGCTGCCAGTGTGTGTGATGGCGCTGATTACACATGGCAGACTTTGCTTCCAGCTGGTGGAGGAGGTGTTTCAGCCTCATCTAACCCTCACCTGCTGACTTCACTGAAGTCCTACATTTGCTTTAAAACCTTCCGTCACATTACATACATTATTAATGTTGGGCAAAAGCAGATACCTGCAAAATATTTCCAGAAAACCTCCCGTAGATGAAAGAGGGAATAACAAGACCTGTAGGTTGACATTCATTCCAGCTGCTGATGCTTAGGGGGCAAGTCTGCAGCCTTTGTCTGCCTGTGTGTAACTGTGTGTATTTGTGCGTGTGTGTGTATCATGTCCTCTTTGATCCATCAGTGCCCCGACCCTGACCCCAATGTCACCAGGGGATTAACCTACTCCCTCCTGACACCATAAGGCTCAGGTGCCCTCTCAAAGCAACTCCTGATTGGCTCTTGCCGCTGGCTCGTGGGCCAGTTGATTGTTCCTGACCACCCCCCTCACAACCCATCCACCTCCTTCTTTTAAGAGTCATTGCTTCCTGCGGCCCTTAAGCCTCTTTTTGTATCACCGCTTAATCCACCCGGCGACAAGAGCCCTCAGCGGGCCTGTCAGCTGCCCTGCAGGGTTCAGAGATGAGAGCGGTAACACACAGGAGGGAGGGATAGAAAAAGAGCACGAACAGTAACAGTGAATGCATGTGCCGCTTGCTCTTCGATTCTTAGCCCACTACCTGGAGAACGTAATGAGCCATGTGCATTTTCTAGCAAGCGAGTGTGTTCCCGATCGCTTGTGTGCAAGGAAATGCTTCATTAAAGGGGAAGCGTGGGTGGGGTGAGGGGGAGTTTGGGGTTGGAGAGTTCACAGGGAAGCACAGGAATCCCCTCTTAACATGACTTTCACACTACACCCAGATTAAGACAGCATTCCCAGCCTCCTACTGGGTCTGTGCGTGTGTGTGTGTGTGTGTGTGTCTGTGCCCCTTCCACTATTAGTAGCAACAATGCACTAATGGCTACAGCCAACACATTCATAAGATGGATGGTTGGTACGAGGGCCATCAGAAAACACAGCAAACAGGGGACATACGTGCAAGACGTAGTAGTTAGGAGTTTTGGAAATATGGTTGCCCGCCTCCCATTGCAGCTGATAAGCAGGAGGTTTGTCTGCTTCGTGCTCCTGTGCCTCCAAGACAAAAACATAAACATGGCAGGGTGGCCATGCAAATTTAATGTTTACGTGCTAATATCTGCAGGGGCAAAAGAAATGCAACGTCGGTGAGTATGTGCGGGCGGCAGGAGTTAAACAACAAACGAGCGAGCTGTCTCCAAGTAGCAGAGCTCAACATCCCCCTCCTGTTTCCTCTGTTCGCTGCAGCCCCCAGGAAACGTCTTTGTAGTTTGGCATGCTGCAGCAAAAGCAGACGCTGCTAACCCTCGACTTACCCTTATTGTCAGATGAGGCAACCATATACGTTCACATGCCTGTACTGTTGAATTATTGAGCATGCTATGCCCAGTCATCTCCTCTGAAGTCAGAGATACGGCAAAGGCATCCCGAAATTTTCAAATTAGCACTGCGGCTGTGGAGTGGGCAGGCAGACGGCTTGTGGACCGAGCACTAGCAGCTAGATGTCTGACTGGGGATGTTTTCGTAGTTGGAGCCAATATTTTCTAACGATTACTCCTAATGAGTTATTTACGAACCAAGAGAACAGAGTCCAGTGGGGCAAGACGTGTGAAGACAGACAGATTTAAAACATATTTAAGTTTAAAAAACTCATCTAAACCATTTATTCAGCAATGAAAGCAACGGTCAACATTATCTTTGACCTGAAACACTTTATCACAGACAAACATGCTGAAAGTTTTGCATTAATCACCTTTGATTTCACATTCGTCCTTTTCCCTCTGTAGTTAATCAGTGTAATCTTACGTATTCAGTGTATCATTAAAGTAAATGTGTTTCCCTTTGTAGCCGTTTGTTCTCTGAGGTGAAAGAGAATCAACCTGAGCCATAATATATCTTGGAAAGTAATCATATTCAGCTGGGGAGACATGCAGAGCTCGCTGGTGGGTTGAGGAGAAAAATCTCAATAAAATCAATGCCAAAATCCGAAGTAGCTCAAATTGTTAATTCTACCTGAGATGCAGCATGTCCATGTTTCAAGGCAGAGAGAGAGAGAGAGAGAAGAGAGAGAGAGAGAGAGAGAGTCAACAACTGGTGATAAAACCTATGTATCAAATTATTGTTTGTCATTGTTCTTAAATAATCGGCGCAGCACGTTGTCTGCTGGCTGACAGATAGAAACATCAGCGACGTCCCTGATGAACAATAGCCTCAAAAAGCTAATTACACTGTCAAGTCTGGCACGATTTCTGTGCTGTCGGAGGGAACAAGGCCGTGATCGCAAAGGAGAAACAACTAATTACTCAAGTTTACGGCTCATCTATTGTCTGCCTTTCCTTCTGTGTTTATCACAGTGCTGCAGAGACTTTGCCCTCCACTCACAAGTGTGATGCCTCATCCAATTTTTAAGCTATAAATCAATACAAGATGAATATTAACTTGAGTATATAGCATTTACTTCTGCTTAGATTTTCATCTAAACATCAACAATTATAACTTAATCCAACATCCCAGAGTTCAGTGCCAATTTGTGTGTGCTTAAAAGGCTCATTTACACTCAACGGGAGAAACGTATATAAACAGACAGAGATTTCTGTTCGTGCTCTGCATTGGTTTGTGTACGTCTTACAAATTACGAATAAGAACGAAAGACACATTTTCATTGCATTTATGTTTCGTACAAAAATACAGCATGAATAAGCCTTAATACTGCCCATCCACTGCATCTGCACACACACACTGTACTTTTATAAAAGTCAAACACAATCCCAGACACGCTCTAATCAGGAGTTGAGATTTAAGCATATTATTTCAATTATAACCTTGTTTAGATAATGACGAGCAATGTTCAGTGGCAGCAGTAAAAGCAGATAAGAGCTTGAAACGGCTGCAGACTTTCAAATTCAATGCTTTTGAATGCACAACACAAAACAGATAGTTATATAACTGTAAAATTGTGAACCTATTTGTTTTAATGGTTTCAGGTTGAGACTTTGCATTGTGTCAAAAACTAATACGGACTCTGAGATGACCTGTTGATGAATTGCAGGAAAACTGAAATTATATTTCTCATGACCAACTCTCCTACCTGTGAGAAACTGTTTAGAAATACTAAATTGTCAAGTTAAAGTTAAGCAGCTTAACTCAGACAGTTATAAAACTGGTTTTAATTTTTAGGAGAAATGTGGCCCATCACACACTGCAGAGGGGAAAAACTAAGCAGCGCAGCCAGCAGCAGTTTGGTTTGCCCCAATAAAACAGCACAGGGGTCAGCTTTTATTTACTTTGTTAAATTATTGAAAGTCACAACTGGGGAGCAGGTTAAGTTTCACAGAGCGCTCAGAGGGTTTCTGTTGAAGGCTAATATTAATGTATGTGTGTGTGCCAGATTCAGAGCTGTGCCGTGCTCTCCTCCCTTTGTGCATTTTTAACCCCCCCGTGTTCTGGTGCACTGACCGTCTTTCTTTTGGTGTCAATGGGTTCAGCTGTAACCCCGTCTGCCTAATCTGCTACTCACTTCTTTCTCTCTCTGGCTGTTCATGCCTCCCAGAGCACAGTCTGCCCTCTCACTCGTTCCTCTCCCCCTCTCCCTGCAGCCTCTCTCATCTCTGTATCATTTTGTCTGCATGTCTACACCCCCCCTGGGGTCCGTGCCCTTTATTATTCTTTCATATTGTTTGTTACTGCTACTGCCCCCTGCCTTCGTCTCTGTGGCTTTTTCTCTCTCTGCTCTACTGCCCCTTTCCTTCTCACCGCTCCTGGTCCTGCACATATGGAAACACAGACCACAGTATTGGCTCTGAAGTCAATAAGTCAGATGGCCTAGCAGGCACCTGTCACCATCAGCAACACCTTGAATGTGTTCATCCAACCACAAACTGCCTCCTTTAACCTGGTATACACGGAAGAGTGGGATTTACGTTCTGCGTTGTTGGATAAGGCTACTTTCATACTACTACAATTTAGTTTCGAAAACACGCATCTGTCCACACAAGCGTTTCGGCTCCGAATCAGTTTTAATTCCTGTCCATACTAACCGACCTGAAAACGCACATCAGATTTATTGCACAGGTAAGCATGCGTGTGCCGGTCTACACAGGAATTGCTTGATAAATGCTCGTCTACTATGCATGGAAGCAGTTTTAACTTTGTTAAATGCAGAATTTACTGCACAACAATTATTAGCAAAGACAGCAGCATTTCCAAACGTCTGCCTTCAAATTCAGTGCAGTGTGAATGCCAGGCGTATCTGTAGCAGGCTTCATTCGTTTTCAAACGATACGAAGGAGGGGGGGATGTGGCCTGAGAATCTTCAACTGAGGAAATCCTCTTTGGCGGATTCAGGAATGCACGCTTGCCAAGAAAGAACCAAAGAAAAAAAGAAGGTGATTTCTGAAATGTTGACCTTGCAGAGATATGAGGTTTGCACCTGGCGCTAACATTACATTAGATTCAACAGATCTCATTCCTATCCTCCTCTGAACTTACACAACTCTTGCTCAGCGCGTCGGGAGCAGTGAGATAAAGAGGTCTGTGTGCTCACATGAACAGGAGAGCATGTATGCGTGCACAAAAGAACTATCGACTGATAACAGAGCAGATGGGGGTTATGAGGCCTCCTCAGCACCTGTGTAACATGTAACCTGTATTGATAACAGGCAACCATTGTGGACACGTCAGCAAAGATATGTGTAGCAACAACTCTGGAAAAGGACAAAAAAATACCTGCACGGACGACTACGTTTCTCAAACTGTACATGATACGGGGAAGGTCCATCATATACGTTATCTTGTTTTACAATGTACATGGGTATATGTGTTGTAAGACGCTGTTCCAACTCGTTGAGGCCAGACAGCTGATTAGGGACAGCTCAATATGGAAACAAATAATGATAGTAAATCATTCTCCACAAAGAAAAGAAAAGTTTTGACTTTATACATTAATCTGCCAAATGACTTCTTATTTTCATCACCTATGCCTTGGTTGTGAATCCCCAGTGCAAATCACATTAGTGTTACAAGATTGACGAACATCTTGCTTTATTGGCAGATTGAGAGGAAGGCCGGGAGTCTCACCTTGCAGCCCTCGCAGGCGCTGACACCATAGTGGTACCCTGAGGACTTGTCCTGGCACACGAAGCAGGGTTTGTAGACGCGGGGCGGCGGGGGAGGCGAGGGCGGGCTTGGCACAATCTCTTCTGAGCTGGTACTCTGGGTCTCTATCGCTGTGGAGAGAGGGGGGCAAAAAAAGAGGGGGGTTAGCGAAGAAAAATCAGATTGAGCATTGACAGATGTGGAGCATTAATCGACATCCAAGTCCAGAGAGATACACTGCTGGCGACATCTTATACAAATTACAACGAGAGAGGAAGTAACTCACTTTCCAACAATGTGTTTGGGGGAAAAAAAGCTTTAAGAGCAAGTACTACTTCTTCATAAAGGCGTTTTCAGATCCGCTATGGGAACACACATACATCCAGTGATGATCAAAGCAGCATCTGCCGGGTTTTTTTCCTGCTGAAAGTGGATGTTGTGTGTCTGTGAAATACAGATATGAGCTATTCCGCTGGCAAGGTTCAAAGACAGGTTTTCTTTTCTGAACAACCTGGAGTTAAATCGTGCAGGATGAGCGCTTGAAATTCTTAAAAAGACAAATCATCATATCATCATCACAAATTGTAAGCAGCAGATACACCAGAGAAGGCAAAGCTTCCGCCTGCTTCTGACCACAAACTGGCTGAATATATTCTTGTCTTCCTCCAACAACAGATAACATTACCAGACAAACACAAAAGCACTTTGTAGGTGTCCACATTTTGTGCGCTTTTACACGGTAAACAAGGTGGGCTAGGACTGCGGGGTAGTAAACTGCTGCTGTTGCCTTCATGTAATATGTATTGGACTTTGACCTCAATATCCTGTCTGTTACAAAACAAGGCTCTTAAATCAAATAAGCACACACACACACACACACACACACACTCACATATTCACAGAGCAGACCAGCACCCTGTGGTCTGTAGGGAAACCAATAAGTGTATAATGCCTGTTTGCAACTCTATGAACTTGAGTCGTCTACCTTTCAGATAAGGTTATTTATTATTCAAGAGGATAAATTAAAGACTATAAATCTATCAACATATGTAAACATTAAGTATGAGTGTGGCTAAAATAACTTATAATATAAATATACCTATTCTTAAATAATATTTTTTATACCACCATCTGCATTCTTAACTATACTATGTGCAAAAACCCAAGAGCAACAATTGAGCTTGTATTGTATTCTTTATCTATCTATCAATCGAATCATATCGTATCAATCTTCTGTATCTATTGTATCATATCTATTTAACGTATCAGTCTTATCTATCGTATAATATCTGGTCTATTGTATCGTATTTATCTATTGTACTCATCTTATCTATCGTATATATATTTATATCATATTGTATATATCATACAGTATTGCATCATATCTATCTATGATATGTCTCTTATCTATATATTGAATCTATCAAATTAAACTTATATGATATGCATGTGTGTATTTCAGACCATGTCCATACCTGTACATTATATGCATGTGTGTATCTTTGCAGCCCCATTGCCCAACGCAGCATCATCAGCCCATGGCGGATGTGTAACTATGTCATCTATATTTAAGCAGAGTGGGCTTGTGCAGCACGACCGTACTACGAGAACATTCTCCACATGCGCTTGCACTGGATCTCGACACAACGCACACAAGTGTAATTGCACTCCAACTTGGGCAACATCAAGCAAGGATGAAGTCTCCCTCTCTCTCACACACACACACACACACACATACACACTATACTCCAATTACAGTGTTGGTGTGCTTGACTCAGCTCTCCATGCACATGCAGCAGATGCTGTTGGGGAAGATTACATTCGGAACAACCAACCTGATGCCCAGATAGGCTTCCTGGAAAAAATAAACGACAAGCAATGCACAGCAACAAAAAAAAATCTAGCCTCTGTGAACGAGCCTGCTATCTCAGCCGTCATGAAAACAGGCCGCATATCCAAGTGGGTTTCAGGTGACGGGGACAGTTAAGCTTAACAGCAATAAAGCTCACATTGCAACACCTAACAGTGACACCCAATCAGGCCTGGGCTATTAAGACATTTCATTTATGAGGCCCAGATGTCAGATGTCACTTTCACACCAGCTACAACCTTTTAAGTTCTTGGTGTAAATGGGCTGATATGGTTCAAGAGTTGAACGGAGGGATTACGCGTTGCAACAGAACTGATTTTTAATAATTTTTAAGAGAAAAGGCATGCCAGGATAATTGAAGCAATAAGGACCAGAGCTAGGAGTGAGACCCACTTACTATTTATTTCCAAAAGCTTATTTTTTCCATTCAACAGACGTGTTTTGTGAGAATAATTTTTTTGTACAATAATAGCCAGGGGGAAAGCAGTTTTAGACGATGGAGGGTGGAGATGAAGGGAGGAAATAAGGGATGCAAAAACAGAGAGAACCATTATGCGTGAGCAATACACAAAAACACAAAACAGATGAAACTTGAACACACAGGGAGTAAAAGCAAAGCTGCAGTACTTCTTCATGTTCCTCTCCCGGGTTTTTATATTCATTTACTCACACACGCACACACACAGTAGTGTATCCATGACTTCAGAGGATATTATGCACGACTTGCAAAACCTGTAGTCACTACTCTAGCCTCAATCTAAACCGGCCCTTACCCTAAAGGGCTTTGCACATAAAGTCTCTATGAAATTTGTTTCCTAATAAATACGACCTCACATCAACTCCGAAACTTTCGTCCATCGTTTGTTTTCAGAAAGAGGTTTGACACTGTCAACTGCATTCCAGTGAGTTGTTTGAGCCGTTTGAGATCATCTAGATCACATAAATGAGTGTTTCTCTTTGTAACACGCAGCCTCATTGTTTCATGAGAAAAAATACTGACTTGATGTGCAAAGACCACAACGTAAGTAGTGCTCAGCTCACACACCTGTCCAGATTCAATTTGAAGCCTATGTTTTACTTAAATTACTTTTTCAAAATGGAGGGTCAAATTGTGGTGGAAAAATTTGCAGTGATTTTGTGATTTGGTCTCAACGTGACAAGAGGTTGAGTTTGAGGACACACTGTGGGCAGATGGCTTCTCATCACCTCTTGCCTCATGCCTTAGCGATGCCATCGTCACACTCATGTCAAACTGATTAAACGTAAATAGAGCAGCCCTTACGTAACATGACATATTTTCTCATTAGCAAAAAAATTGCGCGACCACAGAGTTATTCATCCACATTAAAGCTGCCTTCATTACAAACACATAGACAAACAGATGTGTCTCACACACACACACATAAACAAAAAAATTGCATCCATACTGACATTTACGCATCCATACTGGCATCCATACTGACATTTACGCAGGCTGAGGGCATTCCTAGAACCATTAGAGGAGCCTCGTTGGACACACACATAGACACCAACACACACACACACACTCTCTTAATGAGAGCACCCATGGAAATCTGGGACACAAGGACAAGAGTCTGTGAGGGGGCTGGCGACTGTAATTAAATACAATGGCTGGCTTCTGGAGCCCCGTCAAGCTGAGGCAGGGAGCAAAACAATGGCAGGCCTGTGGACAGAGAGGCAGCGCGGCTCAGCAGAGAGGACGGAGCTACTTAGCCCATCAGCAGCCCTCACCGAGCATTATTCAACGCCAACCTGCATCCAAACTCTGATCAACACCAACCATCACTGTCTATTATGTGCTCCACGAAATCATAAACGCACAAACACTGGAGGAACTGACTCATACTTGCCTGGAGAGCTTCCCTTGGTAACCTTGCAACATGTTAACACTAGAAATTAGTGAGACGGTTAAGGTTTCCTGGCCAGAGCCCATCCAGTGCCGGCAAAAATCAACCACAGTAACTAATACATGAGCTACAGCTAGAATATCATTATTTTAGCCAAGAGAGAGCAAGCATGAATACTCAATAATAACCTGCTTTGCTCGGGGATACAGGTGCAGAAACCTGCAGCCATGAAACTAATGCTGAACAGAAAAACAATGAGGATTTACTGATAAGGAATCTACCATAATTACGCGATAAGGTGAAACCCAAACTGGTCAAACCATACTCCCCCCACAATGGTTGTTGTGGTAAACAAGTCAGCCAAGTATGTTGTCAGACCAGTCCAGTCCAAAGGCCATCAGGTGTAACAAGCAAAAACAAACCTGACACCAGAAGTCCATTTTAAGGGCAGCTGTGCCTGACCACTTCTGTGGCGGAAAAGGCTTTTTCACATAATGAAGTATTAAAAATGACTATGCTTCTTGTGTTGAATGTTCTTATTAATTGGTCTAAACACTGCACGAGTTGGCAATAAATTAACAGATTTATCTCATAATAAATATACTTAGATTTCTCCTGTGATAGTCACATTCACCCACAAGTATTCTAAACAGGTCTGTGTGTGTGTGTGTGTGTGTGTGCGTGTGTGCGTGTGTGCGTGTGTGCGTGTGTGTGTGCGTGTGTGCGTGCGTGTGTGCGTGTGTGCAGGCCCAAGACATCTTAATATCTTAATGTACCATGGTGTGGTGTTCTCAAACTCAGAGCCAAAGCACCGGTGATTTAATTAAGCTCAAGTGTGAGTGGTCTGTAATGCCGCTTTTCAGATTCACTTTACATACATCATGAGCCACAAGTGCACTTAAGGCAGAGCTGCGCTATTGCAGCCACATCCTCCATAAGCAATTACGGCATGGCTAGACTTAAATGGACAAATATGCACAAGACTGAAATGAAATCTATTCTGATGATAAAGTAGCCCGCACTGCACAACTGACATAATATAGCCTGGCAAACATCAGCACCTCAAAGCCATCCCAACCAAAAGACCACAGACCAAGACACACACGTGCATGCACACACATACACACACATAAGCCCCCCGGCTATTATCAAGCCTCCAGACACTGGGCTGCCTGGGCACAGAGCTGCCGAGTAGTTCTTGAGGTTCAGCTCTAGGTTAGTCCTCTGAGATTTGATTACCTTCATCCCCACTGGTTACTGGGCCCAGCTGTGAAGCATATTAATGAGATTTCACCATCATTAGAGGAAGGCTAACCACATTAGCAGGCTGGCTGGTTTGTGGTAAAGGGAGCTGGAGAAAATGAAGGCAGAGAGGATGAAGGAGGAGAGGGACGGCTTTGACAGTGTCTTTCACTTTGTTGAATCCTACTCAATCACGGGCCATTGTGTTCCTCTGGCTTCTATTAGGTTATTTGGATGAACTCACATGAACAAGCGCGCGCCAGACACACACACGCACAAGCTTGCCATGAAGATGATACATAGAAGAACATATAAAAGTCAATTTTTCTTTCCATGCAGTGAGTGTGGAGGAGAAGAGACACCAGACAGACCACCATGCCACTGACTGCTGCATTAAGGCTCGCTTTGAAGTCGGCCTAAAATAATGAAGTGGGACGGCCGATGGAACAGGGACAGAGATCGCTTTGCAAACCCTGGGAGTTGTAGGCCAATGCATCATGCATGTCCATAAAAACGACTGGCAGCAACTTGAGTGCTTTCATGTGCAATGACTTTGCTAAAAGTTTAAGCTTTATTTCGGTTTTCCCTGTCATGAATGGTAAGCAGCAGGGAAATTGATGCAGGCGCGCACACACACACACACACAATTACACGCACAATTATGCTTTGTCAGCACTCTTAAATTACTGAAGGAGGAAATGGGACTATTTCCTTACTTACAGGAAAATCCTGCCATTCTCTAACAAAGTGTCATAACAGCTCTCTGCTGAAAAGGGATGTGACTCCATTCGCTGCCATTACATAGATTACTGACAGAGACGCCACGCACGCCATCATAATGTGAGCCGGGGTGACGGCAGGCATGCGCAATCACACACAAGGCCAGCGTGCACAGACTGACAGCTGTAAGGAGAGCGACAGTGGGGTGTGTTTGTGTTCAAACAGAGTGTGAACAGTTATTGGAGGAGAGAGGGGGAGGAATCTGGTGGCAGGGTAGACAGGCATAAGTGAAAACACACACACTCATAGGGGAAGGAGAGCCCGTGGAGGTTAACATGAGGCAGGAGAGCAGAAAGCGAGCTCACGCCTCCTGTATTCACTGTAACTAAATCCAGGCTTTCCATCCCCGATCTCCTGCCACTTTCAGCCTTCACCCCCCCTTATTCCGGCCTGTCCCTGTTACTGAGGCTGACAGTTTTCAATTCCTAGTTCATTCTTCAATCCTATGTAAGGCAGAAAGTCACTCAAATCCTTCCCTCCATTCTCTACTTCCTTTGAGGGACAGTGAGTCTCAGACTGGACAACAGTAGCCAAATCAGATTTCTTCATACATATCATACACTGAGTGGAAATTACAGGTCCTCAACGATCTCAGCTCGCTAAATTGAAAAAAATCAATCCAGAAGCGTAAGTCCTTCTGACGTCACAGGACTGTCAATATCTGATTCCTGATCCAGGTGAACATGCAAACAGATCACAGTAGTCAGATCTTAGAAAAGGTCAAAATCGGATGTTTATCGTTGCTGCTTCAATTAATATCGTGCATGATATAGAAGTGCAGAAATGTGTGTGTTTGCTTCAGAGACAACGAGTTAGGAGGATTACCGAAGATTCCCCTGCATGGTTGTGTGCCACCTAAGCTGCTCCATGTCAATGGTGCAGTCTACCTTCTTAATGCTGAGGTTTTGTGAAGGCTGCATACTTACAGGGTTGCCCAGTAACAACGGTAATAAGAGGAAAAGTAACAGCAGTAGGAGAACAAAATACATTTTCAGCAAGACATACAACTTCTAAGAGAGTCCCAACAGATTTTTTAATTTATACATCTGACATTATGACTTTCCTGGTGTAAAGACGAGATGGGCATAAACGAACTGAGCTTTTAATCTGATTCTAATATAATTTTCTCTGGCAAATTACACTTCACTTCCACTTAAGGGAGCATGCTTTGGTCTACATTTCACAGAAATGACAGCCGAGGGTTTCGCAACCATTGCAGTTATTAAAATTTTGCACAGGGAGCAGAAATGGATGTGACAGCCTGAGTTCTTTAAGGGCTGTGCAGTCTATGTTTGAAGGCTAAACTGAGTCTGAAACAAAATTTTGATGGATAGCGCTCCAAATTGAGGCCAAATAACTCCCCTGTGTAGGGGGTTGCAGCAAGAAAAACACATACGCAAGTGATAGATGAGGGTCCGAGCAGAGGCCGAAGGGCAAAGCGGTGCAGAGTAAGGAGTCTTTCTTGCCTGTTACGACGATTCCCCCCCTCAGCACCAGGACTCGGTGGTGCTTGTCTTGGGCCAGAGGTGGAGAAAACACCAGGCTGTGTTTAGTATTAGTAATTTATGTAATCTTTACATCTGAGTAAAATATGGCATTCGAAAAAATGCATTTTCCCCTTGAGCACTTTAAGAAACAACCAACAAAAATGAACATGCTTGAGCAAACGTGTACATTTGCCTGTTCATATAATTGAGGCGCATGTCGAGGGACATCTGCTCTGTGTATGTGCAGGATTCTCGTTTGTGTTCTTGTCTCGGTGAGGCCTGGTTTTTATCAACCCAACGGCCCCCACCAGGTTCCCAAACCCTTCTCCAGGGGCTCAAGATAACTTCCCTCTCTACGCTGCCAGGCCTATGAAATAACAACACACCAGGTTTTCCTATCACCGTAACTCCGGCAAATGGAGACTGGAACTGAGAACATATGTGGACAAACTAGAGGATGGGGGGTGGGGCGGCAAATAATCAAGCAGATGGCAAAGGTGAGATCTACAGGGTGCTCAAGACTTTGAGCGGCAACTCCAAGTTAACCAGTGTATCTGCTCTGTACTGCCACATGCTAGCCATTAGCTATGAGTTTCCTGACAAATACAGTGTGCAGAGGTTGTGTAAACCACAAATTAATGTCATAAATCTGAAGAGGAATCCAATGTTTATGGATCTAATTGGGGGGAAAAAAACATAGAAAATCCACTGAAGACAGCTTCATTTCAGAAAAGAACCACAAGTTCCCGTGGCAACAACACTCCCCTGCAACACAGAGTAACACGGTGCAACTTTAGCCAGCAGCTGTCTGTGTCTGCTGACTGACAGTGGGACTATGCGAGCTGGCACTTGCTCCGGGCGACTGCAGATATTTGGCATGAGCTGATGGTGTGGGACATGGTGGTGGGCACAAGGGGGCAAAAGGCGACCCGTGTTGACCAGAGGATGCCAGGATGTGGACAGCCGCAGCTGTGTGTATCATCGACCTGTAATACATGTTATCCTAGAAGGTGGGCACTGAAAGAGCATGTGTGAGTGTGTGTGTGTGTGTGTGTAAGAGAGAGAGAGATAATCTGAGGTCGTGGAGTTTGTGTTTTTCTTGAGCAGAGACAAATGTCCTCATTATGGCCATTGAGGCCAGACTAAATGATTCGTCATAACAAAATATCTAAAGACAGGAGTGTAAACTCAATTGGAGATGCAAGCCAATGATTAGCGAGCGTTTTCCGTGGCTAATCCAAACAATGAATATAGGCAGTGTTTACCCACCGTGAGCCTGCCATTATGAATTTGGTTAGGAAGCAGGTCACATGCAGCTGTGTACCATCAATTAAGTGACATGAGTGACCCACTTTAAGGCTGTGGCCACATTAATACCTTTTAGTTTTAAATTGCATCACTCTTTCCCTATTTAAGAGCTGGAGGGAGGGTAATAGTGAGAAGCAGGAGGAGACAAGTCGCAAGAAGAACAGGGGGTGATAAAGGGGCAGCATCTAAGGAGAAAGAATACCTGAGTGACACGCCTACTGGAGGATGATGACAGGCAAGACAAACAACTTGCAAGAAGGCTGCAAATAAAAGCTGTGCATGTAGGCATGTTTGCTCGTAGACAGTGTTCAGAGTGAGAAAGGGAGAAAGTGTAACCACAGCATAACCTCCCTCGGTCAACTCTCTCAGGGTGAATTACTACACCCTTCCCGGAGTGACTTACAGCTGCGATACCTCATGACACATAATTCAAGATCAAGGTTGGTGGATCAAGTCATTGGATCACAACGCGCGCACACACACACACGCGCACACACGCACACACACACAAAACTGTTAACTGCTCTGACTGTGAAAATGGCCTCATAAAACATTAAGCCTCTCTTGGTTAATTATAGAGTTGTGTGTGAATGAATTACTGTGTGCATGCTTTTTCCCTCCTGCGATAACAGACTACACTCAAGCAAATTAGGAGCTGGAATATGTCAAAGAAATACTAAACCTGGGCAGAAACCCACCATGTGGGCTAACAAAATCCTTGAAGGTTTAGTTATCTGACTGATGTTCTTCCACTTCAGAGAGTGCAACAAGCAAATAAGCTTCAATTCCCATTATTCCCGTAGTGTCCAAGGTTAACTTCATAACAAGTAACCAGTTATAAAGAGTCCAAGGATTAAAGGTCTACAAATAATCTGGTGCTGGACGAGATATATAAATGTTCTGAGAACAGGGTTTGTGAGGTTTGTCTAGAAAGAACACTGTAGTTAAATGATTAGGGACAGATGATCTGCATTAGTAGAGAAATCATGAACCCATTTCTGCCCTCAGCATTTACAAACAATCACAGGTGAAGAAATACTGGAAACTGCATTAAATACACCATGATTGATTCCACTGGCACTGAATTTACATCCATACCCATTAACCGGACGTATTCATCTTTAATGGGCTGAGTGCCACACACAGGGCCTCAGTAGCCCCTTTCATCCTCAGATCCTGCGGCCATTCAGACGACCCAATCTTCATGCTCCCTTTGCTTGTTTACAAAAACAAGCTGGCATATTGCCAACCTGGTGTATGATTACAGATAGTATGCTGGAATTTGTGACATGACGGATGGTGTGTTATATCCTTTTGTACAGACTGGCGAGGAAGAATAAAGGTGCGACCTTCCCGCCTTGAACAGGCTATGTAAAGGGAGCTAATGTTTGAAAAGCCAAAGGCCCCTCACGAATGCTTATGCTCGAGTGTTTGCTCTTAACTCACTCTAACAGAGAGGTTATCTGCCCATTGATACCCACTAATCCAATGTGACTGCCAGCATTCATGGCCCTCCGTTCTTAAGCGCATATTCAACAGAGGAGGAAGAGGGTCATAAATATGGAGGGGAGCAGAGAGCTATTTGCATTATAGTATAGTAGTACTGAAATGGACTTGAAGAAGCCAGGAGGTGGTGGAGAGAGAAAAATGGGAAACAAGGGATCAAGAGAAAAGAGTAGAAAGAGAAGAGGCTCATGGGGATCTGGGGTAGAGAAGAGAGGGATCACCAGGGACAGGCTTTGTCATGTTAAACTGCCCCTCTCGACCCATGTTCTTTCCCCTCCTCTCTGCCTCTCTGTGGATAACACAATAGTCAATCACAGGGGAATAGATTACAAGGGTTTGATCTCCTCAACTTCAGAGAAGGAGAATGGCACTGGAAGTGGGGGAGAGGTCGCAAGTGCAGCGTGTGTGCGTGACTCGCGTGTGTGTTCAACAATGCTAAATAATGTGCCTCCTCGTCAGGGCTGTTTCTCCTAAATCCAGAGCCTCATTTAGGTTTGTCACTTCATGTACTTGTCAAAATGAGTTAGAGCTAATAGTAAAACTCACTTGTAATTTACCTCTGCCTTCAAGCCTTGACAGGGTTGACGTGCATTCCTTTACTGTACACGAACCCATAATGACACTGGTTCCCCTTCATAAATTAGCTCAGAGTACCAATGCCAGGAGGCCAAAACATATTATTGTGGAGGTAAGTGGAGGTATTTGCAAGGTGCGGAAAAGTAGACGTAAGCAAGTGACATGATTATCCCGTCACTACTTTGTTTCAGAGCTCAGTAATGCTGGGACACGGGGGGTTGCTAGGTCAGCGAAGGGGTTAAAATGGCCTAAAGACCCCTAGGAGACAGCTGACATATTTAGAATAGCGAGATGTAGAGGAAAACAGGCTAGCTGCACATCGACGAGACAGTCACTGACAAAACAACCCCTCTAACTGTCCGTCATTCAAACATATATGGACGTTACTCTTTAGACTCCAAGGCTGAAACTGCCGTCTCTCACTTGGCTGTCCACCTGAACAGAGTCCTCGCTGTATTGCGAAGTGGCTGAATCCACCAAAGATGACAGTGGTAGCTTTAAACATCTTCGCCTCAACACTGCGGCGCCAGCCACCGCTCCTCTACTCATTCCCCCTAATGATGACTGATGACACACATTTGATTCCGCTGTCTGATGTGTAATGTCAGGGGGCTCCTTAGTAGAAGATTTGGGCAGGGCAGGGGGAGACCGGGTGGGCGGGGGAGAGGCAGACTCATTTGTCTTTAGTGTCAGCGCAAATGCAGAGAGAGAAAAGAATAGGAGTGAGGAGCTTGTCGATAGCACCAGGAGGTTAAGTTTGCTCCATGCTTAGGAAAAATGGCTGATGAAAGCAGGCAGAGTCATCAAGGGGACGCAGTGGGATGTTACTAGAATTTAATGAAGGATATGTTTAGCTTCCTCAACTGTAATTTGTGCTTCTAACTTCTCTCTGTGTCTCTATGTGTGTGTGTGTGTGTGTGTGTTTGTGTGTGTGTGTTGTCTATGCCTCCACAGACACTAATTTCCTGCATGGATCCCTGACCTTTCAGTGTGGCCTGGGGGGAGCCATTTGATCACAACGCACACATACACACACAGAAAACACACCACTTCCTGTGATGCGGCAGCCCACCAGTCAGTGGACGGACTTTTAGTGCGACTATATTGATCTTCCACTACAGTGTCTAAACAGACACATAGAATAAAATGTCTTATATAATTGGGATACAAACAAATTTATGTTGACTATTTTATTGGTCAGCAGAAGCAGCAGCTTGTTCAGATATATTGACAAAGCTAAGAACAAAAACACTGGTTTATTGATTTTGTTATGGGTGCCATTCATCACTACAATTCTGGTTGCAAATTAAGATTAATTGAAGTCAAGACCTTTATTACTAGTTTATTTTTATTTGCCAAATATGACACCTTCAAAAATGGCCTCAATATATGTAAGGCAGTCTGGATTTACGCTCAACTAACTCTGCAACTTTGATTTTCAAGGAGTGAACTAACATAGCAGGTTATTATTTATAAGGAACATGAAAGAAACACTCCATGTGTGTCCATGTGGAAGAGTTAAGCATGCCTCCACTGTCTGCAAGTGCAAATGTGTGTGTGAAACACACTAGTGTAAAAAGACAACATGTATGTTTGCATGCATATACAGAACTATGCTTGCTTGCTTATGAACACACTAGTAAGCACGCCTGCCAAAAACAATGAGTGGACGTAACCTGAGCTGAGCCCCCAGGTAAGCCTAGTGTTAACACTCCCACTTCTCCCTCCTCTCCTCTTTCCCTCTGGGGTCCATTTAACCCTGGCTGGCCTCTGCCGACTGCTCTGCCGTCTCTTGGCCTCGTGACCGGGCCTCATTATGACCCTCGGGGTGACTGGGTGCCGTATATTGCGACCCAGTTCCACTGTGAGCAGGAATGCACGCCTCTCTCAGTTAACTCTGTCCATTACGCTAAGTGGGGCTCATCAATTATTCAGCAGTTTCCAATGTATAATTCAGGGGATTAGGGGGACTGTCATGAATGGTGACACACACAGGTAAGGAAAGAGTACGGTACTTTCATTTCAAGTTCATTGTAATATTGCCGTCTGCTAGGCAACATGACACATCATAGTGTGTTGAGAGGGGAGCTGGGTTGGAGCAACAATACTAATGTCAATCTGTAATGAATAAATTAACAGATCGGAGAAAGAGAGGACGAACAATTAGTGTAAAGAAAATTAAGTGAATGGGGGTCACAGGGAGGTATAAAATGACAAACTGATAAAAAGAGAGAGACTGCAATGCAGGAGAAGCGAAAAATGGTTGTGAATTTTTTTTTCGAAAACAGAATGTGATGCAGACATGAAGATTAAGATGTTGCATGTTTTTTTTTACTACTTTATCACATCTTGATTTAAAAATCACACTGAATTCAAGAGAGCAGTAGAGAAGAGAGAATTAGGGCAGAATATTAAAAGTGAAAGAAGGCAGCTTCGCAGTGCTATACCCCCTCCTCCCTTTGCTGTGTAGGCGTAGGTCCTGGGGGAGCCACCGACGTTAATACAGTTATTAAGCCTCTCCACTGAAGCCTGCTCCACCTCCTCAACCCTCAGCATCAAGGAGCTCTCTCTGCCTGCCAGGCAGCGGGGCGAGCTCGCTTGCTTCCACAATGAGATCAAACAGTCCCAAGTAGGCCAGCTCAGGAGAAGCCGGTGATGAAGCATCCCGCTGAGCAGTGAGGGCAGGTGGGGTTGGGTATGTCAAGCCCAAGGAGCATCCCAGCAGGCTTTAGGGAATTTGGAAAGACCTTCAACCTTGCTGCTATTCCTCCTTCCCTCGCTTCCTTTCCTGCCTCTTTAAAGTCAGCTGACCAAGATTCCCATGCATCTCCTCCTGGCGTTGGGGATTACAACCATGAAAGGCTTTAGCAAGCATATGTGCGGGAGCGGATTTCTTCTCTTCGTAGCTTCAGGATGTATGTAGCTATGGAGGTTGATTAGAGGTGAGCAGGGAAGCCCGAGCTGGGTTACAGTGTGGGGTACATTTTTTTGTGAAGCCACGATAACACTCTCTCGGTGCAGGAGGGGACCTAATTCATCACCACTCCGGCAGAGGGACATGTGCATGTGCATGTGTATAATTGCTGGAGTACATCCATTCCATAATTCACACTGGGGATAGAAGACTAGGGTTGCTACTCTTGCCTGTATCTGGAAAGAGAAAAATTGGGCAGTGATGCAGATTGCAGGCAAGGTATGTAAAAAGCACTTGGTGTCTTTGCATAAGTGTCACGTCTATCCTGCATTGTTTAACCTCTGGAGAGCTAAAATGTCTCTGTTTTGAGTCAGATAAAAACTAATGAGGCTGGGCCGTGATGGCATGGCAACTGGACAACAGACATTAAGGTCATTGAAAAAACTGTGGGAAACCTGAGATTATACAGAGCTTTGTCTCATCATGACACTTGATACAAAATAAAGAGATGAAAGAAGTTAAAGATGGGTAAAGAGAAGGAAAAAGATGCTATAACATGCTAAATAGGACGGGGGATATAGGTCATCCTGTAACAGACTCAATTTGCCAACGCTGGCCTGTTGGCAGCCTCTGGATGCAGGCCAAGTCTCCATCAGTCATACTAGAACACTAATAATATCAGTCACCCAGCCAAGCAAGCCCCGCCACCTCGTCTGTCGGTTGTCTCCCTTTACATATTTCTTCGTTCTTTTCCTCCCCAGTTGCTTTCTGTTCAAAGGAGAAAAGGGCAAAAATCCAGAGGCCAAAAATGACATTAAATCCACTAAAAGGCTCCACAGAGATTATTGTTTGAAAATGCCAGCTCTCCTGGAGCCCCCCCCCCTCTACTCTCCTGGTGCCTGAGACAAACCCCATCCCTCCCCTCTCTCCCTCGTTTTCTTTCAGCTGAGAGGTGCTGACAGCCCAGACACAATAATCCAGCTCCATTGTGGAACCGCCACTGTGGCAGCGGCGCTGTGCAAAGGTTTCCCACGTATGGCGCGAGGGCAGAGCAGGGTGTCACGTCGAGGCGGTGGCACAGAACAGCAACGTGACAAGTGAAGGGGCTGGTCACTGTTACTACGCGGTGCCATGCTGTGTAACTTGACAACTGCAGTTCAAAATGTTGCCACCTTTTCCATTAGTCAGCTCTCCGACTGGAGCAGAGGCGGAGAGGAGGATAAATCCTTGCTGTGAATGTAGCCACTGTACTTATCATTTGTATCTGTACAAAGCACAGCAGAGGCTTCTGCCTTGGTCACATAGTTGTCATCAGAGCACAAATCAATCAAAATGGTAAAGCACTAAGGCCGTATTGTGAAATAGTCACTTAAGAGTAATTTCTCTTTCCCACCCTCCCTTCATCTTTTTCGCCAACTATAAAAAGCATTCCTCAGGTTACAGTAAAAAATCCTGTGGATTATCAGAATATTCTTGCTCCACTCTAAGTCCAGCATGGCTGCATATTTCCTTATCGGCCTGCCTCCCTTATCCAATCTGAGGGAACATCCAGGCCAGTAGGGCTTTTAAAAAAGATTACTAGGAATGAGGCATCAACTAAGACATTTTTGTGTCTGGTTTCATACAGTAAGAGGGACCATGCCATCCAGATGGTTTATCTCTGTATCTCTCACAGAGCATTATCTCCGTATATGACACATTCATAAAACACTAGTAGGTCACCAACTTAACCCTACCAGGTCTCTTACCCTAGCAAAGATGGTAGCCTATTTATTTGTCGCAGAACAATGAGTGCTCATCTGAATCTGACACTTCATTATTGTGATGTCTACCTAGCAACTATCTCTCTCCCAGCCGAGGTACTTCACCAACAATGGCTCAGATAAGACGCTACAGGTCGCAGCAGAGGTTAGACAATGCACCACTCTGTAAAGAAGGGGGCTTCCTGATATCAGGATACCTCCCTTTCAACACACAGAGGCTCCATTCATAACAAACAGGATCCAGTTGTTTCAGTCTCCTCTCAATCACCTCTCTTAACCTACACGTGTTCGGAACTGCTCAGCTACAGGGCATCTCTCGGTTCACACAATACTAATATCACAAACAGGGTACAGGGAACAAGTGGCCTGTAACCTGAGCCTGTCTGCCTACTTCAGTCTAGCATGTTGTCCTATCCATCACTATCCAGCAGGACACCCTTCCCACCTCCGCCGTACTGTTGGGAGTCTATTCCATCCCTGGTCCCAGGTGGGCCTTTAAGAGTCAAATGTCATAGGCCAGGCTCCAGCCAGACACTCAATGAGTATGAAATGATTCAGAGGAGCTGTGGGAAAGAGACGATAGTGGCGTCCAGACAGACTGAGCTCCAAGTCATCAAATGGGACCTGACTGAACCAGGTCTGATCCGGCCTGGGCAGGGATCAAAGAGGGGAGGATACACAATATGGATATCTAATGTTACTTTAGAAGGAAGCTTCCATAAATCAAGAATAAAACAGAGAGGGTTTGTCTCCCTCCAAAAACTTGCCTTGTTTTCACCCTGGAGGTCTGTTAAAGACACCAACACCAGGTATTACGAGAGCCAGGCAAATAAGGACTCCGTCTATTAACCGCAGTTAGATCATCTGAGACACTTAAACATGTCTCCTATCTTAGGAGTTGGGCCTGCTACCTCTTCAAAAGCACATATGTAGCCGAGGGGACTTTGTTTGTGTGCACAAATAAATAAGGTAGGTTTGTGTGATTCAGAGCCCCCTCTCCTTTATTCTGGCAAACACAAACATGAGCAAAGGCAGAGTTTGCTGTCTTGCTCCTTAGTTAACAAAGCTGACTGAGACGGCAGCAACACAGTGCTATTTTTTGCCCAGACGGCAGGAGAACTGCCAGCCTCTTGTATTTTTAGCATACTAACCTCTACCCTATTTTCACGGTTATCCCACTCTCTAAATAGGCGGGCATTCCATTGTAGTGTGTGTGTGTGTGTGTGTGTGTGTGTGTGTGTGTGTCTACTTGAGGTGTACACAGTTGCCGTCCATGAGATGTTAACACAGTTCCCCAGAGGCAGACTGGGGAGGAGTGTGTTGGTGGAAGCAGAGGTTCTGTGCTTTGGCCTAGAGCTAGTGGCCTGAGAGCTAGTGTGGCTGACTGCACAGGAGAGACAGCGGCAGCCAGTGGTCCTCTACAACTGATGAAACAAGGCAACATTCCAAGTAATCACTCTATATATAGCGAATGCCGGCAAAAGGGGGGGTTGGAGGGCAGGAAATCTTGTAAAATATGAGGAAAAATTAGGGCAGGCGAGCATTAAAGATTAATCGTGACACTGACTGCCCTGCTCGGGCTTGCCATGTGGAGAATGCCACCATGGAGATGGGAAACTGAGAGGGAGATAGAGATAAAGTGGGGGAGAGAAAGGAGACACTTTGGGAATGAAAATGGCTCGCAGATGAATTCTAGGGTGATGAATGTCCCTGGTTCAATACCCAGATGAATTTATGTGTGCTCTATTATGAGAGAGTGGGGATGAAACATGGGAGATAGGGCTGCGAGATGGGAAGGGGGGAGAGACAGAGAGAGACCCCTCTCAGTGTGCTGCTGAGCTAGCCATGCAGAGCCCATAGCGAACAAGCCATCTGTAGAGATAAGTAAAGAAGTGATTACAACAGGCCCAGCTCAATTTCTGACAGTTGATGCTTGACTGCCCCCGTAGAGCCGAATTGATTTAAATGAAGAAGCTATGAATATTTTAGAGGGTAGAACCTCCCTTTAACCTGAAGTGTTTCTACCCCCCCCCCACCAGTCCTCCGTGTTTGTGTATACATATATATGATGATGAGCGTGTGCACACAAACACACACACACCTATGTAAAAATACCAACTCAGGTGAGAATGTAATTATTGATAGGGAGATTACAGCTCTATTGTGACAATGTCTGCAATCAGCTGCCTTCTTTAAGCCCAATGAATCAATGACACTGCCTGGATCTTTTGTGCCTGCCATGCTTTGTTCATCAAATTGAGCTTTGCAGTGTACACCGAACCTTGTTTGGGGATTTAGCGTCAAACCAACCTGGTGTACATTGCTCTCTGACTGAAGCCTCCGGCTAATTCTCTCTACAAACAAGCTGGGGCCCATCGGTGGGTTAGAGTGTGTTCATGAGTACACAAAAAAAATTGCCCCAACGAAAGTATGCTGAATTTCTGAAGGACATTGCAATATGTCACCCTTGGGAAATAATAAAACTTGATAGTCAGCTATAGCATTGTTTGTGTGTCCAAGAGGCAGTTGTTCTTCCAGTGTTTGATGCGATGGACCACACCCACTTATTATACTTTGAAAAAAAATGATCACTATCAAACAAAAACAGGTCTGTCTGTTGCTCCAGTTAACCTTGTCCCGTGGTGAGCATCCATGTCCGAGGGCATCTCTATTTAGTAAACGATGAATTGCATTAAAAATGGCACCAACTGCTCTGGTGGATGGTGGCCCGCTGCCATTTTGGGAGCGAGTGATGGCAGGTTGTGAAATGCTGCCCTGCGGCCTTTCCCAGGAGAGTGGCGGCAGCGGCACTGAACTCCCTTCACCCTTTGACATTACAAACATACCTTGATGACAAAATGTGTTATTGATGTTCACCTGAAGGTGAAAGCAGGAGGGGTTTCTGTGGACACACGGCTCTCTCTCTCACACACACACACTTTGCTGTGGCGTTCCAGGCGCTCAGGCTACTAAATCACTGTCGCCAATGGCTGAAAGGGGTGAGGCCGATGTGGCGCAATACAAAGCCTGCTTGACGCTTCCCTTGAACAGGGGACCTTGCCTAAATGCTGTCTATCCATCCTACCAGTTTCATCAAGTTGGGATCAACAAAATCCCAGGAGGAACGATCCATTCTCATCCGTCTGTCTATAAACCACTGATGTATATGGATGTTAAAGAGTATGTAGAAAATGTTGTAACACTCAGGGACATTGAATTGACATTAAGTACAAACACTACAGTGTATTAAGAACTGGGATTTGAATTACTGCTTCGGGTCAACCAAGTCACAAGCTGTAATTTTACTGAAGTTGTAAGCAGCTTTGCCAAGAAATCCTGAGTGGATTGATCAAGAAAACACATTTGGTACTCTATGTTCTGCCCTCATAGGTGACCCTTTATTCCTGCTGTTTACAACAGCAACTCCCCTTCACTGTCAGAAACTGACAGTACTCAAGCCAAGTCTGTTCCGGGACAGGACCCTCTGTTTATTCTACGTTGTTCGTGTTTCTCCCGATTCTCAGCACACACTTGCCAAATAAGATCTGCATATATAAATAAATAGGGGGAGGAAGTGATATTCTCAGTTCTTTCGCAAAAGGCCAACACCAATCTGCTGGCCTGCACAAAGTCCAAACGCATCACCCACGGTTTTCCATGTTGCTGCCTAACAGCATAAACATGCTCTTGTTGTGCTGTCAGATGCTGCAGCCTCTCAAAGGCCAAAAGAGAAACCACATGGGTTTACGCTTCACCGGCAAAGCTCAAACTTTCTTGTTTTTTTCTTTGCACAAAAATCCACTCATTGCCCAAAATTGCTTCTGCTTTTACAGCCCATTGCACTGAAAAACAATAAAATACCATCTGTTTTTTCTTGGGCCTCATCTCCTGCTAGGCAAAAGGAATTATGCACTTAAATACCATGAGTCAGATCAAGCTACCAGTGGCCGGACCCACAGACACACTCAATGTCCAATAGCCCACTTGGCATGCCCTGCCTTCTGTAGACAAACTAGTTAAAGCTGTCTCTTCTCTTTGCTTCTCTCTTCGGGGACCCCCAAAAGATCGCTTTCTTTCGTACTGTAGAGAGCAAGGGGAAAAAAAACAAAAGCACAAGAAGCCTGTACACTAGTTAGTGTTTGAGCCCACCATGCAATCCCTCTTTCCTTCATACCCCCATTTTTTAGTGTGTGACAGTCATGTGAACAAGGCCATGCACATTCTTTCATGCATGAGCCCATAATTGCTGTAAAGATTCTGACAGGCGCTCAGTGAAAAATCAAGTGTGTTTAATCTGCAGGGCCTGGGCCTTTTCACCATAAAGATTTTGCATTGTTTCTCTTAATATAACCGGATTACAGGTGTCTGGCTGACTCTGCCTGTGGCTAATCAAACCTGTGCAGGAAACAGCAGCATGAAAACAGCCAAACAACTAAAGTTGCAGCATCTTTAAGGAGCTACTAAAGTCAGGGATAAGGCCGCCATATGATCTGGATGTGTGCCCGGCCATTTAATGGGTTCGGGAGGCTGTTTTAGGCCAGATCGACTGAGGCGAAGATGTCACTGAGTGCACTCTAAGAGCCGGAGAGCTCGTCTGCAAAGCCTATAATGAATAGTTAGATCCAACGTGGAGAGGTTAAAAAAATCACAGAGGACCAAAAGGGGAAAGCGATGAGGAGGTTAAAAAAATGTTTAAACTCCACCAGCAATCTGTTTCTAAACCCACGTGCAGAGGATGAGACACCATGAGAGCACTGTTTGTGAAGTTAATATTACAAGGGGGAAAAAAGACCAGGAAAAGATAATGCCAGCAGATGTTTTGGGGATTGCCTCGTGCTTTTGAGCCTGGCCGGTTTTGGAATCCTGCTTAAGAACGGGGGGTGAAAACGTAAATCTTGCTCGGTTTTGCCTGTTGTGTTGCTTTCTGCCCCTATGATCCAATAAGCCTCCGAGCCACGTGATGACACTAACGGATGTTGTGCCTCTCTCTACTCTACAACCCCCTACTGCCACTGCTCCCTGGTTGTGCACTAAATTTTTCATTACATTCGAGCAGTAAGGCACAGAGCAGATATGCCACCACCATGCACCCAGCCAGCTTCCCAACCTACAACCCTGCCGCTCAGCCAAACAATGTGGAGTCGAGTGAGGGATCAGAGGTCTTTTCCTGGGCCTACAACCCCCCCGCCACACATACACACATACACACACACACACACACATACAAAGTCTCTCTCGGACGAGCTCACATGGTTTGAATCAATGCTGCCACTAGAGCTCTTTAGTGAGCCAGTTTGATAAATATTATCAAGCCCGCTAGATATCTGCATGGAACGAAAATCTATGCGAATTGTCCCATTAGTCGAGAGGAATTTCGAATCTCATCTGACTTTGGAAAACAAGCAGCGAAATAAAAGAGAAAGGGAAGGGGAGAGAGAGAGAGAGAGACTGCAGCGCAAACATAACAATTTTTTATACGCTTTTGTTGTTACTGCCAAACATTAGAAATTCCTGTTTAGAATTCCCCTTTGTCATGTGTTTCTATAGTCTGGAGACGAGGAGGAAATTGGCCCTTAAGAGCCTGTGGAGATTCCTGCCTTTTTACGCTCCTTCAGCTGTGAAAGACAACAGAGCTATCTCTTCTATAAAGGCCCGCTCCGAGCTTTGTGCAGTGCAGCTCCTTTGAGGTAAAGAATGAGGACGGCCTCTGTGATACTTTGTTGTTGCAATAAAAGTCTAGTTTTTGCACCAGCTACAGTATCAGTGGGTCTGAGATATCCCCTGGCCGGGCAGAGGTGGAGAACTACACACCAAAGAAGGACATGTGCACACCAAATCACTTATCCAATCTAAGTCTTACTGAGATTTATAAACCACCGTGCTATTTTTAGACATGATGGGCAGCCTGTCATCCTCACTGCTGGGTAAATCAGCCAACCACAATTATTTCCTGGAAGATTATGGGTTTAAATATTTATTCCAATATTATAATGTGTGACACAGCAAAATATTTGTTCAAAATGTGATTTAAAAACTACAATTTTAAATTAATTCTCAGAGCACACTTCTAGAGTTTTTTTCTCCAGCTTGACTTAACATTAATCGCTTGTTTAAAAATACATTTAATTCGGGCAAGGTCGTGATTGGAGCATCCAATGGACAAGTCCGTCCAGTTTAAAAGGCCGCGGCTGCCCAGGAAACTGTGGGTGCCGCTATCCAGATTAACCAGGGGAGCCGAGGGATAAAACTGGCAGGAAAGTTTGATCTGATTAACGCTGGCATGGCTTGCGAAAGCTTGTTTGTATTTAGCGCATATTTTAGGAACACAAAAAGCTTTGGATAACGTGGCCTGGATCAGAGCGCCGCAGTCACACAGAGGTTTTCCTCCGAACAAGAAAAAAAAACAAAAAAACCTGGGCGCAGAGAAGAGAGGGAACTGAAAGTGGGTCAAGTATACATTATGCAGATATGAAGCTCAATGGTGGTGGGAACATGCAACGCTGTTTGTGCATGTTATGGGCTTTCAATTATTGAACGAATACGAAAATAAAGGCCTTATATTAAGGACTGTGTGGCCTGGTTGTAATAGCAACACAAAAACGGGATATAGCTGCGAAATATGCACCTATAAGCGAGGACAGTGAGGTTTTTAACTCAAGCACCAATTAGTGAAATGAAGTTGAGGAGACACCTACAGTGATTGGAGCCGTTCCAGTGCTGGTTCCTGATGGACGTGCTGTAAGGATGGGGCGCACCGGGCACCAGTCCTTTCTCCGGGATCAAGCATCCTCTGCTCTGGTTGTAGTAATCCATCATTAAAAACGGGTTCGGGCTGGGATTCAGTCCCACAACGTCCACACTCTCATACATCATACGACGCAGGACGACAGCAGGGGATTATATGCAACAAAAAAAAACACACACAACCAACTACAACAGTGTGGTGTGGACGGCAACACACGAGCCTGGTTGGTTTTCAGCTGTCCGCCAGCAGAGGTAGAAAGTGACGGGGGCCAAACGGAGAGGGGAACTGCATTAAAATCGAAGGAAAAGTGGTAAATCCAAACACAGCGGGGACATCTGAACATTTGGCATCTTCCTGCCGAGCTGTATTGATCAAACGAGCGCACCGAGGAGGAGGAGGATCAGTGTCTGGAAAAAAGCCCTAATCTGCTGCGCTCAATTTGAAAACATGATTCAAGGGGACAGTCTGCAGCATGGTGCCCGACGCGGGGACACGACTGCACAGGGAAATTGAAAAATTTCAAAAATACTAATTCAATCGAAACCGACCCCGGATAAGTTCAGCAGAATGTCTCGCTCCTGTCGGCCTTGCTCAGGACGCGCGCACACACGGCAACATTTGGGGCTGTTTCCACTACAAGCCGAATTAAATCCCAGGGAACACAAAATAGAAAGAGAAAAAAAATCTCCAAAGTCGGAAAGAAAAATGAACGATCGCTGGGTGAGAAGCCGCCGATATCAGAGAGGGAATTCCACCCTGGTGGCAGTGTGTCCTGATGGGCTGCGCTCGGTTGTCCCGTCTGCGCCCGCCGTGGGTGGACACCCGTCAGCGCCGCGGATGAAGCGGTCTGCCTGCCTCCGTGCGCCGGGCTACAACGACCGGCGGCTGCCCTCGGTCACAGCCCCGCTCCCTGACATCCAGCTCCGCAGTAAACGCGCAGCACCGCCGCTGATGTTTGTGTTTGGGGAGAGCGAGAGGAGGCTAAATCATTCCCGCACCGAACCGAGCGGCTATCATGTTCTGCAGAAATGTGACAAGGCTCAGCAGCTGAGGGCTTTAGCTCCACCTCCACCAGGCTCTTTTTTCCTCCGCTCCTGCCTTCCCTCGATCTCCTTTCATGCGTGGCCCCTCCTCCGCTTAACCCCTTCAGGGACGTCACCGTGGATCTCCCTCTCTCCGCACACAGGCCGTGCTCGGGACCGCCCTCCCTCAAATTTAGGTGCGGGGACTTTAAATGGGAATTATTTGAGGACACGATTATGTTATATAAGCTCATTAATGAGTCTTTCATATCTTTTCACAGAGTTCATGGGCATAATGAATGCTGCACCAGACTGTATCTCTCTCGCAGTTTTTTTCATGGAAGTTTCCCTCTATGTTCACACTCTGGATTTGGGCTCCTCCTTCCAACTAATTCGACCCTCTCCCCCATGCTCTCATCAGTCCCTACCCCTCGATTCCTTTTCTCCCCCAGCCGCTGTCTCCCTAATTTGCCTAATGCTATGCGGCTGAACTTTTCCTGAACCCAGGGAAGTAGGAAGCCTCACCTCCTGGTGACCCACTGGCTGACTCGGATTCGCCTCTTTGGCTCGCTCTCATCCCACATTATTCAAGATTTCCCACCTTGCACATTCTCAGTGTAACGCCATTTCACTTCCCCGAGAGCGGCCCAGAGAGGCGCCTCAGTTCACCCGGCACACACAAAGCCACAAAAGCAAAGTCACCCAGTCATGGTAAGTGACACTTAACTTTTCCCACAGTGTAAGAAAGTCTGGGGAAGTTGTTCTTCCTCAGAGCTGCATCGCCTCCTTTCAAAAGGTTACTCCACCTTTACTCTGCAGCATTCCATGCAACATTGCTGCAGCTTGTTATGGCAACATGCAGCTGTGTCATCCGTGAGGCCGTGCCAGAGCTATCACAGCGCAACTGTATGGTATGTGAGATTCACTGATGCAAATATCAATGCAGAAAGAATATGGTGGCAAATAAGGGTACACATTCAACACTTTCAAACATCATACAAGCAGTCTCGTGTTGTGGTAGCGACAGGGAGCTTTCGATAAACATTGACCTCAAGTTGCCTGCAGTGGTAGAGATTAAGGACAAACCACTAGATGTAATTTTGTTAGGATTTATCACACGTTATATGAAAAACACTGGATAGAAGCCCACATCTGAACATATCCAGTATATTTAATCATGACTGCATGGGAAGCCTGAGACAAGGTCAAGAGGAGGAGAGGGCTGTGGCTATGATGGTTCAGCTGTCTATAGTAGACGTGGAATTTAAAGAATTTTTCTACTGGTGTGGTATCTCATTGTGCCTTTTCAAACACATCTACATGAATGTAGACGTGACCAAAAACCAGTGCGACTCGTGTTGTTATGTGCACCTCTCCGTGAACAATGCCTTTCCTCCCCCACGTTGCCTGTACCTGATCCACAGGCCACAGCTGGGTCTGACCAACACCGTTTTTGAGAGGGATTATCTGTATGGAGACGAGGGGGGGTTGGCCTGCTCCTCTCCCACTGACTGTGACACTTATTTAATGCAGACCCCTGTGTGTTTACCCTGCCTGATAAGAGCCCAGTGTGCAGGCCTGGGCCGTGGCGACCCCTTGCCTGTGCTGATAGCACAGCCACACATTCCTTGACAGGATTAGCACTATGAGTAATGGCTGTCAGAAAATGCTAATTTTCCAGGCTCTGTTTTCTTCTCCAAGGGGGGAGCATTCATCCTCGGGTAATACCCTGTGATTGCATAAAACAAGCTAAGAGATAACGGATTGCTGATCATTGCTTATTAAGAAGGGGAGGGAAGAATACAAGATTAGACCTGAAAAACGTCACCACCCAGCTTTCTCACATTTACTTTTTTTTTAAGTCACTTCGTCTCCGCCTAAGATTAAACAAATGTGTTTGTTTTTTATTTCACAGGAGGAGAGAACGGGGAACAGAGGGCTCCTCAGGCCAGACAGTTTGGGAATTAGATGTACGCCATTACATCAGTGGAAAAATGAGCACTGGTTTGGTGCCAGATGGTGTCCAGTCTGTACATGAGAGTGAATCGTCACTGTGCACACATAACAAGACATACACAGTGCACATGACAATTGGTGCTGTAAATATAGGAGGAGTGAGTGTGATCCGAGGTCTCATGTGCATTTTCACGACTGTGTAAGGAGAGTCACGGGAGGTTCAGCCCACGTTAATACACCAGTCCAGGTGGCTGCTCTTGCTCCAGCATCAATAAGCACAACACTCCTGAGAACATGGAAAAGTACTCTGGCACGACGCAAAGCCACAGAGAACGACATTGTTTCTCAATCCAGTAACTTGTCACCATGAGGAGGACAGTCTTATATTCGAGGCTGGAGACTTTAAATTAAGTGTTGTTGCATAAAGTGGATGTAAACCAGCCAGGGGGCCCGATTTAAGCACCATTCAGATGTGGAGGCCTCTCAGGAGGAGTCGGCCATATCTCAAATATACTAAATTTATAACAGCATGCACACATTGAGTACCAATTGTCACATAAGGGTTTTTGAGCCATCAACACTGATATTTTTCCTCTTTATCTCTCTTTCCCTCTCAGACATAAACTCAAAATGATGATACATTCACCTAACACACACTCACCCACCCACTTAGATCCCCCACCTGGGGGACTGTGTGTGACGTATATACTGCTCTCAGACAATTTTCCTGAGGGGCTGTATGCGAGAAGACAAATGTTCAAGTCAATTGCTCTGGACATTTTTCAAAACTTTCCCTGCCAACCCCCTGGAAAAATGTCCAGAAAATGTCAGAGTGGGTCCATGTGAGAAAACAACAGGAAAGCGAGTAGGTGTGTTGCTGACTTGACAGACTCAAATCTGAATTAAAATATCTCATGATGAAAAAGAGGGGTCATACACGTAGATGACGCAAATGAAAATGTGAACTTGGAGATTAGAGAGCTGTTAATAAATGCAAACTGTTTTCAATGTACTTCTGCAAAATAATTTCCAGTTCTGCCTCCTGCATGCTCTACCCAGGCACCATCCCAGAATGTTTCTGACATTTTTCTGTTGTTCTGAACGTGTCTGACCAGAACAATTTCCAACTGCGTTTTTTCATACGTGAAGAAGAAGGCCTGAAGTGTTCTTTTATATTATTCAGTAGTTTCTAGTGGTTAACAAAACATATTTATTCAAAGAAGGCAACAGCACACATAGGCTTTTAACATGGCAACTGTGGCAACTTGTATTCAGATGTCATGCCCCTGCTCGACATACAGATAAACAAATAAGTAATTTGTGATCGCGAAGACCAAATGATACTGAGTTTAACAGGTTTGAACAGAGCCATTTACAATTATGGCTTTAAAGAAACTCAGAGAAAGATAAAATATTATTTGTAACTGCCGGATTGAATTTGATCAAAAGCTTGGTTGTGATTTACCTTTTTTGCAGGCCACTTTAAAATGATTAGAATAGAAATCCCTAATGAATACAAATAAGACTGTGTAAATGCAGACATTATAACACTTGTATTTAACATATTGTTAAATCAGCTCAAGAGCAGGTTTCAAAATATAAATAAACACACACCTATATATCTATATATAGATATATAGATATATAGATATATAATATATTGCAACATAGTCTACTAAATAATTACATTTTATTTGTAGGCCATATTATAGATAGTTATGAAAGTACAAATGCAACAGAGGGATACAGCGAGCAGTAAACAAGTCCTTGATTTGGAGCAAAGCTGCACCTTAAGAGTCTAGCAGAGAGATGGGGGAGGGAGAGAGGGTAGGAAAGAGGGAAGAAGGATTTTAGGAGGGAATTCAAAGAGTTTTATGGGCAAGGGCGGAGAGGAGATTGCTGGCTGGACCTTGAGGGTGTCAAACTATTTTTACTGCTCCACTCTCCTTCTTTCTTAGCCCAATCAGGGGTGCTAGGAAGTAGTAAACGCTGCTCTCCCTGCCATTTCTCCCCCGAGGAGATGAGCCGACAGGTTAGAACAAACAATAGGTAATTATGTCATTTGGATTATTGTGCGTGATAAAAAGAGAGGAGGAAGAGTGCCTTCACTGTAAACACACAAACAGTCAGAGCAGATCCTGGTTAACTAATGAGGGAGAACTTTTGTTGAATGTTAAGCAGATTCTGGACACTATCCACCAACATCTGCGATCAGCTGTCCCTGGCGTCTTGTGTTCCTGCACTCGGGAGATCATCTTTTTATTTTTCCTCCATGGTTATGAGTATATCTGTACAGTGTGTTCTTTATCGGAGTGGACGGTCAAATCAAAACAAAAAGAAAATCAAATTGTCTCAAAGTCATTGAATAGTCGACTGAGGGCTGGTTGGCCTGGAAACACTAAACACACTGAAAAGGCAAAGGAAAAAACTCATCAGACTTGCCGTACCGCTCGGACAACACTTGGCTCACCTAATAGTTATCTCCTGACAAGATAAGGGCAGACATGTTCGAGTTAAAATGGCCCGGGCCTAATTTTAGAGTTCCTGTCTGCCTTAGCGACTACTACACAAACACAGGCACACAAAGCTGCTTCCCCCCCCCTCCCGAGCTCTCCTGCACATGAGCCAGCAGATGGCTAATGCCCAGACGATAAAGAATTTGGAAACCTCGGCAAAGCTTTCTATCTTTCTTAAATCTTCCCAGCGACCTAATAACGCAGCACAGCAGGGACGGACGCAGAAGAGAAATTCAGAGAGGAAGTGCTTTAAGAGTTAGAAATGTGTTCTATTTTAAGCTGCAGCAGGGGACGATAAGATAGCGATTGCATCTGTCTAGGTCCGTGTCACGCTGTGGGACAAAACATACTGTCTGCATGTTAGCAGCGTTATCCCATGACTGTGATGAGTACCCTAATCCCCCCCATCCCCACCTCTACCACTAACATGGTCCCAACAGCCACCTTTCTCTTACCACTCCCTGCTCACGTCTGTGTCTACGTGCATGTTTGCTACCTGAAATGCCCACCAACCTGTCCGCTGCCACTCTGCTCCCCTCACTGCCATTACGGTTTCTGTGTGTGTGTGTGTGTATGAGTGTGTTTGTTTGCACAGCTGGTTTTGTGCAGACCGTACAGGCAGCACCAGCCAAACCCAACAGCTGTGCTTCCCGCCAACGTGCCAACGTGTAATGAGGGCCCGACCCTTCGATGAGAGAACAAGCTGCAGTTATCGATGAACGCTGCACTACTTCCACCTCCTTTCTGTCAATCTACTGGATCTACATACATATACACACACACACACACAAGCGCACACACAGCTTGACCTAAAGTTAAACTGTTCTATAGATTTCAGTGCTTTGCTATCTGTATTTGTGCGTGTGTCTTTTTTTTTCTTTCTTAAAGGCTCTCTTAGAGCCTGCAGGCATCTTTGTGAACGCAACCCCCCCCCTGTCATTATCCCTTTAATGTCCCTCCGACAGCAGATTCCAGCATTTATGGTATAGGCCTATATCTGCCCATAAAGCCTTTTATTGTTTAGCCCAGTTCTATGGTGGCCGTAACCTGGTTTTCCCATTTTTTATGGGGACCTTCACTATATCACAGGGGGGAGGACAAAGCTGCCCACCATCGGTGTTTACCAAAGTATGGCCTGCTCATAAATCCATCATGGCCGGCGGCATTCTAGAAATACCTCAGCAGAGGGAGAGAAAGGGGAGAGAGGAGGAGGGAGGAGACATAGCTTATTGTATAGCTTGTAATCATCCACACTCTACGGCCTTGAGTTAGAAAGAACGATCTCAGCAATGATCATTAGGTCCATGTTCCTTTGCACTGAGTCCATCACTCAGCAAATCAAGGGAAAATTGCTATGGATGTTACCCTGGAGGAAGGATATACCTATATAAGTCATCCCGCACCAGGAATGGCCCCCATTAGCTGTCAGGGACAGGGAGATGTTTAGTTCATACGGATGGACACTCCACTAATTCTATTAGGAAATACAAGAGGGAACATCTAGTAAAGTATGATAGGGGCTGATATAACCTCCTGCAGGAAACGGTGGGGGAGAGGGACAGTCCAGAACAGGATATGAAGAGGAGAGCAGGAAGAGGATGGTGGAGACTGTTAGAGCTCTAAGCTTGGTCCACATTACTGCATTGCCAAAACTCACTGAGAAATTGGCATCACTGACCCTGTTCAGGCCTGGTATTAACATCTGTACTGCGAGATCTGATAACAAGTGGTCAGCGCTAAGTTGAGGTCTGAATGCACCCCAATGAGTCCTCAATGTGTCCTGAGAGCCAATCCCCAAAACCACATTCAGAGTTCGTCTGGGGCGCATGTGGCCTAATTCTTTTCACTGCAAATGCATCCCGGCTCACATACAAAGGAGCGCCAACTCAGTTGACCTCCTCTGACCTCCACAGACCCTCTACAGTTCCATAATGATTCAAACGTTTTTGTTATATCATGATATCAACGCTGACTACCACATAAACATTTGTTTTCTCTTTCAAATGGGTAAAATCTTTCTTCATGGTAGATCTACGTGCAGCTGATTGATTATCTCAGCCCCTTGTGACTCCGCTGCCTCGCTTTTGTTTACACACAGACCAACACACTCAAAATCAATTTCATCAGAAACATCTGTAAACTCAGATTGAGTAGAAATTAGATAAATAACAAATAAAACAGATTTGACATATGTGATTACTTGTATGTCGAGCGGGAAAGTTACAGAGTTTTCCCACGGAGACAAATTCGAGACGCATGTTAACATCAGGTGTGAACAGATGAACTGAGAGCTGACCACTTGAGATCGGCTGTCTCAAGACATGTGAATACCAGGTCTGAACAGGGCAACTGATGCTGTTGCTAAACGCTGATTATCCATGTATTATGTAATTTATTTTGTCCATTTCCCATATCAATATTCTTGACCACAGCCTTGCCCTCAAGGCTTTAGGTTTGAGTTTTAAAAAATAGGACAAGACAGAGTCAGGACACAGATGAGACAGATCAAGACCATCTTTTATCATCATCTTTCATGCTTTGATTCTTGCTTATGTAGCCTGGTTCAAACTGTTTCTCCCTCTAACAGAGATCTTGGGCACTGCTGTCTGGGTGGCGCGATTACATGTTTGAAAAGCAGCTCTGTATCACTCACTTGACCCCCCTCCCCCCACATCGTCCCCTCCGAACACTGTGTTTTCCTCTCTCCTGCCCTCCTTCTCACTGCTTTCTCTGTCCAGATTTTGAAGTGCTGCAGAGGGCCTATTTCCCATTTTCCATTCAGAAGTGTGATGCTTGGGGTGGCCTGGGGGGGATACGAGAGGAGGAGGTGGTGGTGGTGGGGGGGGCTGGTGGTTTCGCTTTAAGTGGATTGCCCTCAGTGTTGTTGTGCCGGACCCAAGCATTATAACGCCTCGGCAAGTGACCTCCACTTGAGTGGTGCCCCCAACACCAGCGCCAGGCAGGGCACGCTGATTGTTGTTCTTACTACAAAGAGCGAATGTGTGCCACGGACCGCACAGAGGTTGAATAACTGCAGGCAGAATGTGCATGTCAACAGCTGCCTACGCGTGTGCTCGTGTGACACACTTCTAGTCTTGCCCTCGATCTTTCATCAGAGCGATCGCGCTCTCATGGCCTATAACCATGTGCTTGTGGCTTCCTGCTTTTTATGTTTCAAGTGGCTGTGATCGTGCACGGTCCCGCCAGGCGATGTGAGATGTTCAAAAGTGCATGGCTGGTTCAGATGTTAATGAAACATGTGAAATCCCCTGCTTAGCAAGTTGGGAGCTGGGGACAACAAAGGCTCCCGGGGTATAGCAACAGACTGAGGGTTCAGAGCATGACAAATGCCCCCGCTGCCATCTCCACTACTGTGGCCCCTGCTGGCTTGCCTTTTATACAGAGGTGGGGGGAAGGCCTGCAGAGAGGAGCAGGAGGAGGGTTAATGGAATGGATGACTCATGCCACATTAAAAGAGAGAAGGGAGCAGAGCGAGGAGGGTGACGGAGGAGGAGTCATCGACATTTCAAAAGAGTGGGGCGCAGGGAATGTAGATGGAGAAGCTGCTGCTCTTTCTCTGAAAGCTCTCACCCTCTCAGTTACTGTCCACCACACACACCCCAGCTCCAGTGTGTATGTGTGTGCGTGTGCATTTATGTGTATGAAAGAGAGGAGTTAATTGGATGAGAGGCAGCCCTTGTTACCCACAAGTCCCAGAGGTCCTTATAGGTCAGCTTCATCTGAAAGCTGAGGACAACCCTGACAGTAAAAAGTGCCCTATCGGAGCACAGACTTTCCCTGCGCTGTGGATGTTTCTGTATTCATTCAGCTTAGCCACAAGCAGCAGGGAAGAGGCTTGTCCTTTTGTCAGGCTCAGAACTTTTTGCCCTCTGGCCTTGGCTTGTCCTGCCCTTGATATTTAGGAAGTAATGAAAAACGTAACACAGTGGGTAATAGGGAAGTACTGGAAACATGACCAGCATCACTTATTTGCCAAAATATTTATCTGCAATTCTGTTGCCTAACAGTGTTACATATTTCCTTGCAATCTCAGTGACATGACTGACACTGACCGCAATCGACCCTGTTTTGCTTTGGTTTTACACGTATCAGTTTTAAGGGGCTAAAATAGAGAATGTTGGTCGCAGTCAATGTCGCAGTCACCTGCATCCACTTCCTGATTGGTTCTTATGAGCCACCACTCGAAAACTAGTGGTGAATTCAAAGCTTTGCTAACACTTACTGTCAGCAACAGTTCCACCTCATAATATAAATCACTCTTCTGATATCATACCATTGTTGTTGCGCGTTTGTAGTATTCTCTGTAACCAAGAAACCGGCATGCAAATGCAATGTATGAGAATGGTATGATGATATGAGATTTAATGCTTGTTGCTTTGGACGGGGATAATTACTACTGCAGATCTAATATCCCTTGTGTAGACAGAGACTATTTTAGTTTTCAAACGCCATTTAAAAACATATCAGTATGGATGTTGGCTTGACTCTTTTCATCATTTCACTTTCTTAGAGAAAAGTTAAGGAAAGGCCTCTTATGTCAACGTTCGGGAATCTAAAAGGAAAACCACTTGATTCGAATTTGCAGTTGGACTAATCATCCGAGCACTCAATCTGATGAGAAAACTTTCTATGGTAAAAGTAAAAGCACATCAGGGCTTTGGGCTGATAAAAACAAAGCTTGGCAGTCACTATGGCGACGCAAACCATCTGTGTTGTGGGCCTGTAGAGCCGAGACCATCTCAATAGTAAGTAAATAGGATAATACAAAAAGTGAATGTCCCCGGAGGGCAGATCATTAGCTCTCCACATCTTACCATTCTCTGTGTGATACCAGGGGGTGGGGGAGCAGAGGGGGTCGGTTGATACATGGAAAAAGAAGCCTGATAATATTTAACTAGTGGAGATCTATCATCAATCTGGACTCGCCACCCCTCCTACGGTCATCAGTCCTCACCCCCAGCTCTGGCCTATTGTCATTCAAACCCAGGCTCCTTTTCACTCTTTATTCAATATTTTTGAGCTATTGTTCCACCTAACATGCTCCCCCTGAACTACATTAGTTTTCCCACTCAGCGGTGAAAGGAGATGGGCAACAGCCAGAGGGGGAAAAAAACCATAATATGTTATAGTGTCAGGAGTAACAAAAACGTCAGTGAGCCATGGCAAAAGTCAGGGTTTGGCACGCATTCTCAAGCTCAAACTCTGACACAGTTTCTCGCCTTGCACACACACTCTTATGCTACATCCACACTGATGCGTTTTAGTTTTATAACGCATAATTATTGCTACTGTTTACACTTTGCAACCACACTACACCGGAATTCTAGATCCCCTAAAAGTGAGACTTTTGGAAAGGCAGTGGGTAATTTTCCACAGTTCCACCTTGATGTTGGTCCAAGAACAGAAATCCTTGGTCTTATTTTTCACTATTGCTGCTCAATGTTCCAAATGTTGTCTGCAACAAAGTAACCAACTAGAGTCGAGTGTCAGTCAGCTGACTGTTAACACTAAAACATTCAGTTCCAATGTATGTTAAAGGTCATGTGATACAAGTTTTCAATTGTGTTAGTGCGGACAGTTTATTTCTGATATGGAGCTGAAATGTTTGTACGGACACATTGATCATGTTTAAAAAAAATTGTTTGTATATTTCTCATCTTCAGATAAAGAAAGGCAACACACACACACACACACACACACACATAGTGACCCTGTGGGGTCTTTGGGTGAAAAAGAGAAAAGTGATTTATCCAACTTGTTTTTGTTGCGCCTCCCAGCACCTTTTAAAAAACACTCTTTACTCCCCGCTAATGCAAAAGCGGCAGCTGAACTTGCAGCATGATGGAGAGATCTGTTCTGCCTCCCTTTCTTATTTTCTCTCCCTGCTGTCTCTGGAGCTCTTCCTGTCTTTCCCTCCTTGTTGCCAACAATCTTTGCAGAAAAGTGAAGGCTTAGCTTCAGAGACAATGTAAGTCTGTGTGTGTGTGTGTGTGTGTGTGTGTGTGTGTGTGGTGTGTGTGTGTGTGTGTGTGTGTGTGTGTGTGTGTGTGTGTGTGTGTGTGTGTGGTGTGTGTGTGTGTGTGTGTGTGTGTGTGTGTGTGTGTGTGTGTGTGTGTGTGTGTGTGTGTGTGTGTGTGTGTGTGTGTGTCTGGGTCCTTGGCATGGATCCGTGTGTATCAGCGTTTGCATGTTTAATCAGGAAAAAAGAAGTGCCATAGTGAAATGTGTAAAAAAGGTGCAAGAGGAGTTGACAGATGAGCTTGCTCATGTGTAGAAGTGAGAACAGAAGTGCCAGGGGCTGCTGGGAAGCCTGGCATGTCAAAGCTTATCAGTAAAACCTGTCATTATTCCGTTTGCTATCCTCTCCCGTCTTTCACCATTTCCACTTGTCGTCCTTTCTGAGCTCTGATAACAACAACAATCGTGAACATTTGCTCAACCTGCAGAGATGCTTTCATGCTGTACCATCAATGCCCTGCACATATCATACGCTGTTTACAGACATGAACTCCCGACTCCTGCAGGAAATCTCATGTTTTTGTTTACAGCCCATCGACACAAGTTTTGCATTTGTGGTGCGTTAGATCCATTGTCAACACGCTAACTTGCTCGCTTTTAATTTGTGGACATATTCATGATGCAATCTCACATGAGCACAGACATTTTCTGGAGTGGCAGGAAAGGTTTCAGAAAATGTCCGGAGCAACTGATTATGACATCTCTGTTCTAATTTACTGCACCTCAGGAACAATTCAGGAAATAGTCCAGAGTTCGGTGAATGTCTGAAAGCAGCTGAATAATGTCAACAAGTCAACTGTATTGCTGTTGTAGATTCAGATCTGATGTAGACATTTCGATTTTAAAATATAATGAATCTAAGCTTCCCCACGTCTCACTGAGGTTATACATTTTTACAGTGTGGTGATGTCCACATTAGGCTTTTTGCATTTAAACTCTCACTCAATAGTGTTTTTCCTATGTGTCCTCAGTCACTGATGTGTTGGTAGCGAATAAACAAGGGATGATGCATATTTCAATTCGCACACAGACTCAGCGTCTGACTGTCTAGACTCTGTTTGACCAGCTAAGGTGTGCATGCTCTCAGGTTTGTGTGTATATGTGAGGCAGTCACTATGCAACCAAGCAGACATCAACAGCAAATCCTCATTGGACAAAAGCCCGTCTCTCCTCTCTTCATCTCTTTCCCTCTCTGGATGGATCATGCATCACACACTCCCTCGCTCTTCCAGCATCATTAGCCCCACAAATACAGCTGTTATTAGAGATAACGGTCATGACGAGATGGATTCAAACTCATCTTATATAGAGTGATGAAAATGACTATAAGCCTACAGAAAGAAGATGAGATGACTTAAACAGCAGAAAAAATAAAAGAAAGACTGATGGTTTGCAGTTTCAAGGTCATCAAAAAGACAATAGTTATTTTCCTGACTGTTTTAATGCTGGTATCTTATCGACACCAGAGAATAGACTTTTTCTGTGTTGGAGAACATCTACATGTAACAGATGAATGGTCCCAAAATTGACCACTGATCCATAGGCCATCTGGCTATCAGGAGGGACGATCTGATACGAGGGATACAGGAGGTTTCCCTTTCAACATCACAACCATTAGCTGTAGCTTAACAGTCAGTTTAGTCGAAAAGGTTTAACAGTTCAGAGATAAAAGAATCTACTGCTGCAGGTCTGTGCCGGGGGTCCAATTCAACCAAACATCTGTGATGGGAGGTGCTGCCCCCTCCCCCTTTCCCCTCCTCCGCCCCAGCACCATCACCCCTCAGCCTCTAAACTGGATTCCCTGCATCACAGCTCGTCTCATCAGTAAAAAGGGAGTGGACTTGTCCAATCTGTACTGATAAAAGCATTTTGAAATTGATTTTGCAACCCGGTAACTGCAGCTTTGACACAATAGCAGTGATTGCCCAGAGGCATTATAAAGTAAGTGATGGGGGAAAAACATATGAGCAATAACAGTGATGACTAAAGGTTTCTAAACTTCCCTTATTCTACTGTAACTTCTCTATGTTGCAAAATGGTTGACATAGATATGTCGAATATTTGCACGCAACACCTCTGTTTGTGTGCTTACACATGTGTGGTAAGAGTTGACAAATGGTTAATGTCAGCAGGTCAGACACAGTGTCCTCTGTGTCTCCTTTGTTTGAATTTTCACCCAGTGTACTTCCACTGTTTTGTTGCTGTGAGAGCCGGGAACTGTCTGATCGGTCACATTACAAAACAACAATCCCTCTGCACATCCACTCCAGTCTACAGCTTCAAATGGACTTGCTTCACACGTCTATCTGATCACTCCAGATATCTTGTCTGTATGCGGCTCGGATTTAGCATTTGTCTTGTTTAGGGCCCAAAGAACAGTGTAGAATTTGGTGTAATTCCGGCCATGTGTCCATTTTCTTGCTGCGGCTCATTTACTGCAGATAATTTTTACAGTTTCAGAAGGAAAACAAGCAGCACAGCCCATTCCTAACAAGTAGGTTTAGATGCAGTATACACACAAATAACTGAGACCTGCCAGGGTTATGGGCAATCAAATCCTTTATGGATCTAATACAGCGTGTTTTGTACTGTTATTTTTCACTGTATGAACACCAGGGAAATGTACTGCATGGTATTATTATGATATGTTGACCATGGCAATAATAGTAACACAATAAAGGCAGTTTTGCAATATGCAACATGCTAAGAGATCATTATCTATAGTACATCATGATATAAATAACAATTACTGTCCTACCTTTAGTATATAAAAAATAAATATATATAAGTGTAGTGTGTGTGTGTGTAATAGAGTCTTTTTCTAATGGAGGGGAAACGCAACTATGACACAAGTGAATAGACTGTGGGTGAATTATTCATGAATTACAGAGAGCAACACAAGGGTGTGCGACAAGACACTGACATTAATCCATCCATCTACTCAACCAGGCTCATCCACTCTCTCTCTCTTTATCTTTATCTCTGCTGTGGGGAGTTCAGATAGAGGATAATGGATCGGCCGACATTCAGCTGTGCCCCCCAAAAAATTCAGATTAAACAACACTAGTTATGGAGCAGCATTCAGATACACACTATGTTGTTTTTATTTAGCCTTCTTTGTGCTTTAAAATAACAAGTTTTAAAGCACAAAGAAGCATGCACAGAACATGTACAAACTAGCATACGATGTCTATATTACAGCAAAATGTGTGTAGTGGATTTAAATGTATTTGCATGTGTGAACACTTTATTGCAGTTTCCTATGATCAGGCGAAGATGCAGCCAGCTTGTACACAAAACACTCTCTCTACCTCTGTCTGTGTCTCATGCACCACCCACACATACACACGTTCAGTGCCCTGCAGGCCTGGAGTTGCTGAGGGAGTTGCTAGACTACACCGGAGGGCTCAATGGTCAAACCCAGGCAGTTAGCCAGTCCTGTGGACTGAACTAGAAGTTATAATCATAATCTGTGTCAGACTGAATATCAAAGACCAATAATGCAATGACACCAATGATGTCCATGTGCATGTTACACCCACAGTTTGGAACATGCAAATACTACCTAATGAGCGTCATACACGCACACAAACTGAGTCAGACCCAGACGCACACAGGTTGTAAACAGACAGTCAGCTCCACGTGTGTCTAGATAGACTCAGGCTAATTAAGGAGGTTGAGTCAATAGATGTGTGCAAACAATTGATGATGTGAATTAGAAGCTAACTGCTCCGACCCATTACCAGAAGATCAACACGTATATTTACAACATGCTTTTCTCAAGCAGAAGAATTTGAAAGAATATTTCACTTGTTTGGTATTTTAATTCAAAACTAATACCAGATTTACGGTTCTTAGAAAATGAGCTGGCAACTCAATGAGAATAATGGCAGCCATCAAGCCACACAAGGCTCTTTGTTACAGTCCACCACTGTCACACAGATACGTGCAGCAAACCCCACCATCAGCAACATGCAGGTGCAAGATTATTCCAGCAAAGTAACAACAATGGAAACCACCCTTTTTTCTCTCTCTCGCTTTCCCTGTGTGTGTCTGTGTGTGTGTGTGTGGGTGTGTGTTCCAACAACCCAGTCGTCTGGCAAAACAGCTGAGTGGGACACATCATCCAGGGCACGTCTGTTGTCCCAAAGCAGAGCCACACAATATGGCTGACACACACACATGCAGCAACAATGGCACAGCAGCCTGTTTCACCCAGTGAAAGAATGTGGTTCTTCATAAATCAACAGTTTTACTGTTAAAGTGTAAAATTATTGCTATTTATTATGTACATAAAAAGTTATTTTAAGTTTGGGAGTCCTAATACAATTGTCCCTTATGAACCCTAACAAATAGGATACATAATTTAGCATTCATAAAATACACTTTCTAATGAAGGATAAATTGGGCCAAGGTGAAAATCCTGTGTGGTATCTGAATGTAATGTCCCATCCTTCCTGTCCTGCAAATCCTTTTGTAGTGTTTGTGTAATCCTGCTGATAAACAAACAGACAAACAAATGACAGGGTACGAAAACTAAAAATGTCACAAACAAAAATCTGTGAGCTTTTGAAATTTAATGATTTTATTGTACTCTGATTGGTTGATATAACAGATGTTGTGCATAGAGAATTTTTTGTTTTCCTTTTTAGAACTGAGTCATTCCACAGATGCGTCACTAGAGGCTACAGCCGTCCCCAAAGCTTAGGTAGAAACCAGTATGTCCTTCAATGTCTGAATATCAGTCAGATTAGAATGTCCATCAATGGTTTTAGATGTAGAACATCAAAAATACGGGAAAAAAAACCCAAATGATTTCCTGTAAAAGACCATTGTTGGCATGGTAACAAAAGCTATTAGAGTGAATTGAAAAAGAAAACAACTTGGCATCAGCATTCGTTTTCAAGGAAGTAAGCATGTAATTCCAAAAACAGAACAGAGCAGAGATTTGAGGTATAATGGGGCCTAACAAGAGACTATTTTCCTGAACATCAAAGTGAAGCTCTTGATGATCAAGAAGTCAAAAGTATTGTGAATTAAGACTGGTGTGTCAATTTGTCATCCAGACAAGGTAGCATGTATTTATCAGAGAAAACAGCTTGTCAAAATATTTGTTAATTATTAAAAGCTTTTACTAAAACTACGTGCTCAGACATGGGCCCTTCAGATCAGGTATTGTTGCCTGGTGTAAAGACTGGCTGGTTTCTGTTGGCTAATTCGCACATTTCCTTCATCTATCCATATTTTTACTTTACAGAAATGTACTAACTCATATTTGCACTGCTGTAAATGCTTCATCTACTTCTCTCTACCGGACTGTCCTCCCTCTATATATTTGTCATAAACTCTTCTGACTGACGCTACACATAATTTCCCGCTCCTTCTCTCGTGCCCGTCTGTGCATATCTTATATCTTTTATTGATTTTCCCCCCTCCAATTGATCTCTTCCTCCCTTAGTTCCCTGAGGAAATGTACAACTCTATATAATCAACTTAACCGCTTTGCCGTCTGCCACTATGCTGAGCTGCCATGAGGTTTACTGGTCACACGGCTGTAGTCCTGCAGCTTATCGTGCATGGTGCAGCAGCCAGGGGCCTGGGCAGACAGTGTGAGAGGAGCCAGCTGCCGCTCTTTCTCCCCTTTTTGCTGGTTACACTGACTGAGTGGCGAACAAAAGAAGATTTCTTCTGCATGTATCTTAGCTTAACAGACAATATATTCTACATTGTACGTCCACATAATTTTTTTTATCAATGAACATCTACCGGAGGTGGCTTAGGCAAAATTCATGTTCATTGATGAGGTAATGTATAAAAGTGTGTTCACGTAGCAGAGATGACGAAGGAAAAGACGCTAAACTAAAAGGTTGCCATTGGCATATTTAACACCAATACATAAGTTATATTTGTTGTAAAAATATATATTTTTACAATATAATTATCAACTAAATTGGCAGTTGTTAGCAATAGCGTTCCAACTAGACCATGCTCTACAAAATAAGAGTCTGACTAAAAGTGACATTCTCTGTGTGTGTGTGTGTGTGTGTGTGTGTGTGTGTGTGTGTGTGTGTGTGTGTGTGTGTGTGTGTGTGTGTGTGTGTGTGTGTGTGTGTGTGTGGGTGGGTGGGTGCTCTCCTACATTGGGACAGAGGAAGTCCTGGTTCAAGTCAGGTTTCCTCTCACTGTTAATGTTGCCAAGCTACAAAATAATGCCTACATCACAATGCATGCCCTGTGGTTTCCTACTCAACCTCACACGTCACATCCTCACTGTGGTGACAGCTGCTGTTGCGTTGGAGAAACATGTTGTGCGTAAAAAACAGTAGATCTACAATGCAAGCAACAACGCCCTCCTTGCATAAAAGGTGCACCAACAAGGAGATGAGTCAAACCCCTTAAGACGGAAGGGAGGGAAGCTGAGGGAAGGATGGGAGGAGGTGATAGAGAGCGGGAAAGGAAGACAGGTGCCATAGTTTTGGGCGATTGTGAAAGTGAGACACATGAACAGGGCTCTGATGGTATTATTTAAATGCTGAATCATGATTTTTTCCATCTCTTTTCCTTTCTTCGCACTGATCGAATCTCTCTGTGGTACCATTGCTTCCTCCTTGATACTCTTAACTCATACCACTTCTTCTCTGCATACTTTCTCATTCTATTTTCTTCCTCCCCTCCTTCTGTCTGACCCCCCGCCCTTTCCTCCCTGAAGTTATAGTAAATATCTCTTGTTTCCTCATCCCCCCTTCCCTCTCTCTGTCTGTCTCTCCTGGGGGAAGCTCAGTGCCAGTGTGGAGTTTTATTTGTGTAATTTACATCCTCTCTGACAGCCTTCTGTGCCCCCCTACAACCCTTGGCTTTTACTGCAGCCAGACCCTCGTAAAGCAGCCGCTCTTTGTGATAAGAGAGAGAGGGAGCAAGGGAGAAGGAGAGAGATGAAAAGAGAGAGAGAGAAGGATGGGGAGGAGGGCTGTCTGAGCTGCAATCCAGAGAAAGCTGACAGTAAAAACAACGCACGGTCACTTGGTGTCAGTTTGCTTCCTGGCTGGCTATTTGTGTGTCTGTGTGTGTGTGTGTGTGTGTGTCTGTGTGTGAGTGAGAGAGAGAAAAAGAGAGTGAGAGCGAGGAGGAAGAGGAGGGGGGTGCATGTTTGTGTGTGACTGCCTTTGCACTCTATATGACCAATGCCTTTGCAGGGTTAGTTTCTTGACCAAACAAGCTTTAGTACATCCAGTGATCAAGAATTAATCCGCTAGCCATCATGTGCTTGCGCTCTACTTAGCTAGCTAGCTGTGAGGGGTCAAAGGTCAAATGGTAATACCATTAACAGGTGGTACGGACATCCAACTCACAGGTAACTCTTAGTAGCAGTGGAGCAGCATTATATAAACCAGGAACTGACACTTACAGAGAGCTTATTTAACCCGAATGAAAGACAATAAAATAAAATATAAGATTATTGGGAGGTCTCACAACAAGCTTAGATCATATAATGTGAATCAATAGAGGAAACTTTAAAGGCAGTCAACGCCAGTAGAATTCCCATTCTGAAGAAGAGGGCTAACTAGACAAAAGTACAGGAACAAAAGAGAGAAACATGAAAGAGTGAAGAAAAGGTAACGAACGAAAGGGATCAGAGCAGATGCTGCATCTCAATGAGAGAAAACACACAGATGGAGAATGATCTGGAAAAATAGGATTGAAGTGAAGCACCACTGTGAATAAAAACAGTAGAGATGCTCAGAATCAGAATGTGTTTTTCGGAAAAACAAGGTCAAAAATGAATAAATCATTAAAAAAAACAGTGACCTCATGTCGCTCTTTTATTCAGACCTTTCAAAGCCTTTTGGGTTGTTATGTATTAATAATAGGTGCTAATCTGTTTTGGTGAACAGTGTGTGACTGGTGGGCACTGATGCTGGTGTGGATCACGCACACGGGCACACGTGCACACACACGGGCACAAACCAGAACAACAGCAGATATGAGACTGAGAAGGAGCTATGGGAAACAATGACCCCCAGTGGATACACTGATGTGTCAGTGCATCCACAAGTGTGCATGTGTGCATGCGTGCATGTGTGTGTGTGTGTGTGCGTCTAAATAGGAGTGTTTGGTCAGTCAGTCAGCCTCTCACAGTTCACAGCACCGAAGAATCGTAAACATGTTCACTTGAGCATCCACTCAACAATATAACAATATTATACACACGCACACGCACATGCACAGCCTCTGCCTGTATGAGACAGTATTCCAAAAAAGGAATGTGCCTTATTAAAGCTGTACACACACTCACATATGCGCAATTGCCCTTCTTCCATATTTCATATTGGTTGTAAATCAGCTCTAACAGACACTGGTGAGCGAACATCTGTACAGCTGTCAGAGAGAGAGGAATCAAAGCAGGCAGGCCAATGGCACAGCAAAGACATAATTAGCCAACATGAACTTGCATCATGTGTCATCCCTGAATGCCATCTGCTTCAATTTAGAACATTACGAAGAGAGGAATAACACAGGCGGAGACAGTGAGGGAGGAGGAGGAAGAGAAGGGAGATATACAACTCTGTAAATCTTTTAGGTTATCAGACCACTTTCTTTTGAATTTCACATTTAAGATCTAGGCCATTTCTGTGTAGTATTATTCAGCCTTGTAGCAGAGGTATGTGCTCGAAGTGCCACTCTAATTAGAAAAGTTTTGAACTTTAAAATGTTTCTCTCAGTACATTTCTGAGCTCATAACTTTTAATAAACATATTTAAAGGATAAAAAATTGAGGAAAATGCTTAAACTCTTGATCAAGATGCCCAAACCACCATATGTAAACCACAAGGGCACACATATGGTCGTAACCCCATACAATCTTAATCAAAATGAATATGAAGAGTAACTCTCCCCTCTGCTGTGGCTTTGCCCAAACCAGTGGCAACATCACAGTGGAGCCATGCCTCTTCTGAATGAAGGAGACCTGATGTGTTATTTTAATCAACTTGCCCTGCCGGCATTAATTATTCACCAGGTTTGTGAATAGAGACGCCCTGCGGGTGGAACAGGGGAGGGATGGGGGTCCCTCTGATTAAGGGCTTTGGGGAGGGAAAAAAACTAAAAGGGAAAAAAAAAGAATAAGCAAAGACGGAGAAAGAGGAGATGTATGGGGAGATTAGCACTACACCTCCTGCCCTAGTTCTTTTTTGCATGTGAGCAACTTATTTTCCACCAAAATTAGCAAGTATACGCAAGGTTTTTAAATGTGGCTTTCTGTTATTCCCTCTCATTTTCAATGTCACAAACGCACCTTGCATGATACAAAGAAAAAAATCCTGTTGCATGTTGTAGCCAAGAGTGTAGAAAAAAGTACACAATTGTGGCTTTGTAGTGGGTGTTAGTGGGTTTTTTGACCAGTGGAAAGGGGGCTTTCGGGTTCTTTCTAAGGCAGCAGGAGTTTCAAGCGTGTGCGTGTGTGTGTGTGTGTTTGTGGGTGTATGTGTATATATCAAAGCTCAAATCCAATCATGAGACTGCATGATCTAATTCCTGATCATCAGGCAGGGAGTCCCACCGCCCATGGAGAGGGGAACCATGGGGTAGTTGATTGGTCACACCCACACACACACACTGGAATGGAGGCCTGGTCAGACGCTTCATGACACCCTCCTCAGACGCAGTATGCAGAAAAACACCCCTCTGAAGTCAGCGGGGTTGAATGCATGTATGACTGAGAGTGCATATGTTCATGCCAACAACACAAGTGCCCTGTGAATGAGTTTGTGTCCCTAAGCAGCTTCCAGAGTGATTCTCACAGCAGAGACAGAAGGGGGAACAGAGCGCCCCTGCTGACACTCTCAGTGGGACGACACAGAAAGCTTGTTTGGAGGCATTAAATCTTAATACACAGGAACACAGGGGAGGAGATGGAGAAAATGAGAGTCTGAGTAAAAGGTGTGCGGGGGGTGCATGATGAAAAGGAGGAGTTGTGTGAGATGAAGAAGATGCTAAAAAAGAAGAGGAGCAAGAGAGAAGGTGAGCGAGGAGAAGCTGCATAAGTGCACACAGGGGAACTCCTCAGGGGCACGAAGGAAGGATGTTGTGAGGGAAAAAGAAAATTCTTTCCTCTCCAATCCATGTGAGGATGGTGTAAGATGCCAGAAAAGCAGAACGCAGCACTAAATCAAACCAGTTAAATCATCATGTGTTAATGACTCTGTTAACCCACTTTTCCCCCTCCCTCCCTCCCTCTCTCATCCTTTCCCCTTCACTAAAAGCCTGTGCAGAGGCTCCATCATCCCTAATTCATCCTCTCGGTAGACAGAGAGAGAGGATGGTGAGAGACGGTGGAGGGAGGTAGAAGATGAAGGGATGTGAACTCCTCTCCAGAGACTCTTTTAGAAATAGTTTCTGCCAATAAGATCTCGGCTTCTCTACAATGTCAGAGCGAGTCATTCTGGTTGATCGCTGTGTTGCCGCCATGGACTCTTATCTGTCATTTCAGCTTTCTCTCATTTGCTAGTTGTTTCTGTAGCACAGACTGGAAGGGTGACAGGTTCACTGATGCATATGTGCCATTACGTGTTGTTACCTGGCATATTTCAAGGTGCATGGATAGTTAAAACATGATGTGCCTTCTGCGCTGAGCAGAAATGCTAAAGGTGTTGTTATGCTAAGCAGGATGGATATTGGTTCTGATATATGACAGAATCTGAAACCGAGTATTTTATTGATCCCTGGGGGGAATTAGGATTTGTTACAGTGGCTTCAAACAAGCATATAAAAATATACAGACAGACCTAAGAATAATAATGATTAGAAAAATAAAACATAAATAAGAAGCATACAAATCAGAAAATTGGGAAATTTGACTACATTATATTAGAATATAAAAATGCTACAGCAGTACCGCTACACTCTGAAACCCATTCTTTACATGTGCCATGCAATAATTATTGCCGGCCGTTTGCCATGTCTTTCTTGCTCTCTCTCCCCATTTCATTCCTACTATCCAATCAATAAAGGTGGAATGCCTAAAATATATCTTTAAAAAACACCATGGGGACAGTCCCTAGATAACAAATTGGGTGAACACAGGCGCCACAAGATAGACTACAGAGACAATCATCTAATAGCACATATTTCAAATGAATACCAGCCAACAGAGGACTAACATCATAAAAAAAAGTGAAAATAAAGACACTAAACTGCTGATTTTGTTGGTATAATGGCTTATGAAAGACATAGATGCGGTAGCACATCTTCTGAGCACCTAATGTATCCCAGAGTTCTGAGTACATGATCATTTCAGTCTGGTTTGGAAAATTTGTTTCAATATAATTTATATACACAATGTCACAGCACATCTCAAAGTTATTTACAAAGGTGATTTACTGCGGTTGAAACTAAGTTACGTCCCAAGCCATTTGCTAGGACATCCAGGAACAGAGTGGAGATGTAAACACAAAGTGAAGTGGACAAAAGTCTTGCAGATACAATCATAAGTCCCAACAGATGCTAATTAAAAACGTCATGAATCCCATCTCTGTTAGCACTTTCAGTTATTGATAAATCAAAGCAACAGAGATCATGTTTATTCCCCTGGTTTTGTCTTTTGCAAACAAGCAAAAATGTGCAATTACTTTTCAACAATGGTGAACAGTTGACATAATAGATTCAACAAACATCTCCAGTGGCATTGGTTTGTCCTGCGAATGTGTTCAAGATGTGTAACAGCAACAGTGTAATGTTTTAATGATCCATTCCCAGAGCTGGTTCCACTCAGTTTGAGCAGGACTCTATGCAAATGGCTGATATGAGTACTCTGCTGCTTTACCCAGTTTGTTCTTCTCCCGCTCACGCCCCTTTTTACTCCGCCTCTCTCCACTGAGTGATAAACGCTGTCTGTTGGCCATAAATCCAGGGGGAGTCCTGACAGGCGCACCAATAAAGCGCTCTATTTTCTCCCTGTTTGGTGGGTTTGTCGGGGGGCCCAGAGGAAGTGAGATAACATTAGGGGGAGGAGAAGTGGGAGGAGGGGGACGCAATTTCATCAGTGGGGCGCATGCACACAAACCTAGGGAACGCACAGGCACACTCATAGGCAAACATTGGGAACATCCACATGGAAGAATGAAATAGACTCAGCAGCACACTGGAATTAAGTGATCATGTGATGAGTGCACTCAGACCGCAAGAAATCTAGTAAAATATCGGCCTTTAAGATGTGAGAGAGATTTTTTTCCCCCTTTTCAAACACGCAGATAAATAAACCCAAGGCTACATTCACAGAAAGACAAACCACAACTAAATCATAAAGGAATCACTAACCTATTGTTCTGCATAGAGCATATGCCTCTTTTTTCAAAAATGCATGTTGTATATCCAAGTGTGCATACCATATATTTACTGCACTTTAGATGTCACAAGACTGCACAACCATGTGCAGTGTCTTGCCGGATCCCACACCTACAAATTCATCTCGCTGGTTCAATGTCTTCTTGCGCCTTGTAACATCAGACACACAATTATGCTCATTTAATACAGGCCACACCAAAAGCACCTCCACCTTCATTTGTTGTCGGCAGAAACTCTCTCTACAGTGGCAAACTTCAAAGGACACATGGACGTATGTGGGCTTACATATCACTTTAAGTACAGCGTAAATTAGCCTTTAGCAGACGTACAGAATGTTCGCAGAACATTAAGCAAATGTTAGAAACACAGTTGCCTAAAAATACTTTAGAGAGGAGCAAAACACACATTTGCTTGTGATAAAGACACGTCCTAGTGAGTAAGAAATGTTGTATTTATCTCAAGTGTATCACCAAAGCCATACTTTCCAGCTTTTATTAGCACAAGTGACTATTAACATTCAGTTAGCAAGGATTCTATTTAACATTCTGAGCCTATTATCATCTACCTTTTTCCTTTCCCTCTGCATCCCTGTCTCCATCAATCTCTAATCTCTTTCAAGTGCTCTTCCCTTCCAACTCCTTGAGAGGACACTCTAAATGCAGTCCCTCAAACTTTTCACCTGTCTCACAACACGCACTCCATCAAGTCCACTGCTCTCTCACTCGAATTTCACCGCCGCCCCATTTCTCTCAAACACACTCAGCACACTCCTGCTCCAACTCTTTTATCTTTCCTCCATTGACTGATGGTCGCGGGGGGCTGTTTGCAAGCACTGCAGGCCAAGACTTCACTCACGCGACACCATACAAAAGAGCTTAAAACCAACAAGTTCCTGTGTGTTTGTAAATTCAGTTTGAATCAGCTGTGTTCATTTATGAGGGAATGACATCCTAATGAAAAATGGAGAGGCAAAGAGACAGAATAAAGGGATAAAGGGGTATAGATTTAAGGAGAGGCTGGAAGACATGAGCAAGCAAAAAAGCTCCGGCTCCTCAAGCAGAGCCTCTCTGCTCTTAAGAGGATTCCCACCTGGTAGCAATTTAGTTTGTGCCTGGTGAAGGAGGCTCTGGGAATGAAAAATAATGTCTGTTGGGTTAGTGGTTTCATTTTTCAATCAAATAAATCACAACCTTACAGAAAATAATTTTTGTCTTTTAATGGCCTCCCCAGCGTTTGAAGTTTCTCAAGGGACAGCTAGCTTTGAAGTCTGTGAGGGGAGGAGCGAACTTCCCTCAGTGTGTGTGTGTGTCTGTGTGTAAGCATTCAGTCCATTGCCTTCTCAAAGTCCCTGAAACTCAACACCTGAGGTGCTCCTGACCAAAGTCAAAGCCCTGTGAAGCCCTTTGCATGTGGTCGCTCCGGCAAATAAAAGAGCTACGGATGGAGGCAGAAAAACGATACAAACAAACTCACAATCAAATTCTTTTCAACAAGTTGTCTCATAGCAACAAGACCAACTCATAACGTAACTGAAAAGAGAAAAGAGGAACATGACTCATTGCTACGTTTGATTAAAGGAATAATTCAACAATTAAGAAAATATGCTTATTTGTTGTCTCATGTCTGTTTGGTAAATATGAAGGTACTGTCAGCAGATGGTTAGAAATATGTGATGCTTAGTGCTAAGAGTATATCACATTAATTAGTGAGCTTCTGGTGCTAATAGGTGGACTTTGTTAACTTTGTACAGAGGCTGAAGCCGTCGATATGCTTGATATATTGGTCGTTGCACACGCCAACTGTGATGAAGAAACAATGCCTCTCCTTCTCATACAGGTGTCGCCGCTGAGAAAAATAAACCATACCAACGGCAAAAGGCAAAGACGAGGAAACACAAACAGAAAAGTCCTGGCACCGGCTTGTTGCCTTGACAAACCAGTTGAAGTGTTTTTTTTAATTTTCCCTTGTATTTATTGACAGTCTCTGCCATCTTCCTCCAGGAGACATTGCAGAATCTCTATGCTCCAAAGACCTGTTTGCAGATTCCAGCTCCATCCATGTTGCATTAGTGGAGCCGCATAGGCCAAGGTTAAAAAGGTGGCAAAGTACATAACAATCCAAAACGACACTGCGCACTAGGGGGAAAGATGTAAATTGTGCACAAGTAGGAACAACGCGCATAAACTAAGCTCAGGTGATTACCCGTTTCCAGTCACTATAGTTGTGTAATACAAAATTGCTTCTGCTATATAAAGACCAGTTATTAGTGCCAGTATTACATTTTGTCCATACAATTAATTCCCCATCTCCAAAGGCCGACCATTAACATGAGAGAAAATAAAGGAAGCGGGGGCTAAGAGCAGTAAGAGCTCTTGACTTCAGAGGGGACAACAACAGCACTGTTTATGGAGAGAAAAAGGGAAGAGGTCTCTAAATGATTGTCCAAGGAGGCTCCTCCTTGTTCGAGGCCTATTCGAGGAGTCTATTCAGCTACAGCAACATGGCTCAACACTGGGCGGGATGGTTTTTTTAGTCCACAGCCAAACACACAAAGTAAGAAATGGACAGATGTGCATGCCCGTGCACAGTCACGCGCACACAAAGCACCAAAAGGGAAAACTACGTCAGCTTCTGGGCATACAGTACGAGCGGCCAGAGCAAACGTGTCGACAGACAGACGACTACCTTCATGATAAAGACTTAAAATATTCCCCTCAAAACGTTTTTCCCTGGAGCTCTTCCACTACTTTCCATGTGCAACTTCTGTCCAAGTGATCTGGTTTTGACATAAAGGCTATTTTTCAAAGGTCTGAGAGGCGCTGGCTTTGACAACACATCTGCCAGGACTGAGTGCTTTCTTTTTTCAGCATTGGGCGGGGGAGGAGCCGAGAGGCCATATACTTGTCTTCCCAGCAAAAAAACCATCTAATGCAGACCAGAAACATGCACTCACTGGCTTTGCTCTGTTCACAACTCTGGCACACGCACACAGATATACAGTATATACCACTTTTGTTTAACAACCAAACCTCAAAGATAAAAAAAACAAAACGCAAACAAACTTTAAAAGGTATGGACTTTTCCTGGAAAAATGCTAAAACACACTTGTCCTGAACACCCATGAGAACCTCAGTTAGTAAAATACTTAAGGCAAACCAAGTCAAACCTACTCCCTCACACACTGTGTACACAGCTCAACTATCATGCCTATTTGAATCTCACAGCCTCTAGGAATGCCTTGCTGGATAGGTGGGCTGGTGGGTGGAAAGATGGATGCTGCTCTTTTGGATGGTGGGGACAGAGATGGAAAGACGGAAAGAATGAAAAATATAAAGGAAGAGAAAGATGAAGGTCTTACAGTGGGCGAAGTTCGAGAGGAGAAAGAAGATACGTAGGCTGGGGAAAGGGAAAACAAGTACTTTGAAAGTCTAAGACCGGCCGGAAAGACAACCTGAGTGGGATAAAACCAAAGGTAGATTGAGATCTGAGGTGCTGAGAGCAAGAGTCTGGCCAAGTGCTTACAGGAAATAGTTCTGTTTGATGAGTAAATATTGAATCAGCAAGATCCCATCTCCGCCACAGCCTGACCTCTGCCTCCCTCTGTTCCTCCTCTTCTCTGTGTTAACTGTAAACACAGACATTTAACGTACAGTCTGGGGCATAAACAAGTCAGCTGACTTGAGAACGGCATTTGCACAATTGCATGCAGACACACATCAAAGGAACAGAAGCATACAGGATTGTGTGGATCATTTGAATAAAGAAAGATAAAAGTTAAAAGCACGCATCTTGCTGGAGGTATTTGAGTAAAGTCCGTGGTCATTTGTGTAACATGTGAATCTGCTACTGATTCTTTGGTGAAGGCTGTGTCTGGGCCTGCTGTGATTTAGGATGCCTGCAGGGGCCATTTACTTCCCTCATTCGCGCTTGATCTTTCTCTCCCTCCTTTTAACCGCATCTTCAGTCCTGTCTCTTTCTGTCAAAGAATGAACGATTAGAGGGGGCTCAGGGTCAGAGAGGCAGGTCTTGAGTTTGACCTTAGGTATGCGGTGTCGATCTGTGACTTTCTCTGTGATCAGTCACCTTTCACATGTCCTCTTTTAAACACTGTGTCACACCACAGACTCCTAGACATGAGTATGTGTGAGTCAGAGCCTGAGAGCAAGTGCTCACTTAATACAACTTGGACCTTTTTTTTATTCTAGCCATCATTTCTATTAACTTTTCAAAAGTCAGATTTTAAGTAGAGATGTTATGATACTGATACCAGCACTGGACATGCCTCTGATACTGCCCAAAATGCAAGGGAGTACTTAAATATATTTATCAATCTGATACCACATCTTTCAAATGTATTTTCACCCAAACAGCATTTTTCTTTTCCCATAAATAATAAATTTTCTTCACGGCTCCACAACAGCGTTTGTCTAGTCAGTACTATACGGTTAAGAGCAGTGACGTTGTGCTGGAAAGCCTGAATGTTTATAAGAGAGCTTGGATCAAAATTAACCCTAAAATAATCTGTTCTCTCCCAAATAAATTTGGTAAACGATAATGTGTTCATGGCTTTTTCAAACAGTCCCATTTGAATGAGGTGTGAAGCAATAATCATTTAAAATTGGCGACTCGAGCACACTTTGAGACACTGTTCTGTCCTCTTTCAAGGGGAAGAGGTTTCCGATGCTGCTCGAACCCTCCAAAAAGCGTTTTACTTGAAGCATGATGACCCCTGGCAGTTGATCAAGTGCGGCTGGTTTGGCCTCTCCTCACCCTCAGAAGAACGCTTCCGATGACAAACCGCAGATTTCCTAGAATACCGTGCTGTGGGAGATTTTGCCTGTTTATGGTTTTCATTCAGCACACAGTGTACACAAAACAAGCGGCTGATCAAAAGGCTTCTTGCTGTTGTTGTGTAACTATGCAGTGCTGGTGTTTCGTCAATGGGTATTGTGTAAGCTTCGACAGCCAAGAGGTAGACGAGATATGCTAAAAACCACGGGCTGGTTTGTTTGCAGCAAATTCCAATTTAGACAATCTGTTATTGAGTATTCCAGCATGTTTGTCTGTGTTAGTGGACAAAGAAAATGTTCGGTAGTCAGCGATCAACCTCTGTCAATGTCTGAGGAATTCCGAGGTAGCTCCACCGGATCGGATCAGTTTCACAACCATCAACAGTTTGTTTGCAAGAGCTACAGTGAAAATCCCTCACAGTCTAATACATATAATATATCACTGGGTTAAAAACAGAAGATAATCTAGACATAATCCATGGCAGGGAGGCTACCACTGAAGAGGTATATCATGGCTTTTGTTATATAGCTCAGAATAATTAGGTTATGACAGTGGCAGTAATAAAAACAGCCGAGGACTGAAAACGCTACAATAACAGCGTGCTCCTGGCACACAGTTCTGTAGCTGCTGCGACTCTGAGAGTGTGTGAACATCTGTTTGTTGCATGGGAAAGGACAAATTAGGATACTAATCGAGGCATAATGCACACCAGTTGTTTCGAAGGCAATTTCAAATGGAGAGTAAAGATGTGTCACTATTCACACTCATACTCCCTGAATGTGTATGTTTCTACCGATTTTCTCTTTCTGGCCCCCTAGTATAAAGTCTATAGAAAGTCATGAGAATTTGATGTGTGAACACAGCGAGCGAGTGGGGGGGTTGATTACGCTTCTAACACGCGACAGATGCAAAAAAGAAAAAAAACCAAATATCTCCCTGTGAAAAAGCGGGCTCATACAAGTAGGAGAGACTGACGAAGATGTCAAGAGAGATGGTAGTGATAAGAGCTGATCACTTGATCTCAGCAGCGGAATTAATAGGTTACTTTCTGCCTCTGCCTTCTGCAACCGGCTGCTCCACCTCTTGTCTGAATAATGTAGAGGATTTTTGTTTTTGCGAACGCGTCTGTGCAGAGAACCTCCTGCTGAGTTGTGCTTGTGTGAATGCAAAGTCATGTATGAAAATGAGATGTCGAGAGAGTTAGTCGAGGCTTTCGGTGCCTCTTCAAACGGATCGCAGGTTAACACAAAAGGAGAGAAGGCCACAGAGTGAAAAGAGAGCCTGCAAGGTCAAGACCAAAGAGAGAGAAAATGAGGCTGCAGTTAATGTTTTGAAGCCCAGAAATTGAATTCTAGGAATGTCAGGCTGTCGACACATACACTTGATAACTCAAAAGAAAAAGAGTGGAAAAGTTAAGTCATATTTTGCTCAGTATAATGAAACCAGAATCATCTGTGGACCTCATATAATAAGAAATTAGACCCCACATTTTGGTTTCATGCATCACATTCGCACAGGAAACACTATTCACATGGAATTTATTAATGCAGGGGAAAGCTCGTTGATTTTTATATTGCAAGTTTTGATTGGTGATTTTAATCCCATCTGGAGCACATTTGTCCTTTCATCAAAGTAGAAACAACAGAACCAAATATCTATTCATTTCTGGCCCATCCATTATATTTTCTATGTTTAAATTTTATATACTGAATTCAACAACTGTATTTACACAGCAGATTAAATGAAACTTTCTTTCAGTTTATCTTTCTTTTTGTGTTTTATAGGTTTTTGTTCATGTCAAACTATAAAGCAATACCCAGCATACACTGCTCCTGAAGCTCCCAAGACCCCTCATCCAAAGTCTGACCAATACGTCTGCACCAGTGTGATGTCACATGACATCATAATACCCAATATTTCCATAATGTATGCCTGGCAGCTAGTCTGGCTCTCCCCCCAACATTTCCTACACGCACTGGAAGCTGTTGACCAATCCATCCAGGGTGGGCCAGCTGGCCAATAGGAACAAAGGTTGGGGGGGGCCTTACAGAGACAGGAGCTAGAATAGAGCGTTTCAGACTGAAAAGAGGAGGTGCAGGAATATACAGTATGAGGAAAGTGATGTCTTTTCTTAACAATGAATGAGAAATGTTTCTAGAGATGACATTTAATTTGCCTTGAGGGTTTCCTTTATTTGAAGCACTTTGTTTCAAAGTGTTCACTACTCAACTTGATATGCTACTTCACATTCAGAAGGGAAAAGGCAGCAGGAGCACGAGGATGAGTAAAAAGGTGCCATAACAAAGCTGTACCATAACTGTAAAGAGAAATGAGCACACAAGACTGATTTAGAAGGTTCCTCAACTTTACATGTGTGTGTGGTCTCAAGTCTCTGGAATACTAAGGAGGCTCTAAACACAGCACAATTCATTTTGCATTGGTTAAGTGGTACGCTTCGCCCTCCAATGTGCTCATGCGGCCTCAAGTGCATTATCTTTGCACTCAAAGGTGGCTATGTGCTAATGCTAGCTAACAAGCCTGAGGTTAAGTGTAACCAGGGGCCCCTTAGAGAGTTGCCAAAAGAGAGCTGGTGGCCCCATAAGCCTTGGCTGAACAGAGCTCTCTTAGCCCCTTTGCGCAACACAGCTAGCCATTGTGCTAGGCTGAAAAAGCACATTAGCCGCAGAGAAAAGGGCTTTTCCTCTGAAACCCCCTCGGACAACAAGCAAAGCTCTGCTTGATAATTCAATCACTCTCTTGAGCTGTGCAGGGCAAAACTGCATAACCTCTGAGAAACTTTCCTCAGCGCCCTCCTTTCCTTCCCTCCTTCATCTCCTTGCATTAGGTAACTGCCCTATATATGACAGATGCTGTCATTCCTGCTGCTTATCAAAGGACAATAGAGGAATGATGCCTGTGAGAGAGCCATTGACATTTGAATGTATGCGGCAGTGTGAATTATGGCTGTGTGCAATGGGGGCTGCAAAAAGGGCATAAGAAGATAGATATATTTGTGTGTATGCATGTATGCGTGTATGCCTGTGTGAGTTTGTGTGTGTGTGTTTTGGGGCGGGAATAAAAGAGATAAAAGGGAGGAGAAGAGGGTCAGTGCGAGAGTGGGTTGAAGCAAAGGATAGGAAAGCCATAGAGAAAGAGAGAGGGAAAAAGGGGGGGTGGGGTTCTTATCGTTTTACCCTTGTCTTGACTTCCTTGCGGGGCCTTTGAAGAGAGCCGAAATAGAGATACGCTGGCACATCAGAGAGAGATTTAGATTATGCCAGTGTTTACCCAACTGAGTGCTGCATGGCTGCTGGCGACAGTCTGTTAGTTCTGAAGCTGTTATGGCCCAACTACAGCTTAAAGCGCTCGCCGCTCAAAACATAACACCCATGCAGCAGAGGAGGGTTTTCGCTCTGTGCTCGCGTGTCAGCGTGTGTGTGTAACTATACGCATGTGTGCATGTATGTGCGCATGTATGTGCCAGTTGGTGTGAATGTTCATGAGAGATAGCGTGTGTCCTTGTGTTCCTAATAGAGCGAGTGGTGCAATCTGCCTTTCTTTGCGTGTGTGTATGTGTGTGTATGTGTATCACTCTGAAAATGGAGCCATCCATCGGATTATGAGTAGACAGCTCTTTAAAAAGGAAGGACAGTATTTGCATAAGCAGCCATGAAAGGGAAAAAACCTATAGAAAGAAAGACAGGGAGTGAGAGTGAGAGAGAGGGGGGGGAGATGAGAAAAAGGGGGTTGGGGGGTTGTAGGGATAGTGGACCACACTTGCCAAGCCACTCTGGGATAAATCCTGTGGCAAGGATCTAGTATTCTGGGCAGCGATTTGGCCCTGGGTCTCCTCAAAGCAAATGGAAAAGAACAGGCTGCGAGTAAATAGGTGGCAGGGTAATGATAGCTCTGTCAAGTCCTAAGGTGGAAAAAGGGAGGGTGGGAAGAAAGAGGGATCATAGTAAATGAGAGAGAGAGGTGGGGAGCCCTGGGTTATACTCCATTGCAGACATGTAAACGAACAGCTGCTGACATCATAGACACATAGTTGTTTGTGTTAGACTCCACTTGAGTCAACGTTCCACATGGGGAGTAGTTCAGACTCTATTGTTCAGTATATATTCTAGGTATACGCACTATGAATCAAGTCAAATGGCAATCAATGCACAGCCCGAAACCAATGCATAAGCCAAGATGTCTTTATATTCTATTAAAGATGAATTGTTGAGCGTAGTACAAGATGTCCTCACATGGATTCACTTGAGTTTTAGAATCCATTTTTGTTTTTCAACTCATGTGCAGCAAGAACCCTTTTCGTGGAACCGGTGTCTGCGTGAAGAACTAATTGGAAGGGAGAGTGACAGCTAGAGCCCTTGCACCGATCCATTACATCCTGGATAGGTTGACCGTGTAACGCAGGGCTGACATACAGAAACAAACAACCATTCACTCTCACATTCCTACCGATGGTCTCCAATAAACCGTAAACACAAATCTGTAAGTCTTAAGAGAAAGCCAGACTACCTGGAGAAAACTCAGATGCTGTACATACTCTGATGATGACTTTTGCATCACACAGAACCCTTGTGTGATACACTTCATTTCATGTCATTTCTTTTATTCATTTAGAAACTTTCAGGGGATGAAAGTATAAGACTGGCCCACGTTATCTGGGCTTACGAGATGAAAGAAAGCTAAGTGTGGATGAATGAGGCAAGAAAAGAGGAAAAATACCCAGAAAGAGTAGTGAGTAGGGAGGGAGGGAAGAAGACTGGAGCTGAAGAAATGAGGTGCCGAGAACAAGATAAAAATAGAGGCCAAAAGAGAAGGGGGTAAGGAGGGATAGATACGGGGGAACACCAGAGGCCCGGTGGAGAAGGTGATGTGTTTTCTTGAGGGAGCCCCTCTTGGCAATGCTTGCTGGCAAATGAGGCTGGCACAGGACACGGGTCTTGCCAAAGCATGTGTGTGTTTGTGGATGTGTGTGTGTGTGTGTGTGTGTGTGTGTGTGTGTGTGTGTGTGTGTGCCCAGGGCTCTCACTTCTGTCAAATCTGCACAGAAAGGCTTGCATGTCTATCTACCTGCTTCCCAACGGCCTCTCTGATATTTCTGTTCACACCTTTGCTTCACTCCGCCAGGCGTGTTCCTACACATACACACTTTGATCCACAACAGAATCCCCATCTTGGCCCCTCACAATCACATGTACAAATAAACCAGCTCCACCTAATGTATAGTGACGCTGGTGTATCCTTGTGGACTGTTGCTGCCAGTAAGATGTGAGGCCAGGAGCATAACATAGTTTGTAATTACTTGAGCATCAGTATTGATTAGAGCAGCACTGAGTTATTGTCTAATTCAGTTTGGTATAGCATTCATAGCATCTACATCTTTTTTTCAATATCTGCACAAGGTGGAGTGTGTTTTCCTGCCTCAGCTTTGTGTCCTCTACAATTACATTCCTTTTGAGCAATGTGCCCTTTATGCACAAGGTTAGTAAGTAGGAGCACAGAGTTTGAGCAGGTGGATGGATAGGGATTAGTATGCTTCTAAAATATTGTATCACGTCAACTATGCTTTAAAATGCAAACTTTGTCTTGACATTGTTGTTTAATTAATAATTTGTTAAGAATTCACTTATTTGCCTTATTGCTGTAATTTCCTGTTGGTTGAGTCTGCAGTTACATGTGCAATGCATACATGTACACACATTTATCTAACATATCTACAATAATTCAGTATTAATGAAAAAATGGTCATAATAATCATGTTATTCTAGATAAATTTATTTTAAGAAATCACCAAAAGACTATTCATGTTTAAAAAAAAATGTGTATGTGCTTTCAAAGAAACAGGAACAGAATTATCTTAATAGTCAGGGTGGAAAGCTATAATCTTTATGTTTTGATTCGTTACAATTAAGACATGCATTAAACCTTTTGAAACTAACTTATTTCTTATCTGGTTCAGCACAAAGGATACAACTACTTCAGCTACTTGTGATGTGGCAATTATCTCAAAGTAGCATCAGAGACAATTACTTCTTTGAAAATGTAAGAATAGGACAGTCCTTGTGCTCATTTCTCAGCCTCCCAGTGCTCTGCAGTTAATTAACAAGGTCATTAAGCTCGGGTGAATGAGTGCTACGCTGCCATGCTAGATGTGTTTTACACGCCATGTTTAATAAGCCTGCGTCCTCACCATCAAGAGTATCGGCACCCCTCAAATGACTTTCCAATAATGACAAGCTGCTCCCCAGAGGTGCTGTTTCTGAGTGAGTGTGTGTGCGTGTCCTTCTGAAGTGGCTAAACGGCTGGTACCTGGTAGCCTGATCGAAATAAATTGCCTCAGAAAATAGAGTGCATGCTTGCGCAGTATTCACACACACTTTGGATTGCTGCCAAAGGGGAGCACATCGCAAGACTTCCTCCACTCATTATCCTTATCCACGAGCCTTGTGTGTGTATGTTAAAGTAAGTGTGAGTGTGTGTGTGTGTGTGTATGCGAGTGAGTGAGTTTTTGCCACCCATGGAGTGGACTGACATGCTCCCTTGATTCCTGCAGACCACCGGGGCAGAGAGGAACCACCTGTCTGTCCAGAAACCAGCGCACACAAGCTGACAAACACACACTTTGGCCAACATTACCATATCCATATTTACCCGTGGTCAATGCATTCCACCACCGGCTGCTTAATGGGATATAGGATAGGTGACATGCACACACACAAGCTTCCTTGAGGTCTGAAAATATCCTTTCATATCTCTCCTACTGGTCCCAAAGTACATTCATAAATGCCATTTTGTGCCCCCTAATAAGTCAAAGGCGATGGTGCTTATGTGTGTTAGCCACAGTAGGAAACGCTCCTGTACCAAGCAATTACTGTGGCTGCGGAAACAAGAGCGCTCTGTGGGGAAAAGCCAATTAGTCCTCTGTGGCAGCAGGTAGCAAGCTGGCTCCATTCATTATGATCCCTCATAACACCATGCTAATGTAACAGCACTGTGTTCGAGCTGGTGACAGACAGCAGAGGGCTTTAGTGATCATAACAGGATCAATAGTTAGGCTGCTATGGGAAGACAGTTTTGTATTCATACAGGCAGGTGGCGTCAAGGATTTAATCAAAAACGCTAATGAAATGTGTGCATATCTGTGTGGGATGAATGAGCCAATGTTGTTGGATGTGGATATGTGTTCAATGCAGCAGCGTGCACGTTTGTATGTGTGTGCGTGTGATCAATCCATAGTGATAATATTCAGTTAACTAATAAAGCTTCAGGCAATAAATGTAATATCAATATCGGAAACCGATCTGCTCTGGTGCATAACCTAACCTGATGATTTCCGGATAATGTGATGTGAAGACATAACCCAGGAGTCTCTAGCTGGAGACACACACACACACACACACACACACAAACACACAGAAAGAGTGTGTTTTAGGCTGACATTACCCTTCTGCTCTCTGCATGGTCCAAATAATTGGTCTATTGTGATTTGCTAAAAGAAGCTTAGGAAGAAGAGGTGGACGACTTTGAGAACACATTGGAGGAAGATGAGTATGAACAAAAGAGAGAGACCAGATGGAAACTCTAGAATACCGATCATCACCTTTCAACTATCAAATCAGAAGCCTTCAAGAAACTTCCCAGCTACGTGCTCCATTCCTCCTCAACACCACCAGTGTCTATAGGCTCCACGGGGAAGTGTACTTCAGATCCCAAGCTCGTAACTTTAATTTCATTTTAATTGAATCATTCTCAATTGTTTCCCTCCCCTGATTCAAGCTAATAAATGATAACTGTTGGTTTTCACAAACCAGACAAGGATTGGATCAACTGGTCAGGCATGGTAACTTGTAACATCGTAACTGCACTGCACAGCATCTACAACATGTCCAGTGAAAAGTCATAATAGCGAGGACAAAACTATTATTCTGGACAATAGCAGGAAAAATCAACAATCGCAAGGTCAAGCTACATCAACTATCTGCACAAACCCAAATTCCACACAAACACACATAAAGGTAGTCATGTGGATTTGGACTGAACTAAAAACTGAAATTCATCCAGGCAAACACTTGGCTTTCTTGCTTCCAATCTGACATTCTGTAAGCTCCACACAAACAGATTATCTCTCTCTCTCTCTTCTCCCCCCTCCCTCAGCACTCACTCTCTGTCTTTCTCTCTTTCGTCACTGCTCGGCATTGAACGGAGTCGGTAATGGCTTGGCTTCAAGTGTGAGTGTGTGAAAATGTGAGCGAAAGAGAAAAAAAGAAAAGAAAAAAACGAGGTGTTTGAGCAAGAGGGAGGGTGAGAGAAATGATATGCCAGAGAAGTGGATAGGTAGAGGAGGAAGAGAAAGTGGGGAAGGTAGTGTGTCTGTGTCCCAGGGAGTGTAAGTGAGGGAAGGAAGACACATGTGGTTCTGTTGCTATGTGTGTGTGTGTGTGTGTGTGTGTGTGTGTGTGTGTGTGTGTGTGTGTGTGTGTGTGTGTGTGTGCGTGTGAGAGAGAGAGACCATGTGTGAGTTATGTTTGCAGTTATCTGCATGCAAGGAGGAGCAGGAGTGAGATAAAATGTGTGTGTGTGTGTGTGTGTTTGTTGTCGTGCTCGTCAGGAAGCTGTGGTGTCCATGGCTCTCCAATGTTTACAGACAGGAAATGTTTGTCCAGGCAAGAGGGAAGGAACCTTGCCGCCCTGCATGGCAAACACTGGGAGAGGGAACACTCGCACACACACACACACGCACGCACGCACACAAGCGCACACACACACACACACACACACAACCACACGCAGAGACATAAACAGAAGCACACACGCTTGCAGCAGTGTAAAAAGAGGAACCTGATGGGAATTCCAGTCTTTGTGAGTGAGGCGGGGTATAGGCTATTGGGGAAGTGGGAGTGACTGGGCTGGGCCCTAACTGTTCTTCACTTCCCTCCATGTTGGCTGCCAACACAAACTCCAGCAGATAGAAAGTCAATACTATGACCCCCTCTGAACCTGTGAGAGTGCGGCAGCGGTCTGCCAGGCCTGTCCACACCAATACACACCACCTGATTGTACATCTGCTCCACTAACTGCATTCCCTTAGTTCATATTTCTGCTGCTGCCAGTGCCGTTTAATTGATTATCTGCCTGTTTGTCTGTGTTACTCAGTGTGCTGTGAGAGGCAGGGATTGTACCAGCGGAAGAGTTTCAAAGCTCTTTTGGGATTCTGATCTGCAGTTAGTGGCGCATTTCATACTAAACTGGATTAATTCATACTTCCACTCCACTATAGTTTAAATTGCATGATTTGATTATTAAAGCACTACACGTGTCATCTATTATTAGAAGATGCTTTGCAGAGTTTCAACTTTAAAGTTGTAGACAGCAAAAAAATAATTTATATACATTATGATCTGGCAGAATATTACGATTATTTCCAATACAAATGCTTCAATTATTTCTGTTCAAATTTAAATTCAGTGTGTTGCTCAATGATCTGCTGTGGTTAAAGAAATATCAGCTAAGGTCTGAGTCCGTCTTTCATGGTATGAAAATTATAATTCATCAAGAAAAATTATTTAAACATTTTCTTATAATGTAAAGCGTATACTTCTATTGCCATGCTGCACCATGTACACTATAAAATAAGGTTGATACAATTGCTCATTACAAAGCACCACCTGCCATAATATAAGGATAATGCAATATTATAAATATGGTGTACTATTCTTTTCCATTTATAACACTGAAAAGGGCCATTCTGCTTAATAAATACTACTGGTTCGGCTGTTTTTACCTGAGCAACTGACCTGAATTCTTCCTCCACCACCATTCATGGTTAAACAAATGTTCTCGACCATAAATAATAAATTACAGAGCAGCTTCTTTTTCCTTACGAAAAAAGCACTTTTCTCCTCGTACAGAAAAAGAAACTTTGCAAGTGAGTTTTTGATTGATTGTTCAAAGGAGTTGCACCATGAAGGTTGGTTGCAGTGATAGCATTTGTGAGATTTATTTTAGCAACTGTTGCCAAATTTGTGTTACCCAGATAAATAATGCTCCTTTCTGGCTGTCCTGCTTCATTTGCCTGTGATGTTTCCGAGTGTTTATGTGTGTGTTGATGTGTGTGGGCGTATAAATTAAGGCTAGCGCTGGAGGCGATGTGCGTGTGCGTGTCCCACTCTCTGTTACCACAGACACATTTTTACTTAGGAATGATCCAAACAGGATGAGATGAAAGTGTCTTTTTACAAGCAGACTCTCACGCATATATACAGGCACACTCATTGTTAGGGAGTTATGCAGGAAACAGTGAGCCACCGCTTCACGAGCAAACAAGGACACACACGAGGGAAAGTAAGCCAACCTGCACAATAACGACAACATGAACATGAACCAGAAATAAAAGGGAAAAGGCATAGTTTACTTACTGGCTGGCGAAGGGGTGCTGTACCCACTGAGGGACAGTCCTGGCAGGGCTGGAGGCGATAGGCTCCCCAACATATGGGGGAAGAAGTAGGAGTAGGTGGGCATAGGGAAGCCGTTGAGGTGGGGGCCCGGCAGCGGGTTGCCCTTCCCAGCCATGATGGCTCAGTCCACCCCCAGTCACAAACAGACTTCACCGAAAAACCACCTTAACAAGAGCTAATAGCCGCAAAGAGGAGTCAGTGTGGATTCCTGGACGGATTTAATCCCCCATAGGGAGGCGGCATGAGTAGATATTCCAAAGAACTTGTCAGATGAAGTTTGTAAAAATCCCCTTATGGTTTAGAAACTGGTCCTTAAATTGGCTGTTGAAGATATCAAAAATCCTGCCGGTTTAGTGACTGTGTGTGTTCAGGCTTGAGTTACTCAGGACACAGAGATAAAAAGAGACCCGGGGTAGAGGTATAAAAGGGGACTGTAGAGAGTTGTATCCTTCCTTTCTCTGGTATTGTAAAACAAACTGAAAGGCCTTATTTGTGAGAGGCGTTGGGGCGGCTGGAAAGTAACACGGCCATTCCTTATCTTCAAGATGAAGGAGCAGAAAGAGACAGGAGGCAAGTTGAGTCAAGAACAGGTGACTTTGATGACTGCAGTGAGGCGGGGTGATAGTGGTGATAAGGGCGCTAGTGGCTGCGATGCTTCCACGGGATCGTAGGTTTACTCTTCCACTGCAGAGTGCTCGGGAATGCGCAGATCACATGATCCCAAAACAAAGCTCTTCTCTTTGGACCGGCTTCCTCTTTGCAGTTGCACAGCCTCTGCCTATGGAAAAACACAGAGGGAGAGAGAAAGAGAGAGATCACTTGGTGCTGCAGGGACAAGGTAAAGAGATCATTTGCCTTTGTTCTTAAGGACTTGAGCAAAGCAGCGCTTGTCTTTTGATGCTAATTAATGGTAATGTCTCATCAGAAATGTTACAAAAACACCCCATCCGCCTTAATTATCTAATGGAGTGTTAAAACTGTGAGGAGAGCAGCGGGCGTGTGATGTCTCAGCGCCGCTTTGTGTGCCCATACGTGCGCTCATTAACAGTAGCAGAGTACAAATACCACGTGAGACAAGCAAAAACATAAATGAAGGGAGCAACACAAAAGAAAACTTTGCTAATTATACCAGTTGCGGGAGCCAGAGGTGAGACCCAAAGCACCGTTCTGGGACCACTAGAGATTTCTGCTACGTAGTTTACTTCCAAATTAGGACCAAGACATTTACAAACAGACCTGTAATCATCGGAGAAAGCAAGAGCTCACACATGGGCACTGACAAACACCCTGAGAGCACAATTATCATAAAGCCCATCACAAGCACCGCAACATAAGCAGTAGTAAGAGAAGAGCTATGTCTCCCAACAGCTTGTCATAACATGAGCATAACTTATATTTTACTGTAATTACCCTTTTATGAGTCAGTGGATGCAATGCACAGCAGTAAAACTAAGAAGCATTTCATCACACACACACACACACACACACACACAGACACACACACACACGCTGAAGAAGCAGGGGGAATGTGTCTTTTGCACAAGCAGTATTTCTGCTCAGGAATGTGCTACTCTTACATGAATCACACCAGGACATCATGGATGAACTCCTGCAAAGAGTGAGGGGTCAGGTCAGGTACGTTTGTGTGCCTGTTCCCACTTGTCTGATGTGCATAAAGCATCAGGGTATGACAGGGGAGCGGGGAGCGCTGGTGGCATCATTGTGCAGATGCGTGACAAATGACAGGGAAAAAAAGCATAATTTATCTCTGCCTCTGAAACTCTACAGGAGAGATGAACATGGTTCTTACAAAAAATATTGCATCATTTGGTGCTTTAATAATGTAGTGGAGTCCATAAAGTCCAAAAAACTGTCAAAGTCATGGAATAAATGTTGAGAAACAACTCAGTAGTTACAGTGAGGAATAATTTTCTCAAGGCATCATTGTTTGTGATAACTTCGAAAACTTAACTCTTTGATTGTGTCAATAAACCAGGCAATCTTCTTTTTCATAAAAAAATAATATTATTTATGAAAATTAAATATAAAGTCTGAATAAAATGCAACCCTCTATCGCAGTGATATAAATAATTTCTGTCGATGTTGCAAAAACACAAAACAATTTCAAATTTAGAGATGATTCTAACAGGGCAGTGGTTGGCACTGTCATCTCATAGAAAGGAAGTTCTGGGTTAAAATCCTTTAGAATCTTGGGAGTGGGGCTCCGAGTATCAAGACTGGTTGCTTGGTTGTTTGCCATGTGCATATAAGCCACGAATGGGTGGCTTATAAAATCTATTTCAGTGTATTATTTACATGCACACTCATCATTTTAAATGACATTAAAGCAATATTAAAAAAAACTGTACATTTTAACAAACCTAATGCATCTTCAAAAGTTTATCATCATTCTAACACTTATTTGTTACTGAATGCCATCTTCACTGGAGCATTTGATGTGTTATAAAACATTTAGAAACTATAAATGAAACCGTGTTATCTTTAGAAATTGTTTTTGGGTGGTGTGAGTCTTTGTCTAGGCAGCGGCCCAGGCTCATCATAACCATCTTTGATTACAGGGACATTCTTTGGGTGTCTGAAAGCTGATTCCATATGGGCTCCATGCAGGACCTGAGCATGTGTGTGCATGTGTGTAACTATACACCTGCACATAAGAGAAATGAGTAATTACTTATGGGAACGAGGCACCAAACTGCAGTAGATGTGTGAGTTTGTCCATGTATGAGTGTGTATACTGCAGGTAGTGGATGTGGAGTCCCGATATGTCCCTTAATCAGATGGAGAGCGGATTTTATTGGCTTGGCTTCTATTACACGCCTTGTTTTTATTGATTGTTCCTCTGTCCTCACCCTGTCACGATGAGCTGGTGTGTGTGTGCTGATCAGGACTGAGAGCTGCATGAGTTTGTATTAGTGCAAAAGCTTTACTAGCGTTTTTAAAGCCCAAAGGAGTTGGGTATAGTTTTATTTGCTTTTAAAGCCCCTCCCTTCTCTCCCTCTCTCCTGAACAGCCCCCCATTAAACCAGAAGAGAGTTAAGAGTGAAAGCGAATATATAAGAATAATATTTCTGGTTCTATAATACAGAGTAATACACAACCATTAGCATTATGAATTTAAGCCTGGATACACTCCACATTGTACACATTCACGATCATGTAAAATGCATTAGCATTGTAAAAATATAAAGGGAAGTGATGTAAAACCATATAAAATGTATTTTAATGCACCAGCCAGAGGCTACAGATGGTGAACTGGGTCTTTAATGAGGAACTATACCACTCACTGGGACAGCAAGAGGACTGGCTGGCTGGAAATGGGCCACTTCCTTCATCGTTATCATTACAGCATCTAGTGCGGGCACCATGAGAGGCTACTCTGAATGATAAGCAGCATCACACATTACCATGCACTTACACCAGCAGTAACTTTGTTGTGGTACCTTCATAACTGATTATTTTTACTGGTGTCAGAATGCAGAGATGGAGAAGGATATTGTTGCAGCTTCTCATATATTTTCTAAGGGATATGTGCAGACACTTAAAGGTAGTACTAAAAGTTCCAACTCACATTTTTATTTAAATTGAGGGTGTTTTCAAACCTGAAAGTAGGGACCAAGGTCAGAGCCAAGGTTGACATTATTGTTACATTGTTTACAATTGACTATGTTAGTCTTGGTTGACAATTCATTTTACTTTGTTTAATTTTATTATATATTGGCCATTACATTGCATCTGTGGACCCATTTTATTATTGTGTTACCTTTAAACCTTTGTAAATAATGATATATTCCACAACAAAATCACAATAATATATATGAGTTCAAGTTGAGTCTCTGTGGCATCAGAGATTTCCATGAATGAGGCCCAGTGTCCACAGCTGGGAAAAGACAAACATTTTCTGATGCATGATGTAAACAGTGTTTGAGTGGTACAGCTGAAGCGACACGCTATACAAACAGAAGTCCTTTTTGCACATGCACAGAGGAACACACACACAACCACCACACACAACCACACACGACAGAGGTTGGACAGCAGCAGAACTTAACTGAGCACCTGTATAATCCAAAGGGATTATACAGGTGCTCAGAACTTAACTGAGCACCTGTATAATCCAAAGGGATTATACAGGTGCTCAGTTAAGTTCTGCTGCTGTCCAACCTCTGTGTGTGTGATCTTTGTGCCTCCGATGTGAGTGCGTGTGTGGTTTGTCATTACTGCTGGTAAAGACCAGCAGTAATGACAAACCACACACGCACTCACATCGGAGGCACAAAGATCACACACACGCCACTTTATGAGGAATCAAGGCACAACTGGGGGGGGTCAGTATAATCTGCTGTGAAAATCGCACACGCAACACCAAAGCTGGGTAAAGCTGCTGACATGCACTTCACATCCTCCTTCCTGTCAACGCACACAAACCAATCACAATTCTCACAAACAGCTGGATATAAGCATATGCACACAGATACACACACACACACACAAGAACAGACATCTAATAATTTCTATCTTTCATCGTGCACACATCTCTTTTCTCCTGTTGTCCTTCACCCACACTAACACATGCAGAAGCACACACCCACACATACAACTGCATTCACGCAAACACACTAATCTCTCATCACTTCCTCTGACAGGGCGCACTCGAATCTCAGCAGCAGGTGCCTCCCACTGTATGATGTATGTGTTCTATAAGGTGCGGCTGACACACAAGGTCGTTGATATGGAGAAGAAGAAACGGGAGCAGTTGTGTGTATAATGACGTGCAGCTGCTGGTCTCTCTTGTAGTATACATGTTCCTGAGTGCTGTAGAGGCCGACATGATACATCTCATATGAACATGCATGAGTACAAACACTGAAGATGGTAAGGCATGCATGAATGTTCACTTTCTGAACGCCTGTGATACATGTACGTCTAAAAAATTAACTCGTGCACTTGCTTGATGCACAGACTGTAGTCTAAAAAAAGACATGATGGAGTACGGGAGTCTGAGATGACGAGGTAATGCAATAGCCGAGCCTATAGAAGTGCACTGCAGGGACCCTGGGGCCTGGAATGGATCCATTAATGTACATCTTTTCAAAGAGTTCCTAACAATTCCTCTACAGCCTTTACTTATATAGCTTTATTTGTCCCCTTTACCATATACAGATAGCCTATATCTGCCAAATTAATTTCAACGTACTCAAGAGCAAAGAGACAAGGTGCTGTACAGAGGGCACCTCCTGAGGGAATGTATCTGATCACTTACAGCAGGAGGAAAAAATAAACAAACAATCTGGGTCACTTGGTCTTAACTCTGTGTTTGGCATGTAACGGGCCGAGAGAAGGGAGAGTCAGAGGTCGCTGGGCACGAGAGACTGTAATTGATTTTGACAGCAAACGCTGAATTAATAATCAGGAAAAGCAGCAAATGGCAGCATGAGGTCGCGGTGGATGGGCAGATAACGCGGCGAACACAGCCACAGGGGACGGGAGATACAACGCGTGGCATACACAAGACGCTCCAGCGTGCACGTAAATGGACAACGCGTGCATGTTTGGATGTGCACACAGTTCAAAAAGCACAAACACACACATGTCCACAGATACACGCAGTTCAACTCACACACATATGCACACATGTTCACAGGTGCGTGCACATACTGTCCAAGTTTCAGAGAGGTCAGTGGCAGAAAGTTTAACACACACACCACTTGTTCTCAATACCTTGAAAAAAGCACAGCGCAATGCATGACATAAAAACAACACACATACACACACACACACACACACTCACTATGAAAACATGCATCTATATCTCTCCCATATAATCAATTATTTCTAACATGGGTGCTGTCAGTGCTACATATAACCGATGTGTGCAGCTAATGGTCCATGGCAGCAGCACCTCACCTCAGTACTAATGAGTTAAAACTAGTCACAAGGTGATGTCAATGCTACACAAAGCATGACTGTAGAGTCCATTAGCAGCTGATAAGAGAAGCTTAGCTTCTTAAACAATACAGTCAGTGTTTGTTTTTTAAGGATATGTTATTGCCCTGTAACAGCATTATTCAATGTTTTGTGTAAACCAAGGCGGTACAGTAAAATGAGTCTCACTCCTTTACTGTCTAGTCACTAACAAATAATAAAGAACTATAAACACAACAACAAATCAATTGCTACTATGTTGTATATGATATTATATGATACTTAATGAATAACATTGCTTTCCTGAACCTGTCATTTGATTATGGTCAATGGGTTCTACCTGCAAATTTTGACAGTATTTCACCATTTAACATGATGACTTAAGACGTTCACTGAAATGTCCTGAGCAGAAAGCCCACATGGATTTGTACAAACATCTCTCCACAGGTAAGACCACATGTTGCTGGCCCGCAGTGGTTTGTCAGTCTTTAAAAGCACAGGGTGAGCTCTGACTCTGGCTCTGTCTGGATTTGCAGTGGTACACATAACGGAAGTTGCTGAAGCACGATGCACTAAAATTTTTATGAGCAAAGTAGCGTGGGTGGACATATACTGTACCTCCGATTTGAGACGGGACATGGCAAGAGTGAATAAGCATGTGTGCACGCTTCAGTGTGTGCATACTGCATATTTGAGAGCAAGTGTGTGGGTGTGTTGTGTGTTTTTGTGTGTAGTTTTATGTGTGGTGATGTACGTGTGTGTGTAGTTTTATGTGCAGTGATGTACATGTGTGAAGCACACAAGTTTGTATACTGTGTATCAACAAGTGTCTAAGCTAAAGGGTGCTGTATGCAGCCTCACACATAGCCTTTGTGTGGTCATGTGTGTGTCCAAGTCATATCCTGGACCACAAGTGCATATCATCTATGTGCCCTGGGGGAGAGACTTACAGAACACTGCATTTACTGTAAGTTACTAGTTCAGATTGGGTGAGTTTCGCAAAAGAACATATCACATGTGCAGCACAGTGTGTGTGGCAGGTCGAGACACTTTGAAGAGTTACTTACACCGGACTTCAAATAATACATGGTTATTATTTAAGGGAGAAAGAATAACACAAGGCCAGTGAGAGGATTGCGAGTCAGAGGTAAATTATAGTTGGCACTACCTTACCTTAAGTTACCGTTTACTAAATGATGGTACAAGTTAGCTGAGGCGAGTAGCCCATTAATAATATACCTAAAATCATTTTGGTATGTAGTTCTCCTGGTGTATCAGCAAACTCATGTGTCCAACATGTATCGGCAATGTCTTGGGTTCGGCTGACCAATCACACACTCGTAGATGTCAACAGTTCTACTGATTGGTCTGACAGAAATGATGCTCACATGATCTTGCCAATGTCGGACAATCCAGCTGCCTCACAAGGTAACCTTGCAACTACGTGAGCCAACAATATTTCCACTTCAATGCTTCTTCCACATGCGTTGCTTCGAGATGGTCAGAATCCTCACGAGTTGAGGCATTGCGGGTGAGAGCGCCGGAGGTGGGAGCTACTTCTCGATGACAGCCAGACAGTGTGGTGCTAGTGGGCTAAAGGGTGCTAAGTGCACATCCAGGGAGGTGAGAAGCCTCAGCCGTTTTGCCACGGCCCCCTATGGGGTGAGTCCACTTGTCAGCAAAGGCTAGGTGACATTTCTGCCTCACCTCAGAAAGGTCAGCCTTTAATGATCTCAAATGCCAACAAGCACTGCACCTGCAAAAAATAAACCCCGCGATGAGTGGTGTATGTGTGTCAGGGTAAGATAGTCGCTTTCTTCCTTCACACAAAATGAGCGCTGCTGTGGCTGTCGGTGCAGAACTGGACCATCTGCCCACCTGCATGCATGCGTGTAGTCCCATAAACGCACACACACATGCACACACAGCAAACCCCTGACAGATGCACACCCACACTTTAGCTAACCGTGTCCACCAAAGTAATTCTGCCAACCCACCAATTAAATAAAGAGTATCAGATGAAGAGTGTTAGATCACAGGAGCACCAGCAACTTATAGGAAGATCCATGTACAAATAGGCTGCCTAAAACCTAGGTTGACAGTTTATAAACCTATACATAGACAAGGAGCATGAGCCAGTGCTGCTAAATATGAGTCAGCTGCAGAATGTGAAGCACAGCTGAGATTGCTTTATTTGTCAGTAATGGGGGTATAGGGGTGTTCTTGCTAAATTCTCCATGAAGCAAGCCAGTTTATTTCCGGTGAGAATGCCGAAGCCGAAAAAAACTGCAGGCGTATCTGGCAGAGCAGGACATGCTGCATTTGCTTTCGAGCTACTCACTGTAGCTATTCAGTTTGGTCAATATTTGCAGGGGGCTATGGTAACAGATAAGCTCCCACACCCGCATAAGCACACTGCGCTGTATGCTTAACGCTCAGCCCCACACACACACAAAAATCAACACACTGCCCAGAAAGTCCCACTCGTGCTCAAAGGAGGTCGTGGAGACAAAGGGCCATAGATCATCGGTGTGGACGGCGTGTGGCAAGCTCCTTGCATCCAGGTTTTCCGGCATTTTCCCCCCGTTCTGAGAAAACATGGAGGGCCGGTCCCTATTGTTTACACAGCTTGCTCCATGGAAAGGATTGCTTAATATGAAATATGAAGAGAGTGGAGAGGTGAGAGCAAGAGAGCTGGAAAGAAAAAAAGGAAGGGAGCCAAGAGAGAGGGGTGGGGTGGGAGGAGATAAAAGGGCCAACGCAGAGAGGGAGTTAAAGGCCGAACATGCTCTGGATTGGTCGACATTGGAAGTAGGCAATGAAGATATATACAGTAACTCTTTTACAACAAAATTACCAGGTATTAGCATGTTTTCTAAACATGGGTAAACCCACTAAATGAAGGTGGTTTACTCAATTCCCGTTGTCAGTAAAGTTGCCTTTCTGTTTGTTTTTCCCTTGGTGAGTCATGTTTAATGTCATTAACTCCCCAGAAACTGAGAAGCTCTCTCACCTCACCCTCTTGCCAGTGTTGCATCTTGCACAATACAAGGATAAAAGGTGCAAAAAACAAGAACTAAACAAACCTTCATGGCTATGTATGCTATTTACGTCATAACGCACCTTGAACTTCAAGGTTTGTATCCATTCCCATTACGGAGAAAAGCCAGATGTTCATGGGTGTTGGTGGTTTTTTTGACCAGTGGATAGGGGGCTATACAGTAAGAGAAGCATGCTGGGAGAGAAGGTGCTAAAAACTCTAAAGGAAAAAACGCAGTGAGCAAGAAGGAAATAACATGGTAACACTAAATCTCGGAAGAAGAGAAGAGGCAAACTAAATGAGGAGTAAAGTGACAGCAAACCGAACACAGAGCAGAACGCCCTGAGGTTTCCTGGTGGTAAAGGAGTCATGCCTCCTGCGGTCTGGGGTCTGTAGTGCATGTTATTCATTCCCTAACAAACACACTACGCTTCTGCTCCTTCCACCAGCCCTCTGGTGCTGTCCTGACGATCCTTCGCTTCCTTAGGTCTTTCACTTGCCCACTTTAATAATTTATCCGACAAAACCTCAGGCTATAAAGTTTCTTTGATGTGTTACTTGGACTTGTTTTAAAAACCAGTCGTGATGGGTTCATGTGTTTTTTCACAAAGGCAGCAAGAGAGCCCAGGGATGACAATTTAAAGTATCACAAGGACAAGACTTGTGTTCTCTTTAAAGGGAAGTGGCCCGACATCATCAGACGAGCACCAAACAAGCGTAACTCTATATTTCATTCGTTTTCCCAATATTACGACCTGTGTATGCTACTATTATTATCCTTGCTATGAAAATGAATACAAAAATGAATACGAAAACGATTTTTTTTAACAACGTGGGGCTGCAACTAAGAATCATTTTCACTTATGATTCATTTGCAGATGTTTTTCTTTATAATAATTGTCTGTAAATAGTAAAAATGTCCATTACAATTTCCTGAAGGCCAATCTTGCCCAAATTCTCCTGGAGCCAAGTCCCAACTGGTGCAGACTCAATCAAAATAAGACAATAAGTAAGCGCACACTAGGATGCCAGTGTGTGTTTAAAATAAGTACAATCTAAAGGTTTAACGTCCTTCAGCATCATATTAACAAGAACTAACACAGTTAAGATTTTGGAGTGCAGCCATCATAATAAATACAGCTGCTGGAGGCTACCTAATAATAAAGCGTAACTATGGATTCTCTACACAGGCCAGTCTCCTCTCAATAGCTGATGCCTTATCCTCAACTACTGCTTCAGGAAGTAGCACATCTCTATAAGAGCGAGGACAGTCTACATTGTCAATTATGTTTATGTGTATCAAATTAATTAGATCCCATTCAGAGATAGAGAAAAAGGAGGGCATCTGAAAACGGAAAATAGAGTTCTTAATTGCTGCACTCCACTCCATACTAGCTTTTAAAAATAATACAGTGCTTTGTATGAAGATAATGAGCTGAGTGAGCCTAAACTCATGTGTCATGAGTGCGTCAGTGTGTGTGTGTGTGTGTGTGTGTGTGTGTGTGTCTTCCTCAGTCCACCCCTAACTCTGTTCCCGTTACTGGGAGAGGCCCGGCACAAATGAAGTCCGTATTTTTGGTCAGAGAGCCTCTAAAAGACTCTACAACCCCCACCAGCTAACAAATACACACAGAACACTTACGCTGTCATACTCTATGGGTGCATGAGAAACTTTACCAGGTGATGTGCGTCACTCTCTATCCTCATAAGGGGACAGGACACAACTGGCTTTTTTTTCTGCAGCCAACACAATAACTAACTGTGCATGTTTGTTTACTTCTAAGGTAGTGTCACCTTTGTGTACCTACTCAGGATATCGGGCGAACAATGTTATGCAAAACACTTCGGCACATTTCAACACAGAAGATCCAATGACACGAGAGCAAATGACGTACTGAAGTGCAGGGCCCCTTCCTGTTTATGCCGCCACTTGCCCGCCAGAGGATCAGACAAGATCTGCTCCTTTGAGCGGGTGTGCCGTCTTAACAAGGACAGTGTGTGGTTCCTCAAGGCAGCCCCTGCTCATAATACTAAGAGTACAGTAACACATGGTAATACTTAGAAACTAAGAAAAACTAAATGTTTGTGATGGTAGGAATGTTTGCCTCTGTATGAATGGGTGGATATCTTTGTCTGGTTAAATGTGTGTATCTGTACGTGTGTGACAACTATTCTTTGCAGCAGTGTGTACCCATATGAGCCTCTTTAGATATGAATTGATGTTTGCTGCAGCCATGATTGTGGAAGTGTGGATGTATTTGTATTAACCATGGTGTGTATACATGTAAGTGTGTGTGCGTGTAGCAAAAAGCTAGTTTGACTCACCAGCCTAAATGTCACTTTATATTCACGGGGTTATTCAGCTTCTTCTCTGTTTCTCATTGACAGAGGCAATTGGATAAAAAGGATCCATTGCACAAAGTGATAACTCCCCTCACACCACGTTACCAAACCAGGGGCTCATTTGTTCAAACATGACCTTTGCAAACATATTGTTAAAGGCTTAAAGCTACAATAGGCAAGATGTGAATAATAAATGCAGTTATGAGCAGCACAGTGACGCAGTGGACTCACGATTGGTACATCTTTTGGCGATGTTGTCCTTCGTTCAAACCAATAAAAGACCAGCATGCCTACACATGGGGCGACACAAGTGGTGTATGTTAAAAGATACAATTGAAGGGACTACATATCCTATCTGGCCGGGGATTCCCCAGGAAGAGCTGGTGAGTGTGGCTGCAGAGAGGGCCGTCTGGAATACCCTTCTTGACCAGCATCATCCTCCACCCTAGCCCTGATGAGCAGGATACAGTGGATGAATGTACCTGACTGGCTGCCACAACAATTGTCAGGTGATTTCAAGTTGTGTTGTAGTTTTACCTGGGAACATGAGCCAATGAGCCATTTCAAACAGAAAATGTATGTTGTAGTTATATTGTAAGTAAATGCAATAACTTGGAGATTGAATTGCTTTGGCGCCAACTGAATGAATACCAGCCAAATGGAATCAGTCATATGTAGATATAGCCAGGTTTTTAAATCATCGTAATTAAAAATAATGGCAATAAATTAAAAATCCTCTTGTTCAAAATTAAATGACTCGCAATTATAAAGGCACTGACTGTAAACAATGTGGGGATTTGTATTGAACAAAAAAGAAATTTGCTCAATGGCCCTTGGAAAAGAAAGATATTTATGCTTCACTGTTTAAAAATGTATAATGCAGTCCCTACTACATTGCAGGTAGTATATGCAGGCACAGTTAACCTTATATCACCTCGTAGGCCTCACAGTACATTTCGTGTTTATAACCTATAGCACACTTACAATGAATAATACAACAGAATGAAGCTGCAGTCCCTTCTTCACAGACATTGTTAACTCTGATGGTCACAGCTTTAGCACCATTTGCAGCAGTTTGGCAATGTGAACGAGAACATGTCAGCGATCAAACACACCCATCTCAGTACAGTGCAGTAATTCAACAGTCAGTAATGATTGTACCCGCATGTCAATATGGAATGGAATTGCCATCACCTATAGTGCTGCTGCCCATTGCGGTGTACTGGTCTGTGGTTAACACCCCCGAGCAAACTGCGCCACACTCTGCATGCCATTCTTCCCCTGGAGGGGAAACACATATCTTCATAGCTCACCACTGGTGCCATGAGCAAGACAGGCGCGCCAATAGAGGCAGAATGTGGGGCCTGATGCTGTGTGTGTGTGTGTGTGTGTGTGTGTGTGTGTGTGTCTGTGTGTGTGTGTGTGTGTGTGTGTGTGTGTGTGTGTGTGTGTGTGTAGTAATGTGTGTTTGTGCTTATATGCAACACCAGAGTGGAGGCAGGGGTTTGTGGGTCAGGCCAGACATAGATGAACTCTACAGACTGTTGGTCAACATGCAATGACCTCTCTAGGACACACACGCATATGTAAGCACACAGCGTGTGTGTGTGTGTGTGTGTGTGTGTGTGTGTGTGTGTGTGTGTGTGTGTGTGTGTGTGTGTGTGTGTGTGTGTGTGTGTGTGTGTGTGTGTGTGAGGTTGAGCTGCCTGGAGATTCCCAAAGGTCACTGTACTAATCTAGAGCTGCAAGATTAAAAAACTCACATTAGCCTAATGCATACGCTACATACATGCAGTATATGTATGAAAATAAATCCCTTTTGACATCTGGAAGCATGCGGGACAAAATCAATATATGAAAACAACAGATTTAGCTATATACTGCTTAATAACAGGGTTCATGACCGCAATGACCTTATAGATAGGCCGTATGTGTGTGTGCTTACTGCACCTAAGTGAAGGGAGAGATAGAAGTAAAAATAAAACGTGCAAAGAAAAGATAAAAAAGCTCCCCATCCTTCCCCAGAGAGAAAAAGAGAGGAGGCAAACAAGAGCTAAACTGATGGTCAACTTCTCCACTGCTCTTGTCATCCATATTGCCTCTCTCTTTCCAGGCACACTTTCTTGTATAGCCGCTCAAGGAACAAATATCAAGCACATTCCTCCCTCTCTACCCTCCCTTGTTCTCCAGGAGTCATAAAGCTTACATTTAAAAATGCATGGGCTCCATAAGCTGCCAGGCCTATCTATTAACTGTGTTATAGTGTAGCTGGATATAGCTGCTGACGGCAGCCGGAGTATGCTGCTTTCCATTATGAGGAGAGAGACAGAGAAGAAGAGAGGGGGCAAACAAAAAGGGATGAGGCATTAGGAACGAGGTGAAAGACAGCATTTCCTCATTTTTCTTTTTTCCCAAGGCACTGCAATCTGATGCCTTGGCCTTTGGGAGAAAAGGCGGGAGACAGTGGCCTTAACATGTAAACCAGGTAAGTGTGGAAATATGTATATGTGCGTATGGGTCTGTGCACCTGTGTGTGAGCCTGTGGCTACAGCGGAAAGTAATTGATTCGAGTGTTTCTGGGAGATTTTCCCCAGAGTCCTCAGGCGCTCACCAGATGACTATTGATTGGTTAATTGATTGATTGGCATCCGGCCGACAGTGAGTCAACAACATCATCACTCTTCATATGGGCCCAGGCATCCCCCCACCCACCTCATCTCCACTCTCTGCCAGCCCTGCTTATCAGGATGCTTTAAAATTTCCAAACTTTCCAAATTTAAATGATCTCTGTCCTTACTGGTATTTTGGCTCTGTATCATTTTAATCCCTGCCCATACTAACATGCAAAAAAAAACCTATATTATGTGACCACTGACGCACACTGGGCATGCATGTCTCCATGTACACAGATTGCTTGAACATTAGTTCATCTCCTAAGTATGTAAGCGGTTGTTTCATTGTAAAACGCCAAATTTAACTGTAAAACAACTGTTAATAAAGAAAACAAGGTCAGCAACACTTGTATTGTACATGTAACGTTCTACACTGGTAACTGAGGCTGATGCAAGTTGTTTTCAATAATTCATCTATAAATAATGTTTATACATTAATTTAATGGTTAGGTCTGTATGCTGTTGAGTGTTATTTTCTAAATGCAATATAATTATTATCTCTGTCTTTCCCACCAAGGCTGAATCCTAATTTGTTCTAAAGCTTCCACTTTGGTCATTAGATAAAATGAAATAACAAAAAATTGGGGACTATAATAGAAACTACAAATAAAATGCGACTATTAAGCATGAAAAAAGACACCATCTCTATTTGATTGCTTTCATTTAACTTGCTCAACCCTCCTCACCTAAGCGTCCTTGAGCAGGACACTAAACATCAACCTGCACTTGATAAGAGCATCTGCTTAATGTCTTTGAATTAAAATGTAAATGAGGTTTAGATGGTTTGGGTGCAGACATCAACATGCCAGAGTGCAATTCTTCTTGATGGTTTTTTCCCCCTGTCTCCTCAGCCACACTTTATGCCAGTAGAAGTGAAACCCTGAATATATGAATGAGCAAGGCACTGGAGACACGTAAGAACAAGGCTCCTGTCCCTTTAATGGGCCATATAGACAATGTCTGAGATATTTCAATTAACACACGATGGGGCGACATGAAATAATGACATTAAGAAAGTGTTGAGTGACACGTGAGCGTCAGGCGGTAACGGCAGCACCTATCCTTTTAGGGCACAGCGGTAGACAATAGGAGTTAATAGGAAATGTAAAATTATGATGAAGGGCACAGTCTAAAGGGGTGAGTGACACCTGAGAGTGGAGCTGTTACATCTTAATGCACCGCTGCCACCGGGATGAATCAGCTCCGCAGATGGGGGTGGAAGCCATCTGAAGGCCGCTAATAGCAGTCGCTGTCAGTCTCACATTAACCTTGAGAACAGCCAGGGGACTGTGTTAGCCCTGCTGACCTCCCTTTTCTCACACACATACACACACACACACACACACATACACACACACACACTCACACGTCCACAACCCCTGTTATGTCCACATGTATGACTGAGGGGTGACTTTGTGTGTGCATTTCTGTCTGTGTGTGTGTGTGTGTGTGTGTGTGTGTGCATGTCTATCCCTCTTCCTGTGTCTTATGAGCACCATCAGTGGGATTAAATCAGTCCATCACAGGCTGCTATAACACCATATAGGCTGTCTGGGCTGAAGTGAAATCACCTAAACCTCTCCAGTTGCCCCCGGGGTTAGGGTCCACGTAGACCAGTAATAGCACTCTCTAAGCTAATTTTGTGTACACAGATGTGGATACGCGTGGACATATGTGCTCTTAGGCTCGGGATGGAACAAAAGCCACGCACGACACAGCCACGTTTGTGTGTCATCACGGTAGTTAGACAAAATAGACAGCTAAATAGAGAAATCTACAACAACACAAGTTAAAAATCCCAGGGTTTTTCATCAGATCATAAGCCAAATATAATTGAGTAACATTTATACAACCTACTTATTAAATCACCTCAGAAAAATGGTATATTACAAAACCTCCAACTAAATTATGCCTTTCATATTCATGGTAACTATTTGAAACTTATTCATTCCCTGTAGCTTGAGATGTTCCGATACCATTTTCCCTTCCTGATACTGATTCCAATACCTGGATTTTAGGAATCGGACAATACCGAGTTCCGATCAGATACTAGTGCATTTAAAAAATAATAACTTATATAAAGTATTTTTACAGCTGTAACCCTGTATTGAAATGATGATTGCTATCATTGTTGTACGGCCTGGCTCAGGTTAAACCCTGCGAAATATTTATGACGTGGCATCGCATCAGTACGTAGATTCACCAATGCCCAACCCACCATTTTTGGCACAATCAGAGGCATTTCTGTAACTGGTATCGGCATCAGAACCCCTCACTGTAGCATAGACTACAAAAACCTCTGCATTTGAGAAAAACTGAGCAAGAAGCATGGCTTTAGTTGGTCTGTGTTGCTGTTTGGCGTGACTGAAGGCTTGTGTGTTGAGGCATGGCGAGGCGGACCCATGCCCATGTGTTTTCAGTAAACTTTCCTTGGCAGAAGCAGAGACACAACATGGAAAGTAAACTGAGACAAAGCTTAGGGAAAAAGACAGAATGAGCAAGAAAACAAAGAGGCTGTTTTAAAATAAGATTGTTGGGTAGGGGATGCGGGGAAGGCTCCGAGGGAATGAGCGAAAGCGTGATCAAACACAGCATTGACCTAATTTTGTGCCATTGCTGAGAAGCAGGAAAAAAGAGAGAGGGATCCAAGAAGCTCAACACTGGAGAGAAGGAGCTGAAATTGGAGGAGGCCAACATTTCAGTTTCACACAGGAGGGTGGACATCAGCAGACGTTTCCAACAGGGGTGGTGGAGGTTAACTGGTGGAGAGAAAACCCATTCCTACATAAGGATTTTTAGGACCCCAGTGAAATTTGAATTACTCTCGTATTGGGCTGTAACCAAACTGGGCCTTTTTCTCACATCCTCTATACATTTAAATTATGGAGCAAATATAAAAACCAATAAAAATAACTTATAGCCCAATATGGAAACAAAACGAATACTCTGTTCTGCACCACAAGACAGGTAGTTCAGTCTGGTGCTGGAATGCATGTGTTTTTGGGGGCGTAACTTTGATGAGAGGGCTGCTAGGTAAGGGCAGGATGTATCTGCACCATTTTTTGTACTGCCTGGACTTTTCCAGGATTAGCATCCCTAGCTCTAATACAAATTAGGGGACCTGATTAAAATAGTATCCACTTGGTTAGATAAGGGAGCAAACATGGTTATGGTTTAAAATAAAACATGCAATATAATGGGAAACAGGAAATGTCTATCCTTCCCAGACTGACTGTTAGCTGATGTTTTGCCTCTCCTGAGACTCATAATTACCACAGATGCTAGAGGGCTTTATCACTGGAACTTAGAAAATACAGTTTTGTCGCTTTTGAGTGTTAAGAGAAATAACTGACGCTTTTGTTTATCTTGGAGGAGAAAGAGTGAAGCCTGCCTGTCCACTGCACCTGTTTAGGTTCACTCGCCACTTTGGATCTAATTGCTAACTGCTGTCTTCTACTTTCCCATATGGCTTTCCTCTCACACACACACACACACACACACACACACACACACACACACACACACACACAAGCACAGCCACACACATCTACACACTGGACTTCTGACGTTGCAAAAAGCTTTTAAAAGGGCTAACATTTGTGCTTGACTGGCCAGAACATTGTGTGCAGCGCTGCCTCTGCCCGTCGCTGCCTCCAGTCTACTCACAGTGCTGATGTGCCTCTGCAACTGGACTGGAGGGATATTTATAGAAAGCCGTTGACAATATCACGTCCCCAAACGGGTGTAATCGTATTATGCTGGAGGTGCTAAAAGCCTTGAGTTAGGAAAGCACGTCACTGGAGGAAACAGACTGAGACACACAAGTACCGTTCCCACTGAGTCTTGAGAGCAAGAATCTTAGAGGAAGAATTGTAGGAAACAATGCAAAACTCACACATATATAGAAACTCAGCATGTGAGGTAGGAGGGAGAAAAATTATGGGCAGGTGGGTTTCCAAAAAGTCAAGAGATGACAAAGAGGGATGAGATGCAAATGAAGGGTGTTGGTTGAGAGCATGAGGTTTACTGTTGGGAGGATGTTGTGGTGGTGGCTCATGTTTTGACGGTGTTTGGTATCGGCAGCTCTGAAGGTTCAAGCCAGCCATGGCGATGATAGATGAAAGACTGAACTTTAATCAGAATGGCGCCTGGAGCATTTTCAGGGAGGTAAACAGGTTAATCAGTCAAGCCCTCCTTCCATCCTCCCTCTCGTTCTCCCCTACTCTTTCCTCGGCACATGACCACTTCTGACACTGGCACGCCATTTGTCTCTTTCCCATCAGCACCTCGCCCTGCTCCTTCCCTCCTCCACCATACAGCCCTCATTTTTCCCCTTTCCATGCTTCACATCTCTGCAACCAGCGAGGAACGCAGACAACCCCCCCTTCCCTGCACCTCATACCATCAGACATATCCCACTATCATATGAAGGGGAACTTGAACATCAGGGCACTCTGTCAGCCCATTTAATATCTCACAGCATCACCCACCATATAACTATGAGGTGGGAGGAGAGCATTCAGCAAACAGAGGCAATTCATACGCTCTTGGTTTCTTGCATTATTAACCCTCCACTAGCCTGTATCATGGGAGGTAGATTATCTATTATCGCTCCATATCTTTAAAAACCTTCAAGCGCACCATGCAGAAATCAAAATCCAGTGAAGCAAAGGCAGGAGAAAATAGAAGGGGGAGCAGCCAAGCATTATCCATTGTTCCTGCTGCCCCACGGGTATATTTATTAAAATGGCCCCGTCTTGCTGCCTCTCCCAGAAACAACTTGCCTGCACACTGGCCTGCAGAGACACTTGTGCAACATGCTGAACGGAGCCAAATTACTGCATGCCTGACCACCGCACATTTTGAGCAAACAAGAACTGTAAAAAGGGGAAACCAGGAAATAAAAATTCCCACGAGTTTACGGTCCAAACCACACTCGATGTTTCCGTCGTCCATGTCGTACATACAAGCCTCCCTCTCTCTCTCTCTCTCTCTCTGTCTCTCTCTCTGTCTCTCTCTTTTCCCCCAAAAAAATAAACAATCAACTCTGGCAAACCACTTTGGCCAGTCAAGTGTGAACCCTACAAAGCCTTAACAGCTCCTGAGGAAAGAGGCCACATCCAATCTAAAATTACCAACACCAGCTTTCCGACCAAACTGCATTTTGACAGTTGTTGAGACTCCGGAGGCAACACTGTATTGTGTTGTCTGGGATTCCAACCACACACTTTGGTGAGCAATCAACAAGGGCCGCCTCTCGCCAAGATAAACTTCACAGGCGGTTGTCATTCATTTGCAGGCTCAGCTGTTCAACTCTGCTGCATTGTTGCTGTTGAGATTCAAACTGGTTTTCTGTACATGGTTTTCTCTTTAGCCTCGATTGGAGTGCAGATTAGGTTTGAAATAATCACTCCTCTAGTTCACATTTTGTCCAGGATATCGCAAAAAGACACAGGTTGTGCAATATGAGTTAGGAAACACACTTTACAGGAGGCCTTGAAGAGGAACAGCTGAGGGAATGATTATTTGTGGACAGTGAACGCACAGAGTTCTGTAAAATGTCCAAGTGTATTGGTGTTATCATCCACCTCCGCTTTAGTTATAGAAAGAATTCAGCTCGTTTAATGATGTGAACATCCGTGCAGCGGTTTGAACTATATACACCAGCACCTCAGAGGGATAAAAATGTTAATGAAGCTATTAATGATAGATCAGTGCATAACTCAAGGTGGCAGCAAGGGAGGAGGACGAGTCGGCAGCATCGTCTTTTTTTTTAAAAAGGAAAGAAAAAAAAATGAGTCGAGAGCTGTGTGGGAATTAAGAGAAAAGGGGACTGAAAAGTGCCGGAAGACATTCGCTCTGTTGTTGAGGAATCAGAGCTGGATAGCTGGCTAACACACTTACACACCCACACAGGGAAATGTGAGACACAAATGAGCCAAAATGCAAGTGCACACATCACACACAAACTTATTCAGTACATGCATAAGCGGAACTCCTAGAGGGCCAGAAATCTCTCGAGTTTACACCATCAAATCCATTCTCAGGGGATTTTATAATAGTTGGAATATCAAATGCTACATACAGTGCTGTAGTCTTGTATTACCCCTGGCTTAGCATTGCCCACCCCTATGGCTGAGTCACATACATTTTTATAGCACCGACTGTATTGAGCAATGTGTTTTTATCAGTTTGATTTATATTTCGAATATTATTTAAAAATTTGGGATTGAAAATAGTATCATCAATTCAGTATCAAGGTGAAAGGGATTTTGAATGACTGCCAGCCTTACCCACTCTACAAGCTAAATCTTGTTGTTCCCTAAAGTCGCTCTCTTGGCTTCCATGCATTCAATACTCATGAGATTAGCTTTGTCTGTTTTTGTCTCTCTTGACGTGTCAGTGGTCAGAGGAAGTAGGAGATTCAGTAAGGATGCTCCTTTGCTCGACGTCTTTACCGCAGAGCGTTCGTTGCCGTGCAGCACAAAGATAAGTAGCAGTATCTTGTGATACAATGTCTTCTCCCTTCTATAATGTTTGTGTTTTTACATAAACTTTTTTTCTGATGCCATGTTATCCTCTCAATCAAAGTAGGCCGTTGTAACAGGAACAGAGAGCAGCAGATGCACGGTTAATACAAAGTTTAGTAGTGGGACAGGCTGTTGAACATCAGAATGCAATTGCTTTATCCTGAGGTGTCCTGAAAATCTCCACAGCCTAATAACACATGGCAGGCGGAGCTTGTCAGAGTGGCAGCCTTGCTGAAAACGATTTGGTGAGATGAAGAGAAAAAGCAGAGAGAGAGAGAGAAAGTGAGAGTGAATCAGAGGAATACAAGCAAAAAGAGGTGGAGGTAAAGGGAGACAAGTCCTCAGCCCCAGTGTCCCATCTCTCTGTAGAGCGAGATTAATTTGTCCTGACAACACAGAAGTGACTCAGACAACACCTCCTGCGCCGTTTGTACACACACATGGACACACACAGACACGCACACACCTCCTACAGGCTGGGCCAAGAAAGGGGTGATGGGGTGAAGGTAAATAACCTACTCCATTAAGTTCAACAGGGGCTGACAGACTCTCAGTGCCTGAGAAAAACTAGAAGGAGCGAAAGAAAGAAGGGAATACAAAAAGGGAGATGTAGAAAATAGAGAACTACACAAAAGAGAGGACGTGAAATAGATGACGAACAGAAGGAGTGGGGAGGAAAGAAAGAGGATGTGATGGAGGGAGAAAGAGAGAAAGACACACCTTGTCAGAGAGACTGAGAGAGCAGAGGAGAAAATGAGCAGGGAGACGGAAAGCGGTGAGAGCAATGCAGAGAATGAATGAAGATAGAGGGTGTGAGGGAAGATGAGAGGATGCCTTATTTTCCTCCATCTCAATTTGCACAAAACTTTCATTACCACCAATTTGGGCCAGAAGCCGTAGGCTGGACCATTAGGCAAGCCCGGCATCAATCAGCCTAATCTCCCTCCCAGGCTGCTAAATTACAGCGCCCAGTTGCTTATTAAAATTTGTCGCCCGTCTCCCAACACCCGGCACTGCTGGAGATTAGACAGGGGCCCCCAGACAAATCTGTTCCAGAGGAGGAGGAGAAGAAGGAGAGGGAGAGGGGGGAGAGGGAGAGGGAAGGAAGGAAGTACAGGGATAGTAGGAGGGGGAGGGGGGGGAGGGGGGTTCTTGCTGAGACGGAGCAGATCAGAGTCGGGGACGATCATCTGGTTTGATTTATACACTCCTGTAGATGTGGCCTGCCTGCACACGCACGCACGCACGCACGCACGCACACACACACACACACGTGCATACACACGCATGTACGTACACACACACGTGCATACACACGCATGTACGTACACACACATACACACACCCTTTCTGTATTTCAACCTCTCTTCACACACCCATACATCCCAATACATACACTCACTGCCACATGCCCACTACCTCCCCCCACCCTCCCTCAATGCAGTTTTCAATTCCTGTCAGCGCTCCCAACACACACACACACGTTTGTGTAGAGAATGTGGGGATTGCGACGCCTCCCATTGCATACTCAATCAAAGCAGCGGCCAGATAAGACGCATGATGAATGGCGTAATTGAAGGCGGCGGCAGGGTAATGCTGCATTGCTCTGTGTTTGGGGGGTGTGAAGAGAAGAAGAGTGGTGAGTGGGTGATTAGCCTGTAGGATTTATTGTTATTGCCTGTCTTATTAAAAAATACTAAGACTGTCTGCCTCGCCTACTGTAGCACACCAGTGCAGAAGTGACCGCCCACTTTTCTGGTATCGAAAGTAAATTTCCCATTAATTTTCTCCATTGACATCTCTGAAGAATCCTTATAAAAAGAGTTCTGAGCACGGAACCAGGACGACCAGCTCCAAGATGATTCATGACCATTAAACATTTGATTCAGATCAAAAAATATTGGAAAATTAAGACTGTGCACATAAGTATTTCAAGAGTGAAGGAACCATTGCAAATGATCCCTTTCAAACGACTTCCAGAGTTTCCTCTTAAATGTTATATAGTGTTGTAATATAATGTAGTTTGTATCTTGTATGTGTGTATATAGTGTTTTCATAAAGTGTATAGTACAGTAACCTAATGCAGTAATGATGAACCATCATATAGATGTCATGATTTTCACTGTAGTAAACCTTTCCATAGTAACAGCAAGTTCAACCAATCAGAGATGGCACTACTTCACTTGAGGATTCTGGGTAATGCAGTCCTTCTTCGTTTTTCTTGTAACACAGTTGATAACATACAGACTTGTGGGTTCAACAACAGCCCAAAACATCGTTCCACAGACTCGTAGCTTGTGGTAGTTCTACACTGAATGGTTACAACATTACAGCCAATAGTCAATATCTCTATTCAGAAAATCTATAGGATTTCTATTTCCAGAACCACACTGTTAAGCTCTATAGGGCACTTCTGGGTGGATGAGGACTCAGCAGGATAGCACCACATGAAGGTTGCAAGGAGAAAACCTGGATGCAACATTTTTAACATAAGAAAACATATGATTTCACAACAGGGAAATATCTTGTCTCCTCTCTTCTCCAGAAAGGACAGAGGGTGGCATTTCTATTTTCTCACTTCAACCATTAGGAGCAGTTCAGGGAAAGGAATAGAGCACATAGAGTGACGGGGGTGAGCGTCTGCCGGTAGGTCAGTGGGTAAGGAGGGAAAAGAGGCAATTCTACTCCAGGCTGCTGTGCACTCAAACACTCTCCTTTCACATATCAAACGTTATGGCTCTTGACAGGAGTGAACTCGACAGTGTACTTAACAGCCGCACTGGTGCCACTCGCTCCCTGACAACACATCTCTGCTGTCCTTCTGCTGGAGAGAGCACGTGCACAGGGACTTTTCCTCTCAGACTGGCCACGCCATATGATGACCCTAATTTGCCTCAGTTTACCATCAGCTGCGGCATAATCAGTCTTAATGGATCCTGACTTGTGGCACATGAGGAGATGATTTAAATTGGTGAGACTTAGGACGTTGTTGTTTTTCTAAATGGATTCTCCCGCACGTTATAAAACACTCAGGTCTTGGAGAACCAATTGTTATTAGATTATGGTCGAAGATCAATTTTTATTTGGTTTAAGTTTGTCTTCTGACAAAAGTTTAATGTTGAAAAACAGCGTATATGATACTGCAGGGTGATACTCCACACGAGTAACAAGCTTACAGCTTAGTACAATTGTAATAGAAGATTTAGTTAAAGCCACTTTCAGAGTTTGTGGTGGGGGATGTACGTGAGAACGTCATTTTCTTGAACTTTTCCTGTCAGACCCCTGGTAAAATGTCTGAGTGAGATCACAATACAGCAGGAAAGTGTCCGAAAAACTCACAGCAAGCGATTGGGTGAAAAAGAAGAGAAACACATATGTAAGAAAAAGATGTCAACTTAGAGAGATAACAAGATTTGAGAGCTTGTGGCGATTAGAGCCAAAGCTGGCGTTGATTTGCTGAAAACAAAAACAATGGATCTCCCCAGCAAAATTTAGACAGACTGTCCTGACTGCTGCATGCTGTAGCCAGGTGTCCCCCCTCGTCTGAATGTTCTGGATATTTTCCTGTTGTTGTGAACACATCTGACTCTAATAATCTCCTGCTGTGTTCTTAATTGAATCACAAACTCCAGAGAAACTGCTTTGCGGTTTATGGGTGTAACTGGTGTACATAGGCATCACATGTATTATGACAAAAGCATAAACACACAAGGCAACGAAATCTAGAAGGCACACATACTTAAACTGCTGCAAACACACTCCAACCAAATCAGGGAAATTAGAAGCAGTGTGGTCGTAGGGAGTGTGACCACTGTCGACACGTACCAGCACTGTAACCAGCACAGGGAAAATCACTCATGTACTCACTGTGGTCTCAGACAAAGACCACTCAGCTGCTATAAACAGAGGAGAAACATGGCGGTTGCTTTGTCTGGAAGTTTAATTAGCACAGCACCTACAGTATGCAAAGATAGAAGTGTTGGCAGTGGCAAGGAGACGTGAGCCAAAATGTTCCCGCCTGTCAGCGCTGTTTTACATATGGGTTTGAATCTTTAATGTGCTGCTGTTTACTAAGTCGGTTTTGTTTTGATTTATAAAAACAGTGCATCACTTTTACTGCCACTGCAAGGTGTGCGCATCGTTTATAAAATGAGTTCAGCTCAGGATCTACTGCTGTGTGCACAGAGTGCATCTACCTCTGTTGGTCGCCAGCAGCCCCGTGTGTTGCTGTTCAGACTGATTGAGTGGTGTGCTGTTTGGCCAACTGGGCTTTCAGCTGGTGGACCGCCCGCATCGATTGCTCGGTCGAGCCCCTCTTCTGCTGCACATACAGAAATACAGAGAGAGATTGAGGGGAAGGAGAGTGGGAATTAGAGGTGTAAAAATAGAGCAGAGACAGAAAAGGAAGGAAGGAGAGAGAGAAAGGGAGGGATGGAGGGGAGAGAAAACAGAAAAACATTAGCTTAAATGAAAGTTTATTAGCTGTATCAGTCAGTCAGTCAGTCAGGTGGGGCGGGGGGTTATGCCTCAGGCCCTCCATCCTTCCGCTTTATCCATTTCTCCCCGCTACACCCCCTCCTTCTGTTTGTGTGTGTGTGTTTAGGGGAGGGGGGGGTAGGCATGACGGGAAAACATTAGAGTGTTGGCGAGTCGCCTGTACACCAGTCAGTAATTGGCTTCGGTAATGGTCATGTCCAGACAAATGGTGTAGGCCCTAACCGTGTTACGAGCAACCAACTGCTCTGCCTTTGCTCCCAGTATGAGAGCCAGCGCTGCTCGGATACCAACCGGCTGCAGCGCGCATGTGTGTTTGTGCACAACACTTACAACACGCGTGATTTACTGGGGCAACACTTTGCTTTTTTACACCAGACGCACAACTGATGTGTTCTGTATGAGTGATTCATGACTCGCTGGTGTCCTGTGTGGGAGACTGCGCCGCGATAAGGAGGAAAAAGATGGCAGCACACAAACCCTGCTCACCTCGAGGGACAAACCAACATCTGCCGCTGTCCTCCGAACGAGTGACAAAGAGGAGATCGCGAGGAAGGAGGGAAGCAAGAAAGTAAGCAAGAAAGAAAGCATAAAAAGAAATAAAAGGGGGGTGACAAGAGCGAGGGAGTAAGACGATAAGTTTCATTTTTCATCTGTCACACCCTCTGCTCTGCATCACTTCGCCTTCTGTCTGACGGCAAGCTGAGCCACTAATGTCCATTGTGTCTGGATGGGCTGAGAGTGTTGCGCATGCATGTGATTGTGCACGTCTGTGTAGTGGTTGTATGGCCTGCTGATGTGATATGAGTGTGAATGAGCAGTGTATACACCTACAGCAATATAAGCTAAATAACATACACGCTGAGTGTATGAATGTGTGTGTGTATTTGTGTGTGTGCTTGCGGGTGTGTGTGGTGGCAGCCCTTCAGCCATCCAGCTATCATCTCCCGCCAGACAGGCCCCACCAAGCGACCCAGCTGGATAATGAGATCCATTATGATTTACGTGCCAAGAGGACAGCCAGACAGAACAAAGACATGTTCACACACACACACACACACACACACACACTGCTGGGTGAACGTGCGTGTACATGCACGTGTGCTCTCTATCTCTTACTGTATGTGCTGACTAGTGCTGTCACTGTTCCATATTTCTGTTGCTTTTTTTCCACCAGGGTTTTCAATGTGTGTGTGTGTTGGCTACATTAATTGCCTGTAGGGCATCCTGCAGTGGCTCCTTTTTCTGTTTGCAACTTGAGAACTCTCTCATTTCTCGCTCTCCATCTTTCTCTCTCAGTCACACACTTTTTTTCCTCCTCTACCTCTCCAAACACATTGAAAGATTGAGAGCCCCAAGTACAGCAACCTCTCTCTCTCTCTCTCTCTCTCTCACACACACACACACACACACACACAAACATACACACTAACCTGAGGCGTTGCAGGCAGAAAGTGAATAGTGAAGATTTGGCTACAATATGTGCTGCATCAAAAAAACTGAGACCACAACCTCACCCTGATTGATCGGTGACTATGCAGCACACTGGAGCGAGCGTGCGCGCGTGTGTGTGTGTGTGTGTGCTTGGATTTGTTAGTGTAGAGAGGTAGCTGTCAAACACATTTTGGAAAAGAAGCAGAATATTGCTTCATCCACTTTTTGGAAGCAGGGCTGGGGATGATTTGTCAGCTGAGAGGAGGAACAAATAGTGATTTAACAGTGGAGGTTGGTACTCTCAGGGCTTTGTGCTTGGATCTACTTTCTCACAAGTGATTTTACACAGACATTTGAATTATTACCTGAAGGAGGAGAATGTGAGTTGTGAGGAATGATTTTTGATTCATTTTGATTTAAATTTAAATTAACCCTTCATCTCCATTCAGACATCGCTGAGTGTAGTGCAGCTCCATGTTGTCTTGGATGTAGTTTTATTACAGCGTGATAATATTTGTACGAGTGGTGTGAGAACTATTAACCCCGACACAGGAAGCTCTAAAATGTTTTGGTAGGTCTTGATAATGTTATTTATATTAATATATTTAACACTTTTTAAGGCAGATTATTAAATTGTCTGTCGATCAAATTAATCTGTTGATCATTTTAACCCAACAGCAACGTATTTGAAAATGTTCCAAACCTACTTTAAAATCTATTATGGTGATAATGTATTTATGAAGGTTATAGTGGGTTGTATTGTTCCTGCAAAAGTGCATTCAGTTCACAGAGTAGCTCCGTGAAATGTAGAGTAAAGAAAATGAAAGCTATAAAACTGCCATTTTTGAATGAATTAGCACGAACAAAACACACATAAACATTCAATCCATCTCCATAAAACTGCAGTCTTAAATTAAATCTATCTTCTATATTCTCTATTTCCCTCTCAGTGGAATTCTCTCTCTCACACAAACACACACAGGGAGAGAGAGAACAGCCAGCCCAGTGCAGGACACAGAAAACAATGATGCGATTCTCTGCCGTTCCTGCCTTACCAAGTATTCAAGTGACGCCAGCTCAATTAGAGGCCCTAAATGCCAAGATACAGAGATGAACAGCGATTAAAAGAGAAACAGACAGAGAGGGGGAACAAAGAGGACACAGAACAGAGGCTGATAGGAGGACAGCAGAAGACAAATAGGCCAAAATTGAAATAGGGTTAGAGTTAGGATATAGATAGACAATACATAGATCTCCTAATGGAATTGGGAAAAAAAAAGATGGAGCAGCTGAATATGGGAGATGGACAATGAAATGCCAAAAGGAAAGATGAATGCCAGCCAGACATACTACCAGGGCTACCATCACCTCCTTGACCTCCTTCACCTTGCTGCCATTGCTCTGCATTATACACACATACACCATTCAAAAAACAAATAAACACATACAAGATCCCCAGTGGTATGCATTTCCATCATCAAATGTGATCAGCGCTAAGATTCACGAGCCAAGATTCACTCAACTGTGATAACGCTCCCAGGGCACACACACGCATGCACGCACGCACAGGGGGTGAGCACTGTGTCAGCAGCATAGGTAGCAGGGAAGGATCTGACATGCCTGGTTAAATTAAAAGGTCAAATAAATTAAATAAACATCAAAGTGAGCAGTGCAGCGCCTCAGAGGCTGAGCTCCGGGGGGTTGTCTCTAAGAAAATGAGCAGCACTAGAATATAATTTATTGTATAATTTAAAGGATAATTCCCCTTTATTACAACTTGGGTCTCGTTTTTATAGTTTTGGCTGCTGTTTCTATGGGTAATAACAAAACTGTGCTCACCGAGTTAATTGTTGAGATCTGGGAACGTGGCCACATCACTAAAAGAGAAATCAGACCGAGCAGGAAACACAAGCAGTCAGATGATTATCTGACTTTAAAACAAACCCCTATGGTGATCAAATGTATTCTGATGATGAAACAAAGGCAAGCAGTAAAACTATAACCCAACTGTCCTTTTGCTTTCTTTGCAACAATCATCTGACTTTGTTGTAGCACTGATGCCATGTTCTTGCTACTTTGGTGAGTACAGTAATTATGTAACAGACAATAACTATGAACAAAACTATATAAAAACGTGACATAGTGTAATAAAGCACAGTGAATCCCATTTAGTGGCGATCAGTAGAGTCTGTTTGTAGTTTGCTTGGGGCCTTCTGCAACTCAACGTCTTACCATGTATCATCACTACTCTCTGTACATTTGATGACACATTTTTTTCTAAAATTGCCATCACAGTAGACTTGTGTTTTAGGTGTTCATCCTCTCCATGGTCATAGCCACTTGCTGAGCTGTTTTGACTTCTTGCTTGGTATGTGTGTAGTCTGAGTGGGGGGTAAACCCACAACTCCACTGCTGTGGCATGTCCAACCAACTAGGCAATCAGCACAAATGTCAGAACCCAAAACACAACTTGTAACCAAAATAATTCCCCCTAATTGAGCACCAACAAAACAACACTGTGTCTCAGATCTCAATCTGACATGCGTCAATATTTCTCCAACAGACCAAACGCGGGTGAGCGCCCCCTCTCATTCCTCCTTAACAAAACAGCTCTTTGCTCACTGTGGTGCCAACCCTAATCACTTCCCTCAGCACCAGGTGGTTCTCATTGACTGGGGCCCAGCTCCTCCACTCAGCAGGATGCTTTGCCAGAGGAAATTGGCTCCTCCACACGCATTTATTGCAAGTGAGCTCTATCGAATAGAGTCGTGTGGGCCCTCCAATGCCGGCTTTGGCCTTTGTTCAGGCCCTTTGAGCGACTGGGTCCGCTGCACGGAAACAGCTGCTACAGAGCGCACGGCACCGTCCAAAGAAACAATTAGAAACACCCTTTTCCTATTACTCCCCACCATTAACCACCATTGTATGGAATAAGTGGATTCTAATTCATGCCCCGTTTTCATGGGCAGCGGCTGCTGCAGTGGCTTCTCCTCTGGTAATGAAGAGGATGAAAGAGAAGTGTTAATCAAAGTGAACATCTCATCTGTGGTAATAAGGAGCGCACAAGAGGCCTTGGAGTGGCTCCCTAGTGATATGAGAGTGTCTGTGTGTATCTGTTGTGCTCCTCTGTTGCTCAATTTAAGGCTCCACGAACTGATTGTCAGTAAATAAATAATAAATAAAATAGAAACGCAGGAAGCTCTGTGTGTGTGTGTGTGTGTGTGTGTGTGTGTGTGTGTGTGTGTGTGGTGTGTGTGTGTGCGCGCTTGTGTGCACACGTGTGTGTGCGCGCTTGTGTGCACGCGTGTGGGACTTGTTTTCCCTCTTTGCTCTTCTATGGGCCAATCCCTCTCCTCTAGCAGCCTTCCCTCCGTCCCTGACTCCCTCGTCTTGGACCTCAGTGCTAACCAGCAGGGTCTGATTAGATTTAAATGTCAAGAGAGATAGTACAATACAGTTATCTTCCAAATTATGGCCCATTAAAGGGCCTAAGCAGTGCGCTTCTCTCCTCAACTAACTAATCACCAACCAGATTCATCATCTCAGGCATAATTTGGGGGGGCTGTGGTTTCCCCCGCTTCTGCTTCTCCCTTGTGTGTGAGTGCATGTGCACATCACACCATGTGCAAGGGCATCCAGTAGTGTCTGTAATGTATGATCAGTGTGTGTGCATGCTGTGTGTGTGTCACTCCGGAGGGAGCTGTTTCAGCGCCTCAGGCCAGTGCCCCATTAAACAAAGAGAGAGAGAGAGAGAGAGAGAGAGAGAGAGAGAGAGAGAGAGAGATGGAAGCGTGGCTCCTCATTTAGACAGCAGGAGTGGCAGGCTGTTTTCCACCTGCCACCAACAGACAGACAGACAGTGGGACGAAGACTCGCGAGGCCCCCTCCTTGTCTGCCTCCTCCCAATACACCTGCTGTCCTCAGGGCGTCATCAGGAGCCACACTCCAAAACAATGGAGTCTCCCTCCTCTGTCAGTCTACATCATTTTTTATTCCTCTACTCCTGCTTCTGTCTCATATTTCATCATTTTTCTTTACACTCCTATCCTCAATTCAGCCTTTCTTCCTTGATTCCCCACCGTTCCTCTATAAGCAGTCTTACCCAGCATGCATTACAGTATTCATCCCATCACCGAAGAGATGTCGATGGTGGGAGGGGTGGAGGTGTCTTATGGAGGAAAAAGGAAATATAGGACTAGTATTTCAAGGTGGTTTCCTTTTTTCACACTTCCATTTCCTGCCCTGCCCACCTTTCAGTATTTATTTTTCTTCTTCTCCATGTTGGATCTTCAGTCCTTTTTCATCCCTTTTCCTTTAATTTCTTCTACTTCATCTCTTCTTTCTCCTATATTATCTGTCTATTCAACCCCCACTCCTCCATCATGGAGCCACTTATATTCGGCTCTAAAGTCAAACCTCCGCTGGCAATTTATGTACAGGAGTTCAGGCGAGGAGCATTAGGGCCCCCGCCGTACGGTAACACTTTATGGATTGCACTATATATAGCTGCTGTGCGTCCTGTAAAAGCTTTTCATTACATAAAGACACCATTCAATCAATATAAGCCCCAAACTAAATCTAATTACCAAAACGACCAGAGCTAAAAAATATATATGTATTTGGATGGTTAGGGAAGCGCAGGCAGCCACTGTTTTGACCAAAGAGGTTTCAAAAGGATGCTTACCAAAATAAATGGCCCATTTAAAGTACAAGGAACACGAGCTAATTGGAATGTGGGGAGCATAAAGATACTAAAATGGAGGACTGAATGAGGAGGAGAAGTGGTTCATGGATAATGGAGGAAGGAACATACGCAAGGTTTAAACACTGTGGATAATGTGCTTACACAGAGGCACTCCGTCCTGCTCTGAGCAACTTTATACACACACACAAATGTACAGCAGATGCACAACCACACATTATGTTGCCACTTGGCCCCAGCTGAAGCTCCACGGGGGCCACTGGTCTGAGGCAGACCTCGATATAAGCTGCTGGTGAAGGAGGACTGGAGGGAGAAGCTGGAAAGAAAGGAGGGAGTGAAAAGGACAGAGGGAGAGAGAAAGAGGGAGAACAGGAGGAGCCCAGGGTGCCATTTCTCTCTCTGTCAGCTCCCTGCCTCCCCGTCCTCCCTCCCTCCCCCATCACCCCCTGAGATGTGGATGCTTCGTGGGGACAATTACCGACTGACACTTCATCATGGGCTCCGCGACAGGCGCTGACGGCCCTCGTCCAAACAAATGATGCTGGGGTCGAGGTTGCGGGCCTGCCTTCGAGTCAGCCTGCCTGTAGTCGCGCCACGTCGGCCCTGCACTGCATTAGCAACACACACGCACGCACGCACGCACGCACGCACGCACGCACGCACGCACGCACGCACGCACGCACGCACACTCCTCTCAACCAACCACCTCCTTCCTTTAAGAAAAACACATTTATCAGCAGTGGAGTGGTGGCGGGTGAGGAGGGGAGGTGGGGTCTTTGTTAGAAGTATGGAGGTTGGCTAGGGGCGCTACAGTACTGTCAAACCCCATCCCCCTTAGGTAAAGAGAGAGCTCTTCATTTTTGTGAGACAACCACACACGTATACTCAAAAATACTCCTTGGCCCTCCACACATACAGCCAATCAGATAATAAAAAGCCAAAGAGGCACAAAAGTGTGCAATCACCACAGTGACACCAGCGTGCATCAATTAACCCTGTGTCTTTGTGGAGTACAGAAAATACTCTGACCCCCCCTCTTTCCTTTTCAAAATCAAAACTCCATGGCCCTGTGTTGAGTGAAGCTAAGTTTAGATTAAAAAAGTAGGTCACTTGCCAACAGTCAAAAAGTGGGGGTAGCATACAGTTTTTAAGTAAAAAAAAGAGGAAGCAGACATGTGGAGGACCTGCTGCTAGCGGCCCCTCGGCTGGGAGTCTGAACCTGCAGATTAGTAAATGTGCCTTGTGATCTCAGCTCAGGGAGGCCGATGAACAATAATTGAGACAGACATCAAACGGCTGACTAACACTGAATCAACACTTGGCAAAAAGCTTGTCTCCAGTCTCTCGAACAGACTCGCCGGTGTGCATGTAGGATGGAGAGGAGGAGAGAGAAAGACAGACGAGAGAAGAAAGGAGAGAGACGGAGACGGAGACAGCATAAACAATGAAACATTTATCAAAGCCAGGAGCGCGGCATCTTCCTCGTTGCACGGGCAGACTGCTAATGCAGGTGGCATTGTTGTTGTGGTATCCTGAGCTGCCACTGCTCAAAGACAATGAGCTACGGTGCTTCGTGTTTGCACGAAACTTGCAAACAACCTGTTCCCTCTCGGCACTGTACTATGTGGATGCTCTCTGCTATCCCCGAGGAGCTCATTGTCATGCAATTTTCTCTGTTATGCATTATGCATTTATTATCACATTCTTTTCATTCAGAAACCTGATGTTTCCCCTATTGGCAGTCTCCCTTGATAAATGTGTTTATAGCATCCCTCATGTCAACAAACGCCTGTGCAAGCCGCCGTCTTAAGATAAATAAAAGAAGAGCTGAACGTGGTGGTGGGGGGTGGGGGTTTAAAAATGAAGGGCAGTGGAGAAAAATACAGAGCAAGAGCCATACGTCATGTTGGCAAGGCCCTTGAGAACGCTTTCAATCTTTCCGTCAATATTCGGCGTGCAGGCCTGTATATGCCATCATTAAAAAGGGGACGCGTCCCTGTTTATTTATCATAAGGACACATGGCTGACAGCTTCCTGTAAACAAGTTGTGTGTTTATGTATGTGCATGTGTGTGTATGTACACTCACTGTAGCATTTACAAAAGCTATCATAACACACACACACACACACACACAGAGACACACCCAAGTGCATGGTCTCTCTGTCCTTTATCTATTAAAATAGATGGCTGCGGCTCAGTAATGTGGGGACTGAGTGATGGAGTTGGCCAGTGTTCTTTCTGATAACAGCGGTTAGGACTCATCACTGTATACAGAGATTGAGGTTGTTTAACACAGGAGGAAAAATGATTTTCTTTCCCCTGGTGAAGAGGACTTAATGCACGAGGTGACTGGGAACAAATGAGGTTTAACGTTCAGTTATTCAAGATGTTTTCCGTGCTTAATCACCTCCAAGATAACACATCCTTGAATAATGAATGCATCGCTCTCATGATGTGACCTTGCAATAAAAAGTTCAATTGACAAAGACCATGAAGGGCTAGTAAGATACGAAACCTACATTTTTCCCTTTGTATGGTTTTAAGCAGTTTAACATAATCATCAGACGGCAGATAAAATAAACCTAAAGACGTTTCCAGCTGCATCTGAGCCCTATGTCCATGTTTACTGCCCTCTGTGTCCATTGGGGCCAGATCAGCACCAAAGGTTATTCTGGCTGCTCACAGATAAGCTAAAACTAAACAACTGCTAGCCAACAGCTGGGCCCAGTCAACCTCTGTCAGCCAATAGAAAGAAAAAAAATATCCCCTGTTGCTACTCATTATATTTATGTATCGAGGCAATCATGACAAAGGGACATGCTGTGAAGGAGAAATATAGTCAAGGGAGAGCAGGTGAGTGTGTTCGCATGCATGCATGTGTGTGTGTGTGTGTGTGTGTATGTGTATCCAGGCCGGCTGACCCACAGAGAAAGACAAATGGCTGTAGCAGGGGGCCCTGCTTGACATTTAGGTTTCATGTGGTAATGGACGATGACCTGTTAGGGTCAGGCCTGCCAGCGAGGCTGCGCGGGGGCTCATTCCTGCGCATGGCCCCATACCTGTAACTAGACACTAGCAAAACAGTTGTGCGCACACACACACATAATCACTCACTGACTCAGTAAAGAGGGAGACAGAGGGGCATCAGACATCCCACAGGTTGGACCACATAGGTGGGGTGTCATTACAGAGAAGAGACAGATGTGTCTGGTATGTGATTTTCAGTGTCAGGATCAGTATGTGCTGGAAAAACGATTGCCGGTCACGGTTATGCATATATTTCTGACAGTTCTGTTTACATTCTTCACAAGCACATTCTGAAGCTATAGGACGGGTGGGGCAGTACAGTGGTTGCTATATTGTTGTTAAGAGAGTGCCCTGTGTTCACCCACAACTCAGCAACAGGAGGCTACTTTAAATACTGTTTGTGACAGCTTTGGTAATAATGGAGCCTGGGCCTCTGCTAGTGCAAGTGGCATGCTCAGTCAAGTGAGACTTTGCCTAAGAGAACACACATTCACACACATACACACAAACACCAGACAACCTCCTTCACGCCTAATGAGACCACTGGGAGAGGGGAGAGCAGGAGGAGGCAGGGAGAGGGAGATGGGTACAGAAAGGGGGAGAGAGAGAATGGGAAGGAAGGAAGAGCGAGGGGAAATGAGAGGAACAGCAATAGCAAGAAAAAGACAAATGCACAGAGAGAGTAAGAGAGCAAACTTTCAAGGTTCTGGGATTGGAAGAAGGGGAGGCAGCTTGAAGGGGAGAGGGATGGATGGATGACCTGGATACCTGCCAAAAAGGCAAAAGGTAGATGAAGAGGAGGTGTCAAGAAAAGAGGAATGAGAGTGTGTGTGAGATAGAGAGAGAAAAGAGAGAGAGTGAGTGAGAGAGAGAGTAGAGGTACACATCTAGGTTTAGCAGCAGGGGGTTATGCAATGTACACAACACAGTGTGCGGGGGGGGATCAAAGACATGGGGTGCATACATAACTGAATCTGACACCGCCGTGCAACACGAGACGATGAGCAAGGAGGGAGTAGGGGGGGAGTATGGGGGGAGTGGGGGGGGACAAAAAATGTTGAAATTTAAAGGGAACAGACACTCCCTCGGGATGGAGGGAGAGAGGAAGACAGTACATTGAGTACTGGGTACACATCCTCTTCGAGAAACAATACTTGAGGAGAGAGGTAATGACAGAAACAAAAAACAAGCCCCGAAAAAGTAAAGATAAAAATATATATATATATATATACACACACATCAAAACTGCTCTACCTACACCCCTGGTATTTTAGCATCATCAGCTCAACCAGGCTTGTGCATACTGCAGGTTATGGGACAGAGGGTAGGGATTGGCTGAGTAAATAGCTCCAATCCAAAACAGGGTAAAAGGCTTAAATGTCTGGTGACAAGGAACGCGGACAGACAGGCACAGCTGAGCCTATGGTTTGGTTTCCAGGTAAAGTGGGGGCATAAATTATTAACTAGGTGCTCAGTCTCATAAAGTGGAGATGAGCTTGGCTCCACGATGATAAGACCAGACAATCACGCTCGTGCTCAAGCCCCACAGCAGGAGACTGTGTCAACAAGTGACACGTCGCCTACGCTGAGCTGCTCTGAATACCTTTATAATATTTTAGATTTCATGCACAACACACTCTCCCTCTCAGTGAACACATGACAATGTCAACCATGCGTTTAATGGATTTTAGTGGCGTCCTCGTCAAATAAAGAAGGGCAATGAAAAAGAGGAAAAACACACAATGTCATCAGCAGAGGCTCAGCTGACCTACTGACCACAATTTATTGCCTTGATGTAGAGCATAGGGCCCTTTTTTTTCTGAAGTGAATATGGGACCCAACTCAGCCCCATTTCACAGTGAGTCCCACTAACCCTGTGAACATTCCCCAGTGAATTTTTCTCATTGTAAAATCTGCATGTGTCAATCTGGGGACTTGAAGTGCGGGAGACATCTTTTTTTGTATTCTCGTTGCCAGTCATATACAAGAATAACTCACAAGTAAAAATCCAGACCAAGGGACGGAGGACAAGATGAAGGAGATGGAGATTCATTTTCCTGCCACAATGTCGCTCCAGGGCCTTGGTCGCTGCTCAGCAGCTCTCTGCCTGCCTCCTCTTCCGGTCTTCCACATGCCACTGCTAATCCCTCATAGACCCACAGGAAGGCTTTGGGATCATCCCAAGTGTGAGCTGGAAAAGACAGGAAGCTGGTAGGCATATAACGTCTGGGTGAGAGGCAGTGGATGACTGCGGCCGACTTGTCAGGAGAGCTCCATCCATCCCCTGGGTGTGCACAGCTACGTTAAGTGCTGGTGATGTTGCTGTTGGTCTTTGATGGTGACCTTGCTGACCAGCTAGACTCCTCCTGGATCTCTCCGCCTCAAAACCAACATTCAAGACCGGCTTTCTTTGGCCCTCACACTGCAGTCTGGGTGGTGGCAGAGCATGGTCATATCTATTCAAGTAAAACATCTTAGGACAATGATGTTTTAATTAGTTACTGGGCAAAGGGTTAAAACCTCTTCCTTCTCATAAGCACCTGACTTAATTCCAAGTCTGAGGTATCAGAAACTTCTGACAGAGATACATCTGGCTCTGTAGACATGTCATCTAACTGTTGGCTGTTAGATGATCAGTTGCCTAAATAAGCCTTTTTTTCATGAAGATCCATTAATTATTTCCTGGATAAATGGTTTTAAATTGATCTCAAAATGTTTATGAAAGCTCCGCCCACTTATCAACATCGACACCAAAAATGTAATGTGATCTATAACACAACAAAAGCAGCTAAAGGGTTAGCACTAAGATAAACACCTTGGAACAATGTTCTTCTCAGTAGTTCTTCCTATTTAGCTTACACTGCATATATGTTACATGAGACCCAAGCAACAGAGTAAAAAAATGTTGTTATTGCATGTCTGCAATAAAACATTACTGTCAATTGGTAGCCTAATAAAATCCAATATGAACACTTATACAATCAAGTCTACTAATTTAAGCTGTATACTGTATTTGGTAACAAAATACTCAGAATATGGATTAAAGACATTGTTCAAATGCAACACCACTTCACAAACTGCAAAGGTTAGGAGTTAAGAGACGCCCTGCGGCACATCGCTATCACACAATATGCTTATGGTTACATGAAGAGGTCTGAACTGAAGGAGAGGTTAATACCATATAGTAAAAGTGAACACATAATTGTCATTAGCCTGTAGTCCTTCTGGGTAATAATTCCTCAGATGACATGTTAACTGTAGGCAGCAAGCACAGCCAATTAGAGCATGTCAGCACCGCATTCAAACATAAATGCACCCACATACACAAACATAGGGCTGTAAGTAGCGATAGAGTGTGACATGAATGTCAAGCCCCCGCCATTATGAATACAACTGACAATAAAGCTCTCAATTCAGTCACGGGAATAATATGCTCCCTTATAACTCAATAAGGCACTTCTCCTCTACAAGACTCTCAGGAGCCTGCGGGCAGGCAACAATACTAAGGTACTAAAACGTCTCTTTGCTACATTAAAATCAGTAAATATGTGCAATTTCAAACCACGAGAGGTGATACTGAGCCTGAGCCAAAGGATAACTTTACACTTTAATGAACACGTATGGTCTGGAATGGTGAAACTAAATCTTAGTTAACCACAAACGCTGTAAAAAAGGCCACACCCTGAGCGTATTACACACTGCTCCATCATCCTTCCTCTCTTTCCTCTGGCTGCACATTTTCCAGTGCAGGGAGAAGCCTACAGTATATCCCTGTATATAATACATCAGTGACTACCGTCGTTAATTTCTCCTCTCTTTCCCATTCTCCCGCTCGCTCCTCAGGGGTTCGCAGTGGCTGTCCGAAGCACATGTGTTTTGGTTTACCTAGAGTGAAGCTCTATCTGAGCCCGGGCTGAGAGCAGACTGTGGGCTTTGTCTGTGGCATCATTAATCAACTGTCCTTTAACAAAAACAGAAAACCAGATGAGAGACAAAGGGAAGAGACGTGGGGGGTGGGCCCTTGTTTAGGTACCAAAAAAAAAGGCAAAGAGGGTAAGACAGAGAGGAGAGGGAGAGAGGGAGAGAGAGAGAGAGAGAGAGAAGGGGGATGCTTGACCCAGATCCAGGCCTTTAATAAATCAAGCAGCAACAATAACAAGCAAAGTTTTCATGTGGCTTGACTGATTAATCAGGCTTTTTTTTTGACATGGGAAGCGAGGAAGTCTTTTCTTCCTTCTCTGTCTTGTCTCTCTGGTGTGAGACTACAGAGAGTGGCAGAGCGATTCTTTTTATGTCGGGTGTTTATGTCTTTATGCTGCAAGGTTTTTAGACATGGAGGCCTGCATCGTTCATAGTTTAATGTGGTCACTGGAGGTCTCCAGCTACATTATGGGGTACAGACAAATTGTCGGAGAGGTATGCAGACGCACATTACCGCTCTCACAAAAAGAAGTACACAGATAAATGAATGCACAGGAACACAGACATCGGTCTCTCCTTTCTAAAATATTAACAGGTACTGTTTTACACACATGCACACCAACATCTACTATCCATCAACCCGCAAGCCACAGAATATGAAGCAGCCCTGTGAGACTCTTTGTGAGGTGCCGATCGATGGGCATTGAGTGTGGACAAGGAGGCCTCAGGATCGATAAGGAGCCATTACAGAGATGTGCCTAGTGGGACCTTGGAGAGGAGGTGTAGGTGGGGTGAAGATACATCTGGGCCCTTGATGCCTTCTTCTTTCTCTCATCCGTGGGAGGGTAAGTGCTAGGACACATGCAAGCAGTAGATGTACGTGCATTAGGAAGACTTACATTATGAGTCTAATAGAGAACGTTACGCACAGTACATGCATTTGATCGCTCTCTCTTACACACACAGCAACTAATGGCATCCCAGGAGACCTGCTGCCAAACCTGGAGTGCTCACCTTCACCTTCGTCTCTAAATCGCCCGTTTGCATTGTCCTCGTCTTCAGTTTTCTTCACCCTATCTCTCTAACTCACTTTTGGCGCCATCTTCTCCTCTATTTCCTCCTCAGCTTTCCTTCCTTCTGTGCACTGCAGTGTCACCAGAGCTGCCTGTGCTGTGCTCTGTCAGTGGAACAGCTTGATCCTAAGACTTTCTGTCACCCCCTTCTCCTCCTCCACCTCTCTGCTGCTCACAGAGAGAGCACTGGCTGTTCTATTCTATCTCTTACACACACATACACACAGTGCTGAGGAAACGACAGTTACTTCCACAAAAGTGTGGCAGTGACATAATCCCCCGCCGCTTCCTGTTTTACATGTTCTTAAGAAGTCTGCAATGATTTTTGCATAAAGGTTTACTCATGGTCCAATGCAATTACATGCCTGAAATGACGTGTGAGGGGGCTCATTTAATGTAGGTGTATTTAGATAAGCTGGGTCACACAAATGTGTTAAGTTAAGGTTGAAAATAAAATTATAATTGAGGCTCTATTTACACCAAAAATACAAAATCTATGGTATCCATCGACAAATTCCCCTTCTCCATTACGTAAACAGAGAAGATCACACAGAAGAGCCAGTCAAGCCGACGACTGAAGCAAATGAGGCATACTGTGAGCTGGCTCTAGCTTCCATCACTACTTTGAAGGGAAAAGTGAAAAAAGAGATTCACTTTTGACATTGAATCCATCTTGTAAGAATTGCAAAATCCGCGGCCCATCTCCACCAGCAGCATGGTTAAACGACGGATGAAAATAGTGCATTTGGATGATGTTGTGGAGACTTAGGACTATTAAAAGTCAGGCAAATGCCTTTACCAGTACTCATGAAATTGCACTGAGGTGCCATGTCAGCTCCTGCAGGCGCTGTCCAAAAAAACCTTCAGTGGCTGATCAAAAAGAAAGTTTATGTTTGTGTGCACATACACACACACACGTATGCACACAGTTTCTGAGACGCAGTTAGCGGTCCCCATTGGTTTGGAAGGCCATAGCAGGCTGTAACAACTACAGCCTGGCCGGCATGTTAGCAGTAGGCACTCTGTTTCAGCAATCTGGGTTCTCTTTGCCTTTGGACAGGGACCAGGTCAGGCTGCACAATACACCACTGTGTTTGGAGCGCAAGAGAGAAAGAGGTAGAGAGAGAGAAAGAGAGGGAACGAGAAAACTATAAGCACTTGAGTCCATGCACACACACACAGGTATAAATAAGTATATGTGCAAGCATGTATATTCTGTATGAGCGTGTATGTTCTGTGTGAGCATGTGGATGTGTGTGTATTATGACTATTGGGGCCCCCCATACCCCTCTACTATAGTGGCTTGAGAGGCCTCCCTCCAATTTCGCCAACCTCCATCGTTACATCATTGCGACTGTTTTCTGCTACCTCAGCACAAACAACCATTTTGGGACCCCTGGCAGCAGTTTCCCTCCTCCAGGCAGCATTTGAATGGTGTTGTAGGAAACCTCCGAGAAGATATTGCACCAGGAGTAACACACATCACTGTCAGTCTGAAACAAAACAGTGGAAAGCAAACATGTCGGCCTATGCAACCGTGACAACTACAGGGAAAACAGACTACAGATGCAGAGTGGGGCCTGTGCCCCCTGAAAAAGCACAGGCGGCAACTGTCCCTTTAAGATGTATTTCGCACAGCTGAGCTGAGCGGGCTAGTCCAAGCCGGGCCGTGCTGCGCTGTGCATGTATGGTAGCGGGGGGAACCGCGCCGCCCAGCTTGCCAGCCCACCACAGGGAATTTGTTTATGTTTCCTTGCTGCCAAGTTCCTGTCAGGAGGCGCCCCAAAGAGGAACTGCAGACTGCTCAGTACTGTTAGCTACGCCCTCTCGCCTAGAGTGGCTGGGGTTTTCTACAGGCAGTATCGGGTGGTGCTTTATAGCTACACTCAAATCCAGGGAGGTCTCTTCATCAATTTCAGCACACGCACACACACACATACACACAAACCTCCACACAAACACACACACACAAACATATACACAACACACACAGTCCATACTTCAAGCACCTACTCTGATGCTCGAAAATCAGCTTCAGGATCACTAAATTTCATAAAACAAGTTCAAACCTAAAGCTTAATTTATGACCCCAAACAGATTAACACCAATTTACTCAGAACACAGTACATAAAAAAGCACAAAGGCTTAGTTTCATAAAAGCAATGCTTTACGAGTGGCACTTTGTTGCTTTGGATTATGGGTATTGTAAAAACTGAGCACCACCACATAAAACAAACTAAACAGGATTGGTAAACTCACGGGCATCAAATCAACCACTAAAAAAGAGCTACAATCAAAATCACTCTCTCACTAATGCAAGAGAGCAAAGCATTCCCCACTTCCAACAACACACACAAACATGTCTTTGAGTCGTGACAAAATATGATCTGTTGTCTGAGAAACAATGACTGCATCACATTTGCACAAAAACACAATGCCTCAGCCTGGCATTTACAGAACAAGCCGTTTCCTGAGTCATCTCACTGCACATGAGCAGCTCCTCTGTCAAGCAAGGTCAGCAAGTGCGGTGGTATAGTTTTTGAGTGCTGCCGCCACCCTAAAGTTTTGCTCAGCACAAAAAGGAAAGAATTCCACATATGCAGTTAAGTCAAGGACATGGGATTGTCCACAATCATGCCATGCATGTGTGATGTGGAGTGTGTGTAGGAAATTGAGAGATGTACATATGTGTGAGTGGAGGAAGGAGAGGGTCAGACAAGGCCTAACAAAGGGGCGTGGGACCCAGGATGGCGAGACAGAGGAAGTGTTGGAAAGAAGAAGGGAGAAGAACAAAAGATGGAAGCGTGGATGGAAAAATATTGGCTGGGGTTTCGGGGGGGGGAGACTGCGTAAAGGCAAAAACAGGAAGCAATTTATGTCAACTTGGATGGACAGTGCCCTCTCCCCCTCACGTGCTGGCACATTTCACTGCTCCTAAACCATACAGACAGAAATTCCCTATCTGAGCATGAAATGTGAGTGATGAATGCATAGCAGAAACGCATTGGATGCATTTGTTTGAATATGATAAATGTTGTTGTCGTAAACTTCCCCAATTTTTTCCCTGTGGGTGGAGAACACACAGCTGAAAACTTAAAATCAATTGAGCATCAGAACATGCAGCACACTTCTGCTATTCCGCTGAGGCAGAGGAAGTAAGATGCCACACAATATCTTGCTATTCAAACGCCTCACAATAAATGGGCTCAGCAGCAGATATATAAGCTGACAACAACAGTTTATTCAACTGTTAACTCTCCAGATTTGGAGGTTTGTGTAAATCAAACAAATCCTATTGGTTATTCAGGATGTGAGTGTTGGAAAGCCCCCATGTGGAAAACAATCACACCAAACACCACAGTAACATTTGTCGCAATGAAATAACAGAAATGTCTAAGGAGTCACTGGAGTTTCACAGAAATTGGCACGGCCACACAAGGAAGGCAGTTTTAATCTAACATGGGGAACTCTGTCCAGCTTCTACAGGGAGCAAGAAGCCCCATTACACAGGAACAACTGTGCATAAACAACACATATAAACTTCCCTAAAGTTTCCATGTGTGGAGTAGAGAAAAACACAACACTTAAAAATAAATAAAGGAAACACAGGAGTTCCATTCTAGACAGAGGGAGAGGCTGCGGGCTCAGCAGCCACCACCGACCTACCGCACTCAGAGTGTGAATCATTAAAGGCATGTGTTCCACATCAACTGCTGGGGTCGCTTCCCAACCCACTTATGAGACTGGATCTAAATTATGACAGGGAGGGAGGGTAAAATAGTGTTTAACTTGGAGATAAAACCTAAATCTGCAAACTCAGAGACGGAGAGTGAGAGGAATTTGAAAATCACTTCCTAGAAGCATTGCACGTACTTCACTAAATAAATCAGCAATAAACAAATAAAGAAGCAAATTGAATAATTGCTTGATTCCAGAAGAAAAAAAAAGTGACGTTTGATCACGAGCAGAGGAAGTTAAAAAAGAAAGCTGCCCTACTTTTATTCTCCCATGTCTTTCCGGCTGCCTTTGCCAACTTCTAACCTCGAAAGAGCTAAGTCAACACAGTAGTATGATTTTTTCCAAGAGCACAAATCAAAGGGTGTAAAAAGACAAAAGAAGAGACAGGAAATCAGAGTTGTACGCATATATGACCAAAGTGTCAGCCTCAGTCCATCAGGACAGCTGTATGCCAGACCGGTTGCTAACAGCGGTGTATCTGCCAGACCACTTGTCATTCCCAGTTACGACACATGGATGTCTTGCAGGAGTGTGACTAGACGCTAGATGCACAAAAAACACAAAACCTCACTGGCATGGCCATCCACTGATAGCAGTATCGGCTGGGGTTTTGTTGCACATGCCATCCTATTTGCTTTAGCTTTAAGGCTGGTATGGGGGTGGATGTTGTTCCTCTGTGGTAAGAGATCAAGAAGGAAAGGACTGGACAGGATTGGACAGGTCAAACTGTGACATGACAGAGTAGGACAGGAACGGATAAATGCAAGTGCGTAGAGGCAGGAGAAGACCGAACAGGACAGGAGAAATTCTGTCTCAGTCCTGGGGATATGGTGCTATGATCAGCCGAGAAGAACTGACCAACCTTTTCTGCTCCTTTCTGTCAGTCATTATTGTGTCAACATCCTGGCAAATCAGCATGAAATGCAATAAAGGGAAATGACAGAATAAAATCAATAGTGTTATTATTTCAGCTGCCATAATATTTTGCAGCTGATACAAGTAAGATGATCAGACACAATAAATAAGTCTATATACACACTGAGTGATGGTCCTAGTTCTTCAAGCCAGTTCTTAATAATAAACGGCTGTTTTTGTTTTCGTCTTTGTCACTTTAACATGACGGAGCAAATCTCCTAGCTGCCAGCTCCAACTCTGATGCAACAGATCAGGGATTAGACTTGATCCCACCACTGGCTGCATGCAGGCCACAGGATTCAGTAAGTCCTCTAAACAGTACACAGCGTATAAGTGTGTACACGTGATTGAAAATGATTCCACAGGTTTGCAAACACATTAAGCTGAGCACAAACTGTACGTTTTACCGAGGTAGTAAAAGGCAGAAGATGTGACACAACAGACAAAACGCTCAGTCATCAGCCACATATCGTGTGAACCCGACCACAAAGCTAACATGGCAGTCACATGATGAGGAACAACGCTACTATATAGAGAGCAAGATGGTCTTTGGTACCCTACACACACATGTGTGGAGTGTGAAGAGGTCAAATTACCCAGAGATGAGAGGAGTGACAAATTCAGGCTTACCCCAAAAACGTCAATCTCCCTGTCCTTGTCCAAGGAAATCTCCCCTTGAATCGATTGCAGCTCCTAAGCTCTGAGGAGAGAGAAAGAAAGAGAGAGAGACATTTGAAACCAAGAGCTTTGTGGCCCTTATCCACGTGCTGCAGACTCAGTGACTCCCTAGCCTCTCTGGCTCAGAACTCTTTCACTACACAAACCTCTTACACTCTTTTTCCTTCCCTCGCTCTCATGCTGCCTGTAATCTCCCCGCCCTTTTCCAATAGATTGGACTTTCTCACTCACTTTTGTGCCCCAGACATCATGTGAAAAGTGGAGTAAAACAGTGCTTTTGTGGTGTGAGAATTACCTAGGGCCCAGGCAGGCCCAGTAGTGCTTATGGCCACAACTCAATTACAGCAATGTGAATCAGGTGGCTGCCTAGAAATCCCCTCAGCCTGATGCACAAATAGGGACACAGAGGCGCCTTCATTGCCAAGATGGAGACAAACTAAAGTGGCGTGTCATCTTTTCGTAGAAGGAGAGCTTGGCTGATATTGGAAAGATGAATGGCCTCTGCACACAAGGATCTAGCGTCACTGGTTCATGTGAACAATGCCATTTTGTTTATGCATGTTGTGAAAATATCAGAAGTATTTACCAACATGTCCGCTCGCAGTTCTAAATTGAAGGAGTCACATGGCACTTAGAATCTCTGATAAACGGCACCTTTGTGCTGCAGAAAGCATGGAAAAGGCTTTGTGGAATTGTTTTTAACCAAAAACAACTGGATGGCAATTACAGGGTGGTGGTTTGCACATGTAAAAAGGCACTTTGTTGGTTTATGCGTTCAACATAAATGCCAAGCTGCACAATCATGGTCAATAATATTGGAATAGAAAATTGGTTTGTGTCAAAAGCATTCAGAAGCAGTGAGTGCACACTGTCTCTCTGTATGAGGAAAACAGAGAAAGCAGACCATCTTTTTTTTTGCAGTTCCTGGCTACAGGATCCATCCAGCTCCCATTAACTGCAGACCTTTGGACTAGGCCAAGTTTTTCCAAAGGCATGTTCAAGAGAAACCAATGACATTTAAAATGATTGTCTATTTGAGATTATTTTACTTCACCAGGCACTTGTCACAATAAAAAGAACATTTCTGTAATAGCTAGTTAAAAAAAGAAAGCGGCAAGTTATATCAGGACAGAGATTTTCTGACAGCCATGGTAATGGTTGCTTTTAAGATGTGTCATGATACCACCACAGAAAAAAAATCCCCTCCCTCCAGGTCAGAGTGGCCTCTGTGCCATTTTACAAGGAGCAAATTAATTTCACACTAATTTGTTATCACAAGCTCCCGAGGACAGTCTAACTGCAGAGATGTAAAAATAGCATTTTTCCCAAAAAAACTAAAAAATATTAATCTCCGTGGCACACACTTCCAAACTGGTGGACAAGCCTCAATTCAGTATTAAGACCTTCAATCAAATCACGGTTCCACATTCTCAAAGTTTTTGCCAGTGAAGTGTTTTATTCATGGCTTTGTTCGTAAAGTTTGTTTAACCACTGGGTAAGAACAAATACACCATGAATAGTTTAAATGCAAATTTCCTGTACCAAACACAAACTAATATTTAATATGTGTCCTTGCCCAGTTTATGATAATAATGCAAAACCACATCCTTCAATTTGTTTCATTTCATTTATCAATGACAGAGGTCAACAAAATCCAAGTGAATAATGCAGTGACAATTCCTATGTTCCCGGTCCAATAGACAGGGAACGGCTTAATTTAAAGACAGCAGGTAGGATGAAATGAGGACAACGTTTATGCATGTGTGTGAGTGTGTGTATCTGTGTGTGAGAGCCCAGAGCCCATACACTGATGAGAGTGGACAGGAGTAGCTTGGGGTAATCGCTTCTTTATCTTTGCTGATGGGCAAAAGCATCTCAATGCCGACACTCACCTTTAACACACATGCACACACACACACACACACACACACACACACACACATTGTGAAGAAGGGGCCCTCACTGCTGGAGCCTGGCCAGACAAGTCCATCTGCTTTTCAAATTGAACTCAATTTACTGCACCTAGAAGACCTCAATTGCTCTGGGGACACACAGACTCACCGAGCAGAGAGCCTGAAAGGATAATACAGAGGGGTCACCTGATCTTACGTGTACAGCCTAGCATCGGCAACTGGGACTGGGATTTGGGCTGCTGTAGTGCTGATGGTTAAAAAGGTTTGATCGGTTCTGGGACTGCGGCTCACTACAAATGTGTAAAAAACTTATTGAGGGTACGACCAGCAGCCTCCAAGTGTGTGGTTACTTTGGAATGGCAGCCCTGTGGCGAGAGTCATGAGCTCACATTAAAACAGACACAATGTGTTGTTTTAACTCACTTTGTTGTATAAAATTCCACAGGCCGTATGCAGGCACGCACATACACACACTCACCAACACACACGCTGACACAATATAAATCCCTCTCTTTGAGGCTCTGACTCTCGGCGGTGGAAACCCCCTTCAGTCGCACATAGATCACATAACCTTTCCTGACATCGGAGGACAGCACTCCCAATGGAAAGACGCAGATTCACACACGCTGAGTGCCGGCCAAGGCTCCAGACTGCCATTGTCCTTCAGAGTCATCCAAACAAAACAATGAAGAGGGTCACGAAAGGCCCCCCGTGGAATGGTAAATAACCAGAGAGAGTGAGAGGAAGAGACGGAGGGAGATTCAGAGACACAGAAGCAGAGAAGAAGAGAGACAGAGAAACTAATCCACCTCGACAGTGTGACATGGAACACCAAGTGCAAAATATGACCAACTGGGAGCAGGTGAATTCCACTAATGTTCAATCATTCAGCAAGAACCTGACACCACTTGAATTGAAAATATGTCAGTGTGTGATGTACAGAGCAAGAACAGCAATGTAAAAGGAGCTCACCTCTGGGTATGAGGAATTATAGTTGATATAACAAATGTTGAGAAGACATTAATTCAACTTGAAAGTTGAAAACAATATTTTATGCTCTGTAGTAAATAGCAGGTTGCATCTCCTACAGTTTAGGAGACAATAGTTTCTCTTATGACATACAGTCATCTGGGCAAATGTGTTGCTCTTCTCAAAGCGCTGCACAGGCAGAAAAAGGGGCTGAAACCCAACAATATCAAAGGCATAGATTGTGGAGATGTTAATGATTCATTAGTGCTGAGTGACCCTTATTATAAAACCATCTTTGTTGTCATTATTCATCTGGCATAAAATGCTCGCCTGTTAATTCAGACTCAGGATGTTGACAATAGGCGGTCCACAAAGGGGCTTGGAAGGCACCGTCCAGCTTCTGATTGGTCTTTCATATGCTAATGAGGGAACTGTTTTGGGTTTACTGGCCTGGTTGGAAATGATTTAGAGCGACACCGGTGCTCTGAGCTTTTATGTTTAGGCTGGCCGCAGGGGCTCATATATCACTCTGATCATTAATCAATTAGCGTCTCCTAGCCACCTGTCGGACACATCGGCGCACAAAACATTCCTGCCCTTGGGCAGTTGCTAGACGATGATCATCAGTAGCACCGCTATTACCTTCCAACCCCTCAACACCCCACCCCCCTCCCCTTTATGGTAATACCCTGATAGATTACATAATCACACCCAAACACTGCCCGCGATGACAAAAGCTCCTCTCCCAGCGCAGAGAATATGAGTGGAAATTGCCATGGTAGTTTTTTTTTAATGGGTCGTCCCCTCCCGAGTCAATTGAGCATTATTATAATACATGTGTTTGCCCTCCGCTGTCGCAAACAGAAAAAACAGGGCAGAGAGGAATTGATGCAGACCTTGAAGGAGAATCAATAAGTTGACGGCTGTTCAAAAGTGCTGAATGCACACCAACACTGTGTCCTCCATTGTTTTAAATGCAATTGCCTCCAGAGAGGTATTGATGGTTGTTTAGTATTGATGATGTGTCCCAGTAGCAAAATACAGGTGATATGGAAAGGTGTAAACTATCAAGGCCTTTGTGCCTTAGTAAGAAGGGATTTTGACTGGGATGAACTTTGTGTGTTTGTTTCAGCAGTTTACTTACTACTCACACATTCAATAACAAACACCCAGGATGTGACTTTCTATTATGGAGAATTGAACATGAGAAAGAGGGGGAGAAAAAGAGAGAAAGAGAGGAACATTTTTAAATGTTTCACTGTCTGCGTTGTTTGAAAGCTCCATCAGGCTTTGTGATCTCAAGAAGCCACTCGAGACACTGCATGGTGGGACCGATGGCGACTGAAAAATCCTTCAAACATTTCTGTTCGAACAGCTGCCTGCTGCCTAACCAACACAAAAACAAATCCTGGAGATTTGTATATAAATTTGAACTCTTATGCAAAAGGCCGTCACAACCACAAGACAATCTCTTTTTCACAGCCTCGTTTCCCTGACAATACCCAACTCAAACCACCCTCCAATCCAACTCCCCCAAAACCCTTCACATTTTCACACTTTTGTTATTTGGAACTAATTCTCAAAAGCAGCTAAAGAGATAAATGGCACTAAAATTAGAGTCTAATCCGCCCAACTCTCCATGTGGAGACATGGAGAAAGTAGATTTGTCAAGCCTTGATTTACCATTATTCTTTCATTATAAAAGTAGCACTCTTCACGCAGCTTAGCAATATACGAAATGGCTCAATCAGTCTCATGTGGAACATTAAAGTCAGAACGTGGAAGGGGGAGGATGGAGTAAGGGCCTAGCTGTGAACCCGGAAAATGTAGCATTGTGTTGATGCCATTATTGTGTTGCCAGCATTATTATTCCTACCTGTGCTGCACTCTTCAACTCAGAGGGTTCTCCCTTGAAAATGAAACGTGCCAAAAACAGAAGAGCTGCTCCACCAGGGGGATTGTAGGAAATCTGGGCCACTGTGTTGGGTGTAAAGTGTGTAACACTGGGCTTGGAGCGGAGTTGTTTTCTATTTCGTCTTTTAAATCCAACCAGCTCAGGCAAAGAGCCAGCTACCAACATTATCAGGTGGATTTTCAAAAGAAAAAAAGCTCCTCTTCTATTACTACACTCTGCCAGTGGAAAAAAGCGGAACAGAAACCCCATCAAGCACACACACACACACACACTCAGTCTGTGTGTGCACATACACATTTATAGCTCCCTGTCCTTGATATTTTGTCCAAATTCATTTCTTTCAGAAGATTATTTCTCTGATAATCTCACACTTTCCTCTTTTTACTTATCTCTTCAGTAAGGTCCTAAAAACTGGCTGTGATATAAGAAGTGCAAAGGTCCAATCTAAAGCTGAGAGACATAGAGGAAAGCATATCTCTAATCACATTCACAACATAAGTGTATTTCATATTTTTGGAGAGATAAATGTAGAAGGGGATCTGCAAACAGGGAAAGCTACAATTTATGTTGCCTGGTAGGTGCCAGTGGACAAACAGTGTTAGGAGAGGAAAACTATGGCCTGAGCAAGATAAAGGACATCCACAGTGTACAGGGGCAGGAAGAAGACAGCAAGGAGGAGGAGGGTGATGGGCAACAGGGCAAAGGCTTGACCCTTGTGGGTCAATAGGTGATTAGTAACATTTATCATACCTTCGCGAGCTGCTAAATGAGAAGCCAGGCAGCTTCTCTATACAGAATCTAGCCACATTTTGATGTCAAAGTCCATATGAAGGCTGAGCCCACTGCAGTCAAACAGATGCCATGTGTTTATGACAGAGACAAATACTGGAATGCCTAAGTGGAACAACATGCCATGCTGGCACACAGAAGCGGCAGCGAAACGTTACATCATTTTGACGATTTAATGAGCACAGCCTGGATTAGATCACAAGTTTAAATACCTGCCAGTGCCAATATAAAAGCTTGTATTTCATGCTTCATGAGAGAGGCTAAAAAGTAAGTTTCACTCGATAGGAAAACAATGGTTGGAGGATGAAGGGGGTGCGGTTGTGGTTAAGGGGGAGGCAAGCCGCGCGGTTTAAGTCCTGATCAGAGTCATGCAAGGTAATATGAAAGCAGGGAATCCATGGAGCCACAGCTCAGCCACACTTCTTCAGAGAGCCACTGTCCGCCAGGACAGTGGCTCTCTGAAGAAGCACGGTAGATCAGTATTGTTTCGCTGCTCTGGACAAGTGGACCTGAGTTCGAGTGGGTATCCTGGGCCGGGGGCCAACTGAAAACGAAAACACGATGTTGTGTGCAAGGACAATTAGGACACACACTCACGCAACAGACATCCATCAAAGTGAAGATGACAGTTAATTTCATAAACAAAACAAACATAGCCTTCTTGTTAGCCACTTAATGACTTGTGTATGGGCAGAAAATCTACAATGATGCTACTAGACGTGAAATGTACAAACAAAACACAAATTAGAGATGGCATTCAATTTTAATATCCCACATGTACTGAGAAGATTAACAGTTTTCAGTTGCAAACACAAGCTTCCAAGTCCGTCAGGCATATCACTCAAAGCCTTCAAGCATGATCCAAAAGCAGAGAAGTTATTCTCAGGCATTCACACAGGAGGTGTGGTGCTGAACTGAAATTGTTGAAGTTGATGATCCTTCCAACATGCGACAGACTTAAAAAATTAAAAAACTAAAGAAAACAAATATCTCCTGGTGAAAAAGCAGTGGCAAACATGTAGAAGACACTGGCGAGGTATCTAGTGTTCATGGTGATAAGAGCTCACGACGGTGTAAGGGTGCTGTAATCAAAATGAAACACATGATCTCCAACTGCTCGCCTGAATAATGCAGTTGTGAACGCATATGTGCAGAAAATCTTCCGCTGTGTTGTGCACGTGTGTAACGCACCAAGACTCTGGGTAAACTCTGTGACCAATTCTCTGGATTTTACCCGGAGGTCTTGTCTAAAAATATCTTAAGTAAAACACAGAAGCATACAAAGGATCCTTGTTATTGTTGATAGAGAGTTAAATTCAGGTTTGAGCACATGTGAAGGCAGCAATTTTGCATGTTTAACTATTTTATCCTTACAACACTACAAGCTAAAAAATTGAAACATTATTTGATCACCCCTGAAACCATATAATGTAACTGATAAATATAAATAGCGTAACACTGAGACAAACACGATGATTTAACACTTCAGGCATACCAGTAATGTTAGGGATCAGTGCTGCATGAAAAGTCAAGTAAGCAGTATGTTCACTCATTGGTTCGACAATGAGAAGAACTCCAAATGCTCTGCAAACCCTTTTCTCATCAACTGTTATATTCCTGCTTCCATTGTCTGAGCTCACTGCTGAACTACACCAGTCACCTCTGTGTTGGAGTAGTGATGGAGGAACAGAGTGGTTCGTGAGAGGGCATCAAGAAACGCTAACTACATCTCTACTCCACACTTACACAACTCAAACACTTGGGGTAATATCTATCATCTGTAGCCTTTTCAAGGATATAATACTAATGATCACTGATGCTTTATACTTTGCTACTGGGGTGTGACGGAAGTGTTGATGTACACAACATGCTTGTTAAGGCCAGATAGGAGGATATTTGTATATGCCTTCCGCATCTCTCTTATCTCTCATGCTGAGTTGACAGTGAAATCTGTGAGTCATTCACAGTCCTTGAATGTGGTAAAGATCACTCTCTCGACAAAGACGGCCACTGTCTGCTGCAGGAACTTGACTTGTAGGGGCTACAGCACAAACCACTCGAGAGGAGTTTTCAAGCCTTAATCCTGTTGACCCTGTGGTTCTTTTTTGTATTACAAACTGCATCCTTTAATGCTTAGCAAGCTCAATCTAGGTGTGTCCCGGAGTGATCCAGCAGGGATTGAGGCCATCAAGGCATTTTTGATGGACTAAAACTCAATCTCCTTCCAATCCTTATTTTTTGTCATCATCCAAACACTGAAATCTGTTCCTTTATGCAAAGCGTTGCATTGCAAATTATATAACTGCAAAGCAGCATGAACAAAGAAACAGGAATTTCCATTAAAACACTTGAAATATCCATTCTTCTCATCTAGCTGAGAAGAAAATATCTAGACATAGAATATCTAGAAAAGGTTGTGATTTCCCATATCCATCTTATATTCCAGAAATCTCTGTCTGTCTATCTGTCTGTGTGCGTGTGAAAGGCATACATCACAAACCATTTAACTTATCAACTCATACATTATGTTCAGTATTGGTAACATTTTAATAAACACCTGACCAACGCTCAGTAGCAGCGACGAAGTGACTCTTCAATGTAAGTGACACCATCGATAACGTCAACAGCGCATTAACGACAATCTGAATCTTCACATTTGGGTTCTGTGCACTGAGGAGCTTCACCAGACTTTGACTAAATAGGTGAACGGCTCTCTGTGCAGCAGCAGTTGAAAGCTGAAACCATCGCTTTAGTCCAAACAAACAGCCAATTCCAACCAGGAAACTCATTTAGGAAAATACAAATATATATTAAATGGAAACTGGGATAAAACAAATATCCATAAATCTAACTGTGAACAAAAAACAGCCAGTTTGTGAGTTGGCAATGGGCAGTTGGGCAGCTGAGTAGGCAGTGACTAAGAGAACTAGTGATGGAACAAATGAGAGGTTCTGCAGAAATCACCCTGGAACACAGAGCAGAGCTGTGCACAGAAGCCTTGTGCAACACAGACGACACATTTCTCTCTTACAGAGCCCGGAAACAATACGCTTGGGGCTTCCACCTTCATTTAGATGAAAATGGACCTCCTCAAGAAGAAATAGAGTCATTTTTAACTCCCCCTCTCGCTAGTCGGCCTCCTGTAATGTGTCCAGTCAATGGACTGTGGGTCTATTCAACTGCAGGCAGCCCACAGCACAGCCATAAATAATGTAGGGCAGCTCACATGAAACCCTAATCACCATTGTGCTGTCACCCAACATTGAAGATTGCTTGTTTAATTTACTGCACTGCATCTGTCTCAGTTCTGGCCAATTTAGTTTCATGATTTCAATAGGCGTTCCAGGTATTTATCAATGTGCTTTTCACCCGACGCCATGAATCAATTAGAACTCAATGTTCATGTTTCCAAGTCTGTGTTTGTATGTGTTTGTGTTCATGCGTGTTTTGGTGATGGTGTGTACGTGTGCCATGAAGAACAATAAGAAAGCTGCAGCTTGTGAAACAACAAAGGCTGAGAAGAAACCATCAACCCTCAATAACCAGAGCTCATTATTGGCCATATACAGCGTGCTTCATTACATTACTATTCCATTAGCATGCAGGCATTTGCATATTCCAGTCACCTCTTTACTGAGGGTGTTGATCATAAATGGCAGCCATATGCTGCCTGGTGCGCCATATTACAGAATTATTACTGCGACACATAAAGCCAAGAAAATTAGAATTATGTATGACACAAAAACAAATCAAAGGATCCGCCATTATTGATAGTGTCTCACAGTCTCACTGACTGAAAGAGTATACTTTATACCCATGGGTTATGCTTTCTTGCTTGCAAACATCTGCAGGCTGAGTTTGCTGGGTGCATATCTGATACTTCAGATATGCACCCAGCAAATTATGCTGGGTGCACACAATTATGTACAGTAACAGTTTACTTTTTTATATGAGTCAACTGCAAAAAATATAAACGCAACAAATATTTCTGCAGCATTTATAGAAAGAAGACAGGGTAGATTAATTAGCGCTTTGAAAACAAACTAAAGGTAAATGTGATTAGCCCATAATGGACTTTTGCTGCTCTGTTTTTGGTAGTCATTTTAGCTTCACGTCAACCCCTCTTGCAAGCACACTCATCTAACAGGCTCTGTTCTTCAACAGTGCAGCATGACAGTGATCTGGTGCGATGGCTCTTCACTGTGTCTGGCTGCACTGTGATGACAGCCAGTGGAGACAGAATAAGTAGCAGCGGCTCACTAGCTACATAGACTTTGCTTGCACAAGCCAAGGCAGCAGAGCAGCACAATAACGATGCTATGAGCTGAGCCACTTACACCCAGCTAGCTGAATCATCCTTGTTCAGGACCATTGTGTCTTCACCATGGCGTTCACTTCAGCCTGATAAATGTGGCCTATGGCAACTCAAGCTAATGTGCAGGCAGCTGCAAGCCCAGTAGATGCAGAATACACTGTCAACTGCCACATACACCCACACAGGAGGCACAATGGAGAGGATTTGTTCCACTCAAATCAGTGTTAAGATGCTTTGGCTTGTGCAGTGCTTTGAAAGTGGACAGGGCCACCGCAGAGGAGACTCACATGTTATGTTGCCTATAAGAATGACACAGAACCTGTCAAGAGTCTTAATTATTAAGGTGAGATCTGGTACGAAGAAGAGAACTCCAAGGGATAAGTAACTAAGAGCAGGGGTCGGAAACCTCCCGCCCAGAAGACCGTTGAGCGGTGATATTATTTATAAAAGTATGAAAAACTAAATATATGATTTTATTCAAAAAAAAACAGCCAATCAGGTCACTGTGAGGGTGAAAAAGATACACATAGGGTTATTATGGGTCATCACTGACAAGTATTATGGTCAAGAAAAGTAGATTCGGAATTACCTACCAGACAAACATATTTTAGTTTGTTGAAGTCATAGACAAGTCAGTGTGCCTTGTTTGTGGGGAAGCGCTTTCAGTGATGAAAAAGGCCCGTTTGGAACCTCATTACAACCGGAAACATGCAGGTACACTGGGTGGGATGCATTTGTTATAACTTCCAGTTTTTCTGTCTGGCCCCATTAGAAATGTCTCTGTGAAGTTTAGTTTTGAATTTTATACGGGGTATGAGTTAATACCTTTAAGAGCCATGCAAGGCTCTACTCAAGGTGAGGATTTGTTTGAACAAGAGATTTTGTCAAAAACCAGCTGTGACTGACATCACCATCAGACGTCAGACGCCTCGCCAAAGAGAAGCAGTTCCAGGCATCGCATTCGAGGGGTTAGTGTAATATGTGTTCAATGAGTCTGTATGGCCCTCGAAGGATGTTATAAAAACTAAAATGGCCCTTGATAGGAAAAAGGTTACCCACCCCTGCACTGGTGGATTTGTTTGATAATCATTTATTCATTCAAGTCATTTTCTTTTTACAGGCAAAACCACAAAAAACATTCCCAGGTTTTTCCATTGTGAGCCTTTTTTGCTTTTCTCTGCTTTTTTATCACTTTAAACTGAACATTTTCTTCTGCAAGCGGGAAACACCAACGCATTTGATGACATCAACTTGGACTCGCTGCAGGGAAAATAATCAGCGGATGAATCGATAAAGAAAATAACCATTAGTTGCAGACATAATCCGGAGCCATTCAGAGTGACAATTCTAATCTTTTTGCCTACTTAGATATTTTTTCTATCTGGCACCTGAGCTGTATTCTTTTGAAGATATATTCTATTGTCAAAGATTCAAGTTACTAAATAAAGAGAAACTGAAATGAAACCAATGTCAACAGAGCAGATGGAGGGTTTTGAACAAAAATCACGACGATGTAATAACTGACTGCAGACACACACTTGGCTCGAAGTAGTACTGGTGTTTTAAGAGCGCTTAAGGACAGATTGGCTAGTCAGACATCTGTGTAAGTGACACCGACTATCTGGCTCGCTGTCTGACTCATGGCAGCAGAGGGTTAACTTGGCAGCTCAGCAGTTCGACGCTGCTCTAAAAGGAATATTAGCAGCATGTCCTCCAGTTCTGACAGAGAGAGACCCACAGGAAAAAAAAGGTGGACTGAGAGAAAAAGAGAGATGGAGAAAAGGCAACAAGCAAAGGGGTGGGTGTGCGAATCCAATTTCCAGTGACAGTGTACTCAGGATCACTGTTTTGGGCAGAGAACATATCATCTGTCAAAAGTTAATGGCAGTGTCCTGGGGAAAATGAAGGAAAATAGAATGGAGACCATTCATTAAGACGATGGGGGATGGGGGAGTGTGTCGAAGCCATGGTTCTGCTCAACTGTCTCCCTGGGAAAATAAATATATACACAAGCCATTATTTGTGACTTTACGAGGTAGCAGTGCAGTCACGATCAAGGGCTAGTTGTCATGCTACAGAGATAATATTAGCGCATATGCCTGAAGAGGAATCTGTGGGCCCAAGCACAGAGCTATCACTGGAAATTAAGAGGTCGGTCTGGCTGCCTGGTAGGATGGCTGGCAGGCTCGCCAGGAGCCCGGCCAGCCTGTCTCTCACTCAGAGCTGTGGATGTACTCAGTGGAAGCAATTGATACCATTGTTTTATGGAGAGGAGGGTGGAGGGGGATTAAGAGCCAACAATAGGCCTCTTTCACTGGAAATGTCAGCCGTCACGCCAGGGGACAATCCGACCGGGCAGAGACACTTTCATAAAAAGCCAAGGTACAAAATGAGCGTGGAAAATAATATGAAACTCTGTGAAGAGGGCAATGAAATGCAGTAACATGGACCAGAACGCTCACATACCAAATGGTAGAAATGCAATCTTGAACATGTGACAACATCCTATGGGAAACTTTACAGCACAGATCATGCAAAACCGAAATGACAAAATAAATACAGGGCTTTCCGGTTATTATTATTCAGTTTGATCTTCATCTCGCTCTTTTACTGAAAATAAAGAAAATAAAGAAAAATCAGTCCAACAGCTGCAGTCACAGATCTCGATAATTTCAAGGTCTTCCAAAACAATCCGAAGCTTAAAACACGCCCCGAATCAATAACCAGGATAAGAGAGGTTACATTGGGCTTCAGCGCAGCCTAATTAGAGAAAATGAGACAAACTTGGCCTGATTCTTCAGGCAAATGAACGTAGTGAGAAACCTAAAATATCACAACCGATAATCCATTCTGGGACATTTTATTATGAGGCTATAAACGGAGAGATATAAAGTTCTCTATCTGAGTGCTTTGATAACCCCACTGGCCTTGGACCTCTTTGAAAGTCTTACTCCAAAGGTTTGAGGTGAATATAAAAGCACAAGTTGTAGTGAGGTACCCTGCCACTTTAAGACTGGGATGAAACCAAGTTATTCTACCACTCTGACCTAATTGCTCTCTCGCTCTCCCGACATGAACACTGGGAGCTGTGCACTCTGACATGTAAAGATTATTTAATACCATCAAAGCCATAAAAAGAGGAATAAAAGGAAGTGGTGTGAAAAGGAGAGTAACTCTCATGTGGCTGACAGGGCCGTGCAGGCCAGTTTGCCGTGTGGAGAGCGGCAGTACAAGAGAATCAGTATGCAAAAGCCTACCTAATAATGTGCCGCTGGCCTATGTGAGTGGAGCTCCCACATCCCAACATCACAGCGGCCCCATTCCCCCTCCAAAAAAATCCACTCAGACTCGGCTACACTCTCCTGGTATCGGCTCCCACCCTTCTTCTCTCCTCCTTTTCCCACACTCGCCCGAGTCCCTGAGGCAATGACTACGTCATCGGGCACAACTGCCAAACCACTGTAATATCCCAATTTATTTCTACTTATTCTGTCAGAGTCGGGCCTGTTTCATTTAGGTCAAGGCTGGTTGTATTAGTGCAAAGCTACACTGCTTGGTTTCACCGGACTCCGTTTGTGGGACTGTTTCTCTATTAGCCATTATTTGCTGAAACCAAATGGATTTAATTTGCTACATCAATAAATTGGCGAACCAAAACATGAACACATCGACACTGGCTCTCAACAACAAAGCACGTTGTGTTTTGTCCTATTTACAGCAGAGTGAAACTCTTAATTCTGCAGGGTTGTTGTCACTGAAACAAAACTACTACAGACTGAGCATGTGGGACTGGGTGGAGGTGTTTACATCTCTGACATCTCGCGGGTGCCCTGCCATCGTGGGGACCATGTCTCATCTGTCAGTGTCTGATCAGTTTGTGCTGTGAGTCAGACTGGCTCATCAGCAACGGGGAGCAGGCCACTGTGGTGAGGCTGCCTCTATCACGACAGACTGCACCACCTGACACACTAGGCTTTCTCAGAGGAAGCTGGGTCCTCTGAGAAACCTGCACGGATGACAGCCTCTATTTGCAACTGATAATAATTTAAGGATGGAAAAGCTGCACTCACTCTCCTTTTCAAACAAATGATTATAAGTCACCCTAAAAGTTGACTTTATATAATTTCATTATACAGAAGAAAAGAACAACATATTTTGCGTCAGTTGAATGCAATTAGATTGAACCTTCAAATTCCCTGCCCAAAATATGTCACATCTTGCCTTTCATCACTCATTGTCCTTCATTAGATAAAGTAATTTGTTCCACACGAGATGAGCAAACAAAAAGTAACTGTCAAAAAATGTGACAAGTAAACCTGACAAACTAGCTACTGACTCACTACCACAGTGTTTAACTGAGAAGAAAAAAAAAGATATTTCCTTTCCAGTGTCATTCGCACTTGACTTTTAACAATCTGCAGAGGAAGGAGCGGGGCCGTAGTGAGGGGAGGGGGGATGTAAGTGTGCCACTGCCTCCCCGACGATGACACATTTAGTACCATGTGAAACTTGTGAGGCTTTTAACTGGCACTGTTCACACGAAGAGAGAGACTACTTCCCGTTGACGCTCGACAGAGAGAGTTTGACGGTATCACGTTAAATCTCTCGCCTTGTGCTACAGAACAGAAAGGCACTGAATTGTTATTACACTGAGCGGTGGATCGCCTTGAATAAACACATATATAATGCCATAAGTTATTTGGTTTTTAATACATTGTTGTAAAAACTCTTCTCAATGTTTCTCTATACTGTAGGAGGAGGCAGCATGGAGGAACATGTGACTAGAGCTGCTGTCAATGAGGATTTGGGGATATCATTTCTCTCATTACGTCAGACCACAAATTAATATATCAGATTTACTCAGTAATAGATCACCACATCCCTACCACTGAGGAAGAAACCACATTTTTTTGAATTCAGTACGGCCATGATATGGGATCAGGCATTACATTAAAACACTTATGAAATACATTTAAAAGTTAGTATTCAAATTAGTATCTAATGTGACAAATCACATTTAACCAAAGCAATCATAGTGATGGCACAACCGTTAATCATTGACTAGAATCAGATGGACAGCAATACTCCAATGACAACCAATGACATTATTCAGAACAAGACATAATTTTGATCATGATGTTTAAATGAGTTGCTCAAATTAAATATTCCATTGATATCCTCTTTTACATGTTATACAGCTCAGTGTGTTTATGACTCATGTCAAAGTATGTCGTACTACTTGTGTACACTCGAACCCAAGACATGTGCCGTTAAGCAGTGCCAAATGTGTTGACGTCACAAAATGCTGTTAAAACTGCTGTGGTAATATGATTAAAGTTGTAATTCTCAAGAAGTCTTAGATAATTGTGTATTCTGGGTATGACCTTATTTGGGTTAAGGTCATCAGACAATGCTGTCTCAGCAAATGTGTCTAACGTGAATCATTGAAAAGATGACGTGACCAAGAGGGAAAACCCTGAGAAACACCTCCCACTGGGTGACTTGTCCTCTAATGCATCTTGCTCTAAATGTCACAGGTTTTCACAGGAAAGAGCATCTTCCTCCTCCATCGCCACACACACACAGACAGACACTTTCATGTCTGCAGCCAGAATCAGAGAAGTGGAGAGAGGAATCTGTGGTATCCTCTTAGTTTCAATCAGCATATTTGTGCACAGGGCATCGACTTAACGGACTCAAACAAAAGCAAACTCTTGCAAAGTGCTTGTTACAGCCGTAAATGAAGGGTAATGAGCACTGTAATCTGTGGTTTTTACAAGACAACATTTTACAAGATAACACTTCAGGTCTGTGGCGCTGCAGGGTACATGTAAAATAAATGTTATAACACGGTGCTGACATTTTATTTGCTGGGATCCAGACACCTCCAGTTGGCACATTATCTTGACAGGGGTTAATCACAGGTGTTAACAAATTGGTTGAGATGTCTGTCAGTTCGCTGAGGTACTTTTTTTGTGCGAGAGCGTGTGTTGTTGATGCAACAGAGGAATGCTAGCGTGTCTCGGGTCACCAAGTTTGCAGCTCTTTATTAGAGCACATGAGAAGAATGCAGGCTGTGGTTGCCCCCTCTGTGGAGTGAGCTCCTGCCTGCTCATCCACTCCAACCAAACTCTACCGGGGTTGATTTATACTGCATGGAAAATCATTGGCATTAAAGAGCACATATCCCTGCAGACTATTTATGAACAGGCTACTCTAAGACAGGCCAATGAGATCGTCAATGACACATCTCATATTCTGCAGTATGAGCCGCTGCCCTCTGTTCCGAGAAAGATTTTAAATAGTGGCTAATAAAACCAGAATTGGCCCTGGAGGATGACGATATCTCAGCTCGCTTCGTGTTGCTTATCTATCTATGCTTGTACTTTTTTGATTGGATGTTGTGTATTTATTTTGTACAGATTTTAGCTGACTGCTTTCATTAGGATCTTTGTACATGTATAAGTGTATTTGCAGTATGGTCAGGCACGCAATCTTTAGCACCACGTGATGGATTGCCATGTATGTTTTATTATGGGGATTCGTGCATGTGTACATATATATGTGTATTTCTATAATTTCAGGGGTGGGTAGAGCTTTGCGGGAGGATAAAGTGAATCTTGAAACTCACACTAACTGAGATGAATCCTGATATCACATCCACAGCCACTTGAATCGTGCAATAGAGCAAAGTTCACCACGTTATCTGCGAGGAAGCAACGCAGACCCAAATCTGCAAAAGGCACAATGTGGATGTACAATTCCTGCACATTCCCACGTCCTGACGCTGCAAAAACAGAAACACGCTCAGACACAGTGTCACACGCCTTTAACTCCACATATTCCCTCTTAAGTGGAGCAGCCCTCCCTGTGGTTAGCAACGTGTTCTTTTGCTAATTGACTCCAAGTGACAGCGTGGACGTGTGTTTACAAGCGGAGGAGACGCGTTAGCTTCGCGTGCTAACCAGCGTCCACTGAATAAACCAGCGTCGCTCGCACCGAACATTAGCCGGTTAGCTTGTTATTAGCTACTTTCCTATTTGTTAACAATGCCAGAAGTGGTCGTGAACTTCAAGGGGGGTTCCCCTCCAGCTGTTCACTCGCTTTCTGTCAGCGGTCAACAAAATAAACGGTAACACAACCCAACCAAGCGTGACGCATTTAAAATCCTCCAGGTGAACAGAGGGGTTCACACGGTTAACCCCCGCCACTGGCTAACACCTGGAGGGAGGCTGTCAAATGTTGACAAGCTGTCACTGACAAGTGGATGTGGATAATACCTGGGACCTGTTGACTCCTCCTCCCCGGTCCCCTGCTCGGACTGTTCCTGCTCCTGCTGCTGGAAACTTATTCTTCTCCTCCTCCTCCTCCTGCTGCTGTGTCTTCTTCTTCTTCGCTGCTGCTGCTGCTGCTGGAAAGTTGCAGCTGTATTTCTCTGTTATTTCTCCTCAAAGTTTCCCGTCGCCTCTTCAAAACCTCTCCCCTCGCGAGCCGCCGAGTGAAATTAGCCTCCTCTCTTCTTCCTCCTCCCCCTCCTCCTCCTCCTCCTCTTGGTCTAACGCGGAGGTGAAGAGCCGCGTCTCAGGGCGCAGGGACAAGTTTGGCACAGCTTTGCTCAGAGGCAGCGGAGGAAACCATTGCAGTTGCGTCCTCTGGCTGTGAAATCCAACACCAGCCCCGACCCCGCCCCTCTCCTTTTATGGGGGGGGGACAGTCCCTCATTTAAAAACACAGAAAGGAGAAAGTGGACGATGTCCCCGCTCTCCTCCAGATGTGCTCCCTGCTCTGCTGGAGTGATGTGAGGCCACAGGAGGACAGAACAACGTTCGATTCACTGCACTTTAACTGAGCCTCTCATCCTCTCAGCTCCTCTGAGCTCCACTGAAAAGATGCACGAGTTGGGGAGGAACGAGCCTGATGCTTAACCCTTCATGTGAGCTTAAACTCAGTGAGGTCTCCAGAGAGTGTGTCATTATTTAACAGATAAAGGTGTAATGCAACCAAACAGGTTCGCAGAGGAGAGTGCAAAGAAAAAGATATGGGGCTTGTATTGTGGTAAACAAATTGTGAACGTATGTGAATGTTTCTCATTCCAAATGTGGAAAAGAATCTGCAAATGGGTTCGGATATTTGCTAATGTGCACTGAAATATGCAAATGTGTGTTTAGAATCTGTTCGTGCGTTCAAATTAGAAAATGCCACCCAAAAATCTCTAAATCTGAATATAAAATCTGTGTGTGTGTAATCAGATTTGGGAACGTGTAAAAGAATCTGAAAATGCGTGCTGAGATATGCGAACGTGTACCGGAATCTGCAAATGTGTGTTAAAAATCTGGGTGTGTTTGAGATTAATTTGCAGACTCTTGTACACATTTTCCTATATGCATTAACAAATCTGATTACAAACCCATGAATTACACAACTCTCCACGCATAGATAACCCTGTTGTAATATTGTCCCCAAAATACAGGGAATTTTCTATAAAATGTTCACAACCCTCAACATTTGTAGACTACTTGCAAAGATTTGTTTCAAATGTGTTATATCATAAACAATCAGGTAATCCTACAATCCAAAATTCCACCTCAACATCCTGCGTCTCACAGGCCGTTTCTTTAGATCTTTTTCAGATATTCAAATATGTATCTTTTGTATGAAAATTTAAACAATCTGGCCCCTCCTCATTGCGTGACTGTGCCTCCGTGTCCTGCTGAGAGAACCATTAAAGCCTCTAAAATATCTTCCATCACACACTGAACCGTACCCTTTTGTCACTCTGCATTTAGGAAGACAGCCTCTCATGTCAAAGCAGCCGCCGAGAGCTGCAGCTCCATCAGCAGCTCCACCACCAAATTATACATAAGAGCAACCCCACTGTGTGTTGATGCTGGTTTTTGTTTTTGAAATAAAATATTTTTTTTAGGTCACATTTTCTATTATCTACATCTTAATAGAGCTGAAATATGTTATATTAGATCTTCTGCTCTGTATGACTTTATAGCCATTTTCATACATGAACACTGGAAAATTAAATTTATCGAGACCCATTTTTCAGGAAAAACTCCAGAAATTTTACGAAAGCAACTGACATTTGCGTTCTTACATCCTCAGTTCAGGGCATTTCTGAAGATTAAGATTAAGATCCATTTATTTGTCATACTCATGCAGTTTTTAGGAAATTTAGCCTCTGCTTTTGATCCATCTGGTGCAGGACACACAGAGCAGTGAGCAGCCATGTACAGCGCCCGGGAAGCAGATGTTGAGGGAGTAAGGTGCCTTGCTCAGGGGCACTAGACAGTGTAGGGAGAATCCTCTTGGACTTTTGGACAGATCAATCCAGGTTCGTCTTTTGTTGTTTCTCCGTGGAGTCAAACCAGAGTCGAACCAGAGACCTTTTCTGCCAGTAGTCCACCGCCTCTCCCTTGAAAGCAGCTCTACTCTGTTTTTTTTCTGATGGATGTCATAACATGTTTTTAATTGGGCCCCACAAAGAGACGGCCTGTGAAAATTTGCTCTAGGCTAATTGTTGGGTCAGTGTTTGAACAGCAGATGTTGGGCAATGATATTGCAAAAAAAAAGTATAATACAGGAAAATAAAGAAATAAAGTCAAATGGTTTCTGTAATATGTAATTATTAGTTTAAGACCAAAGTCATAATGTCTGTAGAAATTCTTCAAATCCCTTGTGAAAATACCTTTACTCATTTGGATAAATAGTTTTGAGGTTTAAATTAGGTTTATCAAAGTGTTAGGTTCACAAAAGCATGAAATATATGTATAAAATATAATCATTTTTATAAAATAAATGTATTCGATAGATAAATAGGGTTTTTTAGGTGCATCTATGCATATGGTGTCAATGAACTGTAAAACAATTGGTTGCACATTTAGCAATAAATAATTTAGTTTCAAAAATATAATTTATTTATATTTTCATCACAGACCAATGAAAGTTTATTTTGAGACACTTGAACCTCCTGTTAATTTGTGATTCTACATATTTTCAACAGTTTATTGACTTTGCAAATAAATAGTTCATCAAAGTTTAAATGGATCAATAACTCAAACAACTGTTATTTGCAGCCCAAATGCTCCCATGTATACTCAAGTGTGTGCGTGTGTGTGTGTGTGTGTGTGTGTGTGTGTGTGTGTGTGTGTGTGTGTGTGTGTGTGTGTGTATGTGTGTGTGCATACAGAAGTCGGTGCAAAGGAGTGCATGCACCTGTGAGTGGGGTTTGCTTGGAGGGATTTGTGAGCCAGGGCAGCGCTCAGCTTCTCTCCAGTCTCTCAGAGATAGCGGCTACACTCAATAGCTCCCCGACCCAGAAAGCAAAGTTTTGTGACAGGTGCTAGATATGAAACCCGGAGTCCCACATGATTGGACAAAAGCCAACAAGATACCAAGTAACATACTTTACCTCCGTGTCACCTTCTCAGCGGCTTTTTCAACTTTCCCTGGGAGCGTTGACACTGCGACAGACAGTGCGAATGACAGTATCCTCCTTGTTTCCTCCCGCTGCCTTTAAGGCGTTCTTATACAAAAGCTCTGACTGGCACTAAGCTGTGTCAGTTGTCACACATACTACACAAGTGAGGAATGCAGCTCTGGGGGCGGGAGGGGGGGGGCGTCTGGGGCTGGAGGGGTGCATGAGAAACACAGGCATGCGAGTAACCATGGACTGAGGGAGTCGTCAAACTCCAAAAGCATGTACTGGTGGATATAGTTGCTGTCATAACAGACTGGTTGAAGACGTGGGGCTGTCTTATTTCACTGACTCGTGACAGGTGGAAGCAGGGCCCGGCATGTGGGTGTGTGCATAGCATGTGTTCATGTAGCCTGGGTCGGCTCGCCTCGGTTTACTCTCCTTCAGTGCCGGGATTTGTATTGTGTAGCGTTGGGTTTCCTCTACATATCTCAAGGTTGGATAGTAAAGGCCTCTGGGGTCTCCCTGGCCCAGCTGCATCCTCCGCTTGTAGCCTGGTTTGCACTGGAAGTTACTGGAGTTGAATCTTAATGGCTCTCCAGTCTGGTGTAGCTCCCCTGCACACATGGATACAGATACAGATATAGACGTGTGTTGCAGCGTGAACTGTACAGCCACGAGGACATGCCAAGCATAGTGAAAGGTCTTGTGATGCGTTTTCTGTTTAATGCTTTACATATTCTCCATGTACGCAGGCAAATGTCCTGAGTGTTGGACACTGTGTGGGCTTGTAAGGCTCATGCATGTGTGTGTGTGTGTGTGTGTGTGTGTGTGTGTGTGTGTGTGTGTGTGTGTCTGTGTGTGTGTGTGTGTTAGTATGTGTGCGTGTGTGTGTGTGTGTCTACTGTACAGAGAGAACATCAGTTTGGAGAGCCTTTGAAGTTCCAACATCTCTAATTCCGGTGGTGGGATGTAGCCAAGTACATTTACTATGCTACTCTACTTCGGTACATTTTTCATGCATCTTTACTTTAGTTTTTCTCCACTTCATATATCAGCAAATATCGGAACTTTCTACTCTAGCTTTTCACAATGCATTCACATGTTTTATATATTTTTTAAAGTGATCAGTGATGCATATTTGCCTGCTTGTGGTTAGTAAAGTAAATGCCATACTCCTGTGATTCCCTCTTTCAGGATCATCATGTATTCACAGAATATTGGAAGACGAGTGTGTATATTGCTATATAAAATTGTAAGTGTTTCCAGAATGAGACCTTTGTTCTTATATTATTTTACAGATTTCATCCTCATAAAATTAATCCCAAAAAATGGTGTAGCGTGTGATGAAAAACCGCTTTGTTTTTATTGCTGAGGCAAACTGGAAGTTGAAATTTAACACATTGACTCTTGACAGTTTAAAGTTAATGCTAATTTTAATACTTATCTTAAATAAGCTAATATAAATATGTGCAAAACTCATAACACATTTACATAACAGATCACGACCCAACAACAATAGTTTAACACTGAATAACAGTTTCACAGCCTGTACATTTAAACAACCTGGGATGTTGTTGCAAAGAGTTCTTTGAGAAAGTTGTTACTACCCCCATGTCTGTGTACCACCACAAGCAGCTGGTTAACTCGGCTTAGCATTAAGATTGGAAACAGGTGTAAACAGCTGCCCTGGCTCTATCCCGCGGTTACCAAAAATTGGCTACCGGTGCCGATAAAGCTCACTAATTGATAAACTAATTGTGCTGGACTATTTCTTGGCTGAGAGCAGACACTTCGTGGAGTTTCAGCCGGCGATGCTGGCAGGTTTTGTTACGGTTTGGACGGAGCCAGGCCAGCGGTTTTCCCTCTGTGCGCAGTAAACTAACGGGCTGCAGGCTGTGGCTCAGTAATGTACAGACATCGTACTCAGCCCGTTTTCCATAATGTTCCTACTTCTTTCAGACGTCACAAGCCCAGAGGGTCGAGAGCATTAGTTAATACAGACTCACACTGAGCGGCTGAACATTAAGCGTTCTCAGTTGCCTTGCAGAGCTTAATCATGTGATTCCCTCCTTTGGTAACACATAGCACACTGTTAAATAGTCCCACTTGATGGTTATTGTTACAGCACCGCAGTGGAGTGTCTCTCTCGTGTTTCGTTTTTTACAAAGCCCACACTGAGCCCCCAAACAGGTGCTGGGTTTCCGCCTCCAAACATCGGGTGCCTATTTACTGTCCAGTGTGGAAATACAGTGCTATTTCTAAACTGCGGTAACATTAGCCGGCAGGATGAATGCTTTCACCCCCAGCGTGGGGCCACATACCACATGTCACGGCCTGGTTCGCAGAGAGAGAAAAAAAAAGAGGGTGGCAGAAACAAGCGGGTAAGGGAGAGTGTAGGGGGGGGTGCTCCTCTGCACCCAAGAGAAACATTTCAAGTTGCCCAAATGTCAGCGGACATTTACAGCGGGGCGTCTAATGCAATCCGTGTAAGCTGAGAGCCACGGGGCCTGAAGTCAGACGGGCCAGTGGTCCAGCAGGGAGAGAGCCGGGAAGGTACCAAGGCCTCGGGGGTCAGTCACCAATCCGTAGAGACTCTCATCCATTCTGCTGCTGCCCTCTTAAAGCCTTGTATTTATTTGGGACTTCCAGTGACCAACTATTCATCATGCACTTTGCAACTCCCCTTTGATATTATGTCATTCAACGGACCAGAGCATAATGGTGAAATCATCAAGCTGCCACCATTGAACGCTCTTCATGGCAAAGCTGAAAGCTGCATGATTGGTCTTAATGAGACTTTCTAGATATGTACCAATAAAGTCCTATGACACCATTTTTGTGCTCAAAAGGAGCTACCCTGGGAGTACATGAATGTCGTAAGTGTGTCGGGACAAGCGTGGTGAAAGGCGACACGGCTCTCACGTTGGTTCACTTTATGGCGCTAGGTTGTGAAGAATAAAGCCGAAATGAGTGAGGGGGAGGAAAGGGAAAGCCGACGAGATTGTATCAGCCGCATGGAAACATTTAGCCGGGCCCCACGGCCTCCTTTGAACTGCGATTGGCTGTTAAGGAACAGCTTTCACTCGGAACACATTCGAATAACATGCCACCAACACGCGGGGACAACACACGTTTCCAGACACAACGCGCCCCCCCCCACCAGCAACGCAGCCAACCCACACAGGGACAGATCTGGCAACGCACTCATATCCCTGCCTAATCTCACCTGCGAGAGAGAAAACCCATTATACAGTTTAATTTTCTTTCCCATTTTTTTCCCCTCCTGGCGAAAAAAAAAGATGATTTTTCAAACCTCTGACAGCCGAGCCTTTCGCAGGACTAAGTCCATCTGAAAACATGTGGTAAGCCTTCTGGAATGTTTCAAATGATTCCCAGATGTGGGCTGCAGACAGGTTTAACCCATTCTTTTCCCCCTCAGCGGCAGGGAGGAGGTATAAATGAGGCCTCGCCGGGAGAATGTCTGAGCCGTATCAAAAAACTTTCATCCCTCTCCGTCGATTTTTGTTACTTTCAAAGCATTAGGGCTCACTGAACTGTGGCTTAATGTAATTTGCCTTAAGGCTAAAAATGGAAGTCCTCTTATGCTGCATTACCCAAGAATAAAGAATGTGAGAGCGCTGCTTTTTCCAGATGACTCAGCAATCGCAGGGAACTGACAAAGTTAAGGAAAACACCTTTGTGAGGGACAGTTCGTACTCCCGACACGGCTAACTTCTCACTGCGTTGCTCAACAGATTGGTTTTGTTGGCGGTTTTCATCCCCTGCACAGCAACCTGCAACAAAGCAGAACATTTCTTGTTTATCAGCCGCGTCTCTCGGGGCGTTTAATATCGTCTGCTGAGCTCTGCCAGGGCCATATAAAAGAAATACAAGACTTAAGCTTACTTAATGCCTCGCTTGAACTTCATCATCATTGTTTACATGGCACGATTAAGCCGGGATTCTGAAGCGGGGCTGCTGGATCGTTTTATGAAGGACAGTGTTGTTGTAGTAAAACTCCCAAAGATGGCGGTTTTGATGAGATAGGGTGGGAGGCAACAGCGCAGCCAAGCTACCAAATGGGGTGGAGGGAGTGAGCTGCTTGATATCCTATGAGCAACAAACTCAAGTGACCCCATTCCCTGTTCTCCCTCTCTATCTCAAGCTCTGTCGTTCCCTCCCTCTTCCTTTTAGTCTCCCTCTCTCTCCCTCTCTCTCTCTCCTCCCCTCTATACTTCTCCCTCTCTCACCAGCCTGGCCAACTGTGAAGCAGTTGTCTGACACACCCGTCAGCCTGCCAGCCAGCATTTTGGCCCGGGTCTCATTATACACAATCATAGCAGACAGAGAGGGTACATGCTGATAGAAGTGCACTAAAAACCGAGGGCAGAGGAGAGTGGCAGGCGGCGATTTCGTGAGCAGAGACACAGAGACAGGGAAGAGTCCTGTGCTGTGAGGCTCTGAGCAGGATACCATAGGCCATATGAGGCCAGAGCAGGCTGGGAAAGATTGTTACCGCTTTGGGCTTCCACATGTGAACGCACCGCAAAACCCCCGCTCCCTTTTTTCTCCCCCCTCCCTCCCACAAGCCTCCCTGAGGAAAGACCAGTGTTTTAAAAGAAGCACAAACAATCGGGCAACTCCAAATTCAGCTTTTTATTTCTGCAAAGGGGAATCAAGCGTGCGTTCCCCTCCTTAGCAAGTGGTCTGACGCTCAGAAGCTCGGGTCGCCCATTGAGGCAGAGTTTTTTAAGGCCTGGGAACGCGTCCAGAGGGAAATATAGACGAAATGTGCGACAGGGTCATATTTGTGTGTCTTTCATTTCCACCTCTTCCCATCAAATTTCCGCTGCATGTGAAAAAGTATGATCATTATTATTGTGACTTCAAGGTCAGGAGTTATCTTCATTCTGAGAATGTCCTCGGTCGACTCTCCTGGTGAGAGTCTGAATTTGAGCAGGCTTTGGTTGCCTGCAGGTAAACAGTCCTGTGTGGAGCAAAAGAGTTGGACCACATCGACTGAAATGCATTGGCTTTCTGCATTTTAATTAAAGCTGCATTCATATGCAGATAGCAGTTGATAAAGATTAGTTAGAATGTGGTCTGGACCTAAAACACCTACACAAAGTATCTCTGTTTGTGTTTTGTGTGGAGAAACATTCAACTCGTGTGATTGATCTTAGTTTAGCCTGCAGACTAGAAATAAAACATCACACATCTTCCTCACACATTTCTCTAGATTGATTAATTCTTCATATTTCATATTGACCATAGATGATGTGGTATTGGTCTTCCCATTTCTCTGCAACCTATTTCTCAAAACTATTCCTTTACAGATGCTGGTGCTGTTAACTAAATAAAATCTCATACACGCATCTCCATCTCCTCATCATCATCTAATCCAAACAAACACGTCATATGATGACATGTCATACACCATGAATTCGATTTCCATCCAGAACTAACCACCTGGCAGCCTTCATCCGCACAGCGCCTTCATACCCACACATACGGTGATGTTCCACCCTCTGCCTCCCACCGCGTCTTCCATTTTGGAATCATCGGGGTGCCAGTCGCCATCATGTCTCCCATCCCAGCGTCTCATCAGAGGAAGCCCAGAGAGTATGTCCCTTTAATTAGACCGCCCGTGAAAATAATGGTGCATTAATGACATTTCTATGGGGGCCAATGAGCTGGAACAACAGAGGAAAGTCTAAATCACAAATCAATTCCAACAAATGTAATTAAGGCTTAATTAGCCTCCAGGGTGTCACTGGAATGCCAGGGAGGGGACGATGCGGAGGAGAGAGAGAGAGAGAGAGAGTGGGGAAGTGAAAGAGAAATTCGGCGAGAGCGAGATTGTCACGGGTCATCACAATGGCGGCTCTTTCCATAAGGATCACCAGCGCTGTAACCTATGGCAAGCGTAACGATCATAAATGACATGCTACATTTATTGTGTATCATGTTTTGCTACCACAACATTAGTTAGCGGTGTCAGTGCTTTGATGAAGCGAGAAACGCTGCGCATGGTAAATGTGCGACTCTTGGCATGTGCCCGTGCGGTTTTAAAGGGGTTGGGCTGATTTAAAGGCAACACTTCCAGTGTGGAGCCGCACAGCCAGTGCTGGGTAGAGAAGTGCTAATTCTCTATAAAAACAGCAGCGTGTACGGTTAAACCCAACAACATTCTGGTGTTAAAAAGAAAAGAAGGAGGGGGAGAAAAAAAACAACAGAGGGGGGAAGAAATGCAAAACCGCAGGGAGGCTTGGAGAGGACTAGGCCTGCCTCGCTAGATGCCAGATCACACAAACACGGACTCTTGTGCCAATAAATGAGCTTCATAAACTGCAATTAAAACCCTGGGCACTAATTTAGTGGAAATGGCAGCCTGTAAAATGTGAATAGTGTCAGAGAAAGGAGGAGAAGAGGGAGAGAGGCAGAGAGGGGAGAAGTGGAAGTTTCTGGACTTCGCCAGAAGTGATTTTTTCTTTCTTTCTTTCTTTCTTTTTTTTTCCATCCCTCGCATTAATGCAAACCATACCACACTCATACTTTTTCCTGGGCTTGTACCACACACATGCAAAAACGGAGACACCCAGAAACTCGCTTTATTGCAGGGGAGTGTAGAATTTTACACTCACACTTACCATGAATTTTAACAGCATAAAATATCATCACTTATTACAAGGACGCACAAAATGTCACATGAAGATAATTGTCTTTCTAAACGTGAACCTCTTTTACACCAAACTGAGCGGGTTATCACACAGGTTTTATAAACGTGGGTCAAGTCACTAAAGAAGGTGAATGACTCCTTTGCATCGTAACCTGGCTAAGAAGAGGTGCAGTGTCAGCGTCTAGACTGGCAAAATAAAGAAGAGGACGAAATTAGCTCTTTCACCCAGGTGTCATGTTTGCGTCACTGGAGCTGGAGCCGATAAAAACCTGCGTCTACTGCAGAGGCATCTGATCCAGGGGTGCATGCCGTTGGTAAACATTCCCATTGCGAACAAAAGCCAGATTAAATGGGTATTAGTGGAAAAGTGTCTTTATACAAACATTCACCTCACACACACCTCCGTCCTCTGAAGCTTGTCCGAGAAGAGATCCAAGATGGCAGGTTTGTCATATCAGTGGTTCTTGGTTTGGTCAAATCCGACTGATGGAGGACATCGATCCACTGGTTGGCTATCTCCCAGGGTCAAAGGTCTATCTGATGAAGTGTCAGCATTGTGATAAAAACAGTCCACACACACACACAAACACACACATGGTGCAGGGAGGGGGAGAACCCACTGCATAAACACAACTCAATCCCAGTAAACAGAGTTTGAACCGTCAGGTGACACATGCTTGATCTGCTCCTCAGGTACATGGGTACGGCTGTAATGGTGGGGGAGGGCTCGTGTCATGGAACGCGCTGCAACTCTGTTAATGTTGTGAAACTGTAAAACTGTGACTGCCTGGTGCATGTGTGTGTGTGTGTGTGTGTGTGTGTGTGTGTGTGTGTGTGTGTGTGTGTGTGTGTGTGAATTCCTTGCCAACCAGCAGCAGCTATTCCCTCACACACAGGATGGGTGGTTTCAACACCTCTTCCTGGTTAAGATTACCGCTGAGTGTCATCTGACCTTGAGCTGGCTCGTCTTCCTCCTCGTTTAGGACTGATCGTGAGCCACAGCTTTAAAAGCTACTCAGAGAAGTTGTCAACTTCTTCCAATGTCAGGAAAACGGCAAATAATGTGACAATATCAATTAAAACACTCCCTTATCATACCTGCAATGACATAAACTAATGCTTAAAGCACTGTGGTTTCACAAGTCATCTTTGAGCTATATTTATGTTTTTTTGTCCAAAAATCTGAATATAAGGCCTAAAACACACAATGCAACACATCCCTGAGAAGGCTAAACCTACACTGGAACTAAGGAGGCTAGAACGTGTAATCCCTCTGCCATGTTGCCTTTTTTAATTGCCTATTGATTACTGTGTCACGCTGAGACAAAAACAGGGGAAACAACAGGAACAAACAGGAAAACCTGCGAGTGATGAGAATCGAAGGGTGCGACGCATGGCTGAGCAGGGGAACGTCTCAGAGGGCGGTGAAGGTAAAGTAAACTCTACTGGAAAGTAAATAAAACAGGTCTTTTAAAAAACCTGCCTCTCACAGAAGGGTTCGGGCCTTAAAGCAAGACTTTTTTATTTGTTTTATATAATTTAGGCTTCTAAAAATGTTAATAAACAAAAGATGGAGGAGGGCAACTGAGAAAACGTCTAGCTGCCAAGCTGGGCATCAAGTGTGTCTTTCCTTTGTGAGAGAGCGAGAAACCATTTGAACTCAAGGGAGGAAGTTTGAGGTTTTGGTCGTTTATCACCACCCAAATTTCTTGCTCTCTCTCTCTCTGTCTCTCTATTTAGGTTTCCTGTGTAGAAGTCACCTTAATGTGCCCCTGATGACTCGTAGCATAATCAGTCACACTGTAGTAAAGAGAAAAGTACTGCAGAAATATTCAATGACTTATTTTCTGTTGTGATAACGCTGCAGGTTAGTGTTCCATGATCTATTATCCAACCAATATCAATACCACTTAATCCTTAGGGGAGATGGAGCATCCCAGCTGGAAGTGGGAGAGAGGCTGGGTGCGCCCTGGACCGGTCTCCAGCCTATCACAGGGCTCACATAGAGAGAGAAACAGCCAATCGAACCCACATTCACACCTACGGTCATTTTACAGCCTCCAGTTAACTTAACCCCAATCTGCATGTCGTTGAGGGGAAGCTGATTTCGCTGTGCAAGAAGAAAAAAAACACAACACAACACAAGGGCAGCAAGAGAACGGCTGCAGCATGCTCGCATATTATTGCCCAACCTTATCTCTTGTCACCAAGGACAATACAGTAAACTTTATTGAGTGTGTAGATACAGTATCAAGCAATACCAGGAATTTTGGCACGAGTCGAGATACTGAAACCTTTTGATTTATTTTGTTACTGTGTACATAAAAACATGTTTTTTCTTGAGTATAAGAACATAAATAAACACATTTGTTAATGGATTTTTTGGGAAATAGCCATAAAGACTTGTTGTCTCTGTTGGCCAATGGCCATGTGGTTTGTCGGAGTCCTTGGGTGACGACAGGAGGAAGCTTCTTATCTATATTTGCTGACCTTCTCAGTATCATATACTGTTTGCAGACAGTTTCAATACAGAATTGTGATGCCTCTTAAAATGAATTAATACATAAAGTAATACCATGCTTCTCTTTGCAGAACCAATTCTTTATCAGCTGTGTCAATATAAAGCATCCAAAGCGGGCTGGATACCCCCGGGGGCTGCGGCCGTGCAATTATCCCAATTAGACTCTCAACGAAAATGTCCCCTGTGGGCAGACAGTTCATTTTCTAAAACTGGGCAGACCCTCTGAGATTTCCATTGATTGTGTAATCTCACACATCACATTTCAATCCGCTCGCCTCCAGGAATAAACTTCTCAGCTCACGCACGGCTCACGCGATGGAGAGCTCACACCAAACACACGCTCAAAGCTCAAAGTCTGGTTTGTCGCGTTCCAAAGAAATCTGCATCCTCCGTGTTGACAGGAAAAGAGAAGGTCTGCATTACTTTGTGGGATTCTTCGATGAAAATAGAGCATGAATTATAAGTATGGGGACCCAAATGACAGGAAGATACAGAGAATATTGTCTGCCCTGCTGTGAAGGTCAATTTTATAATTGATACTCAATACTACAGTTTTAGTCACAGCACATTTGGGGAACTTGACCATGGAACTGCTCACACGAGAGAGCTGACAAAAGTTCTGACATGACAGAAATCCAAATCGGCTGGCAAACCCTTTTTCAAATAAGCCCAGCACGACAGGTTTGGGACTAAAATGGGACCAAATCCTTGCAGCGTCTGTCTGGCATTACAGTTTGATAGCCAAGGTGACAGTCCTTGTAAGTGGATTACTCACTGAGCTTATTGACATTGTACTTAAGCCAATGAACGTTAGCAGGAAAACAAAACAGAAATGCTGTTTACAAGGTTCACAGCACCAGTTACCCATTCAAAGATGTGACCAGTCTGTGTTTTCTATAACTCAGACACTCACATGTTTGTGAGGACCCAAGCATCTCTCGAAAGAGTGGCAAGATCCTGTATGTGGCAAAAAGGGGCATAGATTTAGTATCGTCATGTTGGAGCAGCGCCGTGTGTCCATGTTAATCCACAACAAGTCTGAGCCAGTCATTATGTCAGAGCTGATTAGGAAGTGCAGTTTAATGAGGGCTAACCTATAGTGATGTTGTGAGGAGGCTGTAAAAACAGTCAGGGATTATGACGCCGCCCACAGGGCACACGGGAGCAACCGGCCTGACTCTTGTATCTAGAGATAGCCAGATGTGTTAGAGGCTCAGTGACAGAGATTAAGGTCGCACTGTCCTGGCTGGATTAGTGCCAGGCGCAACATGATGCTAATGGGCTGGCAGTGCCAGGCGGGGGCGGAGGCATAGGTAGGCCGACAGATGTCAACACAAGACTTTTATGTCGGTGCCCGGGCCCTCCATCACACGGGTCCCCCCCTCCCCTCCTCCCATCCGCAAGCCGACTTCACCCTGCCCAAGCAGATGAGCAATGATAAAAGAGGTTCGGTAGCAGCAACCGCGGTTCAGGGAAAGAGGCTGCAACACCTGAAGGTCCCAACCCCTTTGCTCTAAATGTGGAGTGAGAGATGGCCTTCTCTCATTGGGCGCCCTACATCTCTGTCACTTTGTGCGTCTCCATGGCTGACTTCCGAAATAAATATTCTCCAACAAGGAAACTGCAAGAACACTAAGGTTACGTGCTGGGTGCTATAAAAAGATACACACATCGGTGGAACGAAACACCTGCAAAACCTACTGCGATTCACCGCATTTGTGAAGATTATTATGCTGAGTTATTGTTAAACCTGCAGCAGATAAGCACCATACTTTTCCTGTGGTGTTGTATTGGGTTACTTTTTATTATACTGCGCAGGTGGTACATGTTATTGTGTCCGTGCCCTCAAGAAGCAGGAGGATAAAGGCACTGAAGCTAGGAGTTGAGCACAGAGAGATAACTGCATGTGCTGTGTGTTTGTGCGTGTGTCGAGGATTATCGTCGAGCAGGACAAAGGACAAAGATCATGTACCAAAACATGTGACATGCATGTAACACCACAGCCCAGTATGCAGAGCAACTCCGGCAACGCAATGTTGTTCTTGTTTTTGTTTATCAGCGGAAAACCCGAGGCAAGCTTTAGCTTCAGTGTGTCATGTATGAAGTTGTCAAATGGGATTAAAAAAAAATGAGGATAATATTCAGTATTAAGATCTGCCAGTAATCATCCTAATTAATCTAATCTCAAATGACATGGAATCATTACTCAACGGCTCCCGTTCATTTCAGTCGAGCTGCACCAAATTTCACACACTCATATATATCAGTTTGCTTAATGTGCCAATTTTTTTTATTTCATCAAGAGCAGTTAATTATTCCCTGAGACAACAGTGAAGATGTCAAAAACAAATCCCTTATTTTGCAATGTGAAAGAAAGAAATCCTGGATTTTCCCCCTGATATGAGTCCGCACGGAAATTTAATGAGGTTCCTCGCTGACCCATACCACATCCCTCCACCAAGTTTCATGAGAATCCGCCCAGTTGTTTGTGTATTCTCACTCACAAACAAACAAACAAACAAATATACAAACCAACGAGCCACCGAACCAACAAACAAAAAAACATACAAACAAACAAAAAAACATACAAACAAACCAACCAACAAACAAATGTACAAGGGTGAAACCTAACCTCTTTGGCAGAGATAAATATGAGTCCAGAAGATATTCAGTTCACAATTATTTAAAAAAAAATGAGAAACATGTTTCAAAGGCTGCAACCAGGACAGTAGTTTTTGTATCTCTCTAAAACAAAAACAGAAGTGAGTGACAACAAATGTTGACCGTGAAACGAGCAGACTTACTTGCTGTGGTCAAGAAGGCAGGCGTGTGTGTGAACCTGGATAAATCAGTCGCTGCCTATAATGAGATGCTTGTCTCTGTGAGCTTATACGGCACAGGTGCGTTCTCTTTCTATTAGTTTGCGCCAAGCACCTGTACCGTAATACCTCAAAGAGACAAGCATCTAATTTTATGTAGTGAGTGACTTGACCCACACATCTATGGCTGGACCGCAGTAAGTAACTCTGCTCTTTTCATTGTCAACATCAATTGTCGCCCACTTCCGTTGTAGTTGTGTCTCCATTGTGTGGCTTTTTGCATTCCTGTTCTTGTGCTTCTCGGCCGCCGTACATCTAAAACAACACAAGATGCAAACCCAATTCTTATTTGTTGAGTCATATAATCTATTAACTTATCATCCTGCAGAGCGTCATACAACAGAAAACAACAGACGAGGACAGTGAAGGCAGCACGGAAGACGGAGAACTGGCCGAGCGAGCAGACGACAGGCAGGCTGGCTCCTCCGGGAAATGGTTGGAAACGGGAACATGAGTCCAAATTTCTAGACAGTGACTGGCCTAGTTTCAGGAATACAGTCCATGCGCTCTCTCTCTCTCTCTCTCTCTCTCTCTCTCTCTCTCTCTCTCTCTCTCTCTCTCTCCCACCACATTGGAGCAGCCAAACACATCATGCAAAGTTAACATCAAAGTTTGCTCTGAAAGGTCACAGGATCTCTCATAGAAGAGCTCGACCTCTGTGCTGCTCAGGGGGGAGGAAGTGAGCCGAATGTATATTTTATCCTCTCCTCCCTCATCCCCCTGACCCCTCAAACATCTCATTATTTTTTGATATCCCCCTCTTTTCCCATCCCTCCCTCTCCCTGTCATCCACTCGCTCCCTCGTTTGTCCCCTGTTTTAAGGACACAGGCTTATCGGAGTGGAAACCCGGCCTGTCGCTTGATATTATGACCATTATAGCACCAGTGGAACAGCACAAGGTGTACAGAGCCAAGAGAGAGAGAGAGAGAGAGAGAGAAAAAAAATATTCAAACTGAAGCTGACTAAATGGCTGCATTAGCTATCTTTCTCTGTCTTCCACCCTTCTCTGTCCACCCTTCTCCCTCAGGACAAGAACAAATACACACACGCTTAGAACAAGAGCGAGGGAGAGAGAGTGGTTTAAAGGAGAGCTGGAATGAGTAGCACGACCGGTAATAGACAGAGAGGGAGTACAGAACATGAGAGCAGGAGAAGAGAGTCTTTGGAGCGAACTGTAATCCAATAACAGGTCTTGTGAAAAGACACGCTGACCATAAAAACTCCAGAGAGGTTATGTGGGGACCCAGCCGGATATATAGAGCATGTCCTGTTGGCAGGAGAGGAGGATGAAGGGACGGAGAGGGGAAAAGAGGGAGAGTGGAGGACAGGACAACAAGTTTGTTCATTTGTTAATCCCCTGAAGCCCCCCCTACTTTGGATCTGTTCATCCCAATCTTTCGCTCCAATAGAAAGTCACCTCCCCCCAACTATGCCATGATAAGATTTCCCCAGAGAGAGTCAGATGGTACCACTCAACCCCCCTGACCACCGCCCCCCCTTCACCTCGTTTCCTCTCCTTTATCTGTTTTAACCCTCCTCCCTGTCACTGGCTGAGTCCCTCCGCTCCTCTCTTCCTCCGCCGCCATCATATCACTCATCCCACCCGGCACTGGTGTGTGAAGAGCACTGGGGGAGAAACCTGCACCGAGGGGCCTCTTAAGTATTCAAGGTCACTGCTTGACAAAGCGTGTACGCTGCAGCGCATGAAGTGTTTCACAAGGCATGTGATGTTTTGTAATATTTGATGTGCTACACTGCAAATCTGATAGTTTGCTCGCGGTCTGCGGGTGTTTGCGTGCCGGTGTGTGTGTGTGTGTGTGTGTGTGAGTGAGCTAAGTTTGCAAAACAGGATGATCCGTGGACAGGGTGTGTCTCAGCAAAGAAAGTGTGTATACTTGAGATTCTCATCACTTCTTCTGAGGAAGTTGACTCACTTGGGTTTAGTACATACTAACTGGTGAAATCAGGACCTTACAGCAAGGACACTGATCGATAGAACTGCATAACATCCAGTGCCATTTCTTTTTGAAAAGTTTTATAGTGATTCTGTAGCTGGATGTTAAATGTCCTGACAGCGTACCACATACTGTAGGTACATCATTCCGGGTTGCCCTCTGGCTCGGGACCTCCTTTGCCACTCATACTCCTCAGGTTACATCCTCACTACTACATTGTTGTTTGAAAATGCATCAACTCTGCTACAGACATGCCTGGTGTCCAGGGTTGATGGGCTGAATCTGAGATGTTTGAAAATGATGACGTAGACACTCAAGGCCGCGATCTTCTTGGTCTCAACATAGCCTTCGGTGATTCCTAGTGGTCCTATCACATGACGCCTTCCAGAAGAGAAGAACCAACAATAGGCTTGGCTGCCAGCGTAAAAAGCAGAATCCATACTGAAGCTTACAAACTTAACAACTGTTGTGCAGTTAACTGCTTACATGCGATTAAACGTTATCCGAGCAATCTGCAACTATTCCCATTCACATGATATGTGTTTTCAGGCGTGTTAGTACGGGCAAGGATTAAAACTGATAGAGAGACAGAACACTTGTGTGGACAGAGATCCTTTTGGTTTAAAAAAGCTTTTTTCAACTTTTCAAACAAAAACATACTTGCAGTCGTATGGATGTGACCTCAGTCTCTCTCCTTGTTTCCTGTCTCCCTTTTTATTGCCTGCTATTAAATGAAGGCAAAAAACGCCCAAAACAACAGTCTAAAAGTAAAACGCGGGAACCCCTCCAATCACTTTTCTGTCTGCAACATTATGACCAAAGCCAAATACGTTCTATATGATATTATAAAAAACTACAAATATCTATCTATCAGTGATGGGAGTAACCGAAGACTCACTCCCCCTTACTCGGACACACATTGTGAGCGACAGTGACGTACGGTCTGCGGCGTCAGCCAAGCTAACATTGATCAGGAGCGGCTGCCAGTGAACCACCAAATCAATCATGTCCATTGATCCGACGCCACGGGAAGAATGTGTGTGTATATTGGGGAATGTTTGTTGTTGCAGGCTATAAAGAATATGATATTACTGTAAGGTTAAAATTAGAGGAAAGTCGATAGTGATTTACAAGGTTGCGAGGCTCAAGGAGCTCAAGGAAAGGGAAAAAAAGGGAGCCTGTTCTCCACTTACTCAATAAAACAGCATGGGCTACACAAGGCCTTCAGAGAGAAAGATACTTTTTCAGCACAGTTGAGCAAACCAAGGCTGAGCCAAGGTCTCTATACACTATATATGCTACATTCCATTTTGTTGCACTTTATAATAACGAAAATGTCTGTGATTAAATCAAAAATATATACAACCAAGGTCCTTTGCTCTCTTCAGTTTGCTCATGGTGTATGATCAAAGGACAGGAACAAATATCCAAGTTATTTTCCATGTGCAGCTTCTCGAAAGGAAAAATGACAAACGTTTAGTAACGTGGGGATGGAACAGAGACCAGAGTGGATACGGAGGAAGCAAAGAGTGGGAGAGAGAAAGAGTGGGAGAGACATGGCCCAAAGATCTGTGTGGGTTTATATTATTTGGCTGTGTCCCTCAATACTTGTCTCCATTTCTGTGGAGCTGAAGACGTTTACGCTGATAAAAGGAAGTTGAATGAATTGAAATTGATGTTACAGTGGGTGGGATGAGCGAGAGAGAGAGGGGGGGGGGATAGATATAATGAGTTAGTGTGTGTGTGTGTAAGAGAGAGAGAGGGAGGGAGAGGGAGAGGGGCTAGCAAATACAAATTATGGCGTGATGGAACACACTCCTGCTCCTCATATCTATCGAGGGGAGGAGGAGGAGAGGAGACAAAAAGACTCAGCATCACACTGGGACCAAAACATAAAAATGTAATGGAGGGAAAAGACGAGGAAGGGAAAAAAATTGGAACCTGCCTCGATGGTTTCAGAACAATGTCCTGCATTTCTTTCTGTTGACCGCAAAACTGCAAACTGCACTTATCCTCTAGTGTGCGCACACACACGCGCGCTCACTGAAATGGTCAACACAAAGATATCTGTACAAGAGAACACACACACGTGCACATATGCATCTGCACACACTTCTTCCAGAACATATAAACGCAGGCGTCCTCACACATGTTCATGTACATAGACACAAAACTTTGGCACTTGACACATAAAAGGATGTGGGGTAGGGGTGTGTGTGTGTGCGTGTGTGTGTATGTGCATGTGTGTAGTGTGTGGGCAGCAGGGCGGCTGTTCAGAGTGTGTGTCTTTTTATCAGGTGAAGGAGGTATGGGAGGGGGCCGTGTAAGATTTATCTGCTGCCGTCGGAAAACTTTGACCCCGCAGTTGTAAATCTGTCAAAGGAGTCTAGCCAGCTCAACAGGAACACGAAGAGGAAAGGGAGGCTGCTGGGTGGATGGGTTTCTTATTGGGGGGGGGGGTGTGGGTGGGGGGGGTGTGTGGGGGGTGGGGGGGGGGTGTGGGGGTGTGTGTGTGGGGGGGGGTGTGTGTGTGTGGGGTGGGGGGGTGGGGGGGGGGTGTGTGGGGGGGGGGTGGGGGGTGTGGGGGTGGGGGGGGGTGGGGGTGGGGGGGGGGTGGGGGGGGGTGGGGGGGGTGGGGTGGGTGGGGTGGGGGGGTGGGGGTGGGGTGGGGGGTGGGGGGGGTGGGGGTGGGGGGGGGTGGGGGGGTGGGTGTGGTGGGTGGTGTGGGGTTGTGGGTGGGGGTGTGTGGTGTGGGGGTTGTGGGTGTTGTGGGGGGTGGTGGGGTGTTTGGTGGTTGTGGGTGTGGGGTGTGTGGTGTTGTGTGTGGGTTGCGGGTTGGGGTTTTGGTGGGTGTGTGTTGTTGGGTGTGGTGGTTGGGTTGGTGGGGGTGTTGGGTGGTGGTGGGTGGGGGTTGGGTGGTGTTGGGTGGTGTGTGGGTGGGGGTTTGGTGTGTGGGTGTGTGTGGTGGGGTTTGGGTGGTGGTGTGTTGTGTGTGGGTGGGTGTGTGTTTGGTGTGGTGTGGTGGGTGGTGGGGGTGGTTTGGTGGGGTGTGGGTGTTGTGTGTGTGTTTGGGGGGTGTGTGGTGTGTTTGGTGGGTGTTTTTTTTTGTTTTGTTTTTGTTGTTTTTGTTTTTTGTTTTTTGTTTTTGTTGTTTTTTGTTTTGTTTTTTTTTGTTTTTTTTTGTTTTTTTTTGTTTTTTTTTGTTTTTTTGTTTTTTTTTGTTTTTTTTTGTTTGTTTTGTTTTTTTTGTTTTTTGTTTTTTTTTGTTGTTTTTTGTTTTTTTTTGTTTTTTTTTGTTTTTTTTTGTTTGTTTTTTTTTGTTTTGTGTTTTTTGTTTTTTTTGTTTGTTTTTTGTTTTTTTTTGTTTTTTTTTGTTTTTTTGTTTTTTTTTGTTTTTTGTTTTTTTTTGTTTTTTGTTTTTTGTTTTTTTTTGTTTTGTTTGTTTTTTGTTTTTTTTTGTTTTTTTTTGTTTTGTTTTTTTGTTTTTGTTTTTTGTGTTTTGTTTTTTTGTGTTTTTTTTGTTTTTGTGTGTTTTTGTTTTTTTTTGTTTTTTTTGTTTTTTTTTGTTTTGTTTTTTGTTTTTTGTTTTTTTTTGTTTGTGTGTGTTTTGTTGTTTGTTTTGTGTTTGTTTTGTTTTTTTTTGTTTTTTTTTGTTTTTTTTTGTTTTGTTTTTTTTGTTTTTTTGTTTGTTTTTTTTGTGTTTGTTTT